>LPNX010243858.1:71010-94068 GCA_001517045.1 Pseudotsuga menziesii
CTGCGGCCATCTGGGACAAGGGAGCTGAAGGTTTCAGAAGAAGTGATCGGAAACGTGCCCAGCCGGCTAGAACGCTAACCGAGTGGAACCCAAAGATGTTCAAAAACAGAATTATCAGGACCATCTGGAATGCATTACCTGGAATGATAATGTGGTGCATTTGGAAAGAGAGGAACGGTCGAATTTTCTGGGGCGAAAGCTCCAATCCAGACAAGGTGTGGCAGACAGTGCGGGCGAACCTTCTGGCCTCTGTTAAAAGTATGCAATGGCAGGACGAGGACAAATTAATTCCTGCAGACGAAAGCCAAGTCGGAGAATTCTGGAGCCTGAATAAACTTCAATTGGACGAACTCCGGATGCGCCCAAATCCCCTCCAGCCAGACAGTCTGAAATTCTGGTCTCCTCCATCTCCCTTGGTTTTTAAGCTAAATTTTGACGGGGCGTCCAGGGGAAACCCGGGACCAGCTGGTTTTGGGGGCCTGTGTAGAGACGCAGGTGGTAAGATTCTCTTTGTCTTTCTGGGGGTGATCGGTCATGACTCCAACAACTCGGCAGAACTTGAAGGGTTGCTCGAAGGTATGCACTGCTTGGTACGTAGCAACAGTTTCCCGGCGATAATAGAAGGTGACTCCCGGATCCTGATCCAGAATGCCCGTCGGCTAGCATATGGTCGAGTCAGCGGACAGGTGGCGACCAGCTGGAGGCTGGCTAGCCGTCTGGCAGAACTTCGAAGCCTGATCCACAACCACCCCGCGGTTTCCTTTTCTCACGTCCGTCGGGATGCCAACAGGGTGGCAGATCAGCTAGCGAACGCAGGGGTCGAAGGGGAGCTGGGCACCCAATGGGGCCCTCTGGAGACTTTTGAAGGCACAGAATGGATTAATAACTGCCGACAGTTGGCAGCGCGAGATCAACAGGGCGGTACTCCTCTCACACGCACCCGCGACGTGGAAGGAATGGATGTCAGTCGGCGCGAGCACGCCACGACGATCAATCACCACGATGAAGGCTAGCATTAATGAGGATAGCTCTCAAGGACAGAGGTGGCTGTCCTGGAGCATTTACTCTAACCTCCAAATCGTTAGTGGGGAAATGATTGCGGAGAGGAGGGACGGGATTTTTGACAAGGCAATCCTCCCATCCAGATTGCCCCCTATGGGGAAAGGTACGAAGGTACGTTTTCGCGTCAGGATAATGACGATGAACGGGTTCAAGCCAGATGAATCCATAATGCCTCCCCCCCCTTTTTATTATCCGCTCGGCTGGCCATCCTCCCACCGATCCTCTGCGCTGTTCTCCTCCTTTTTCTTTCTCTCCTGGTTTCCCAAGAGGCTCCTTGTCCAAATCCTGAAAGGAATCACGAGTCGTGACTGTCGGGGTGCTCGTAAGCTTTTCATTCTCCAGTTGCAAATGGCTCCGCGAGGGCAATTGGTGAAGGGCAAAGCCCGTGCGGACCCCTAGCAGGTGGCAAGTGCTGTGAATCATCATCGAAGGAAGACCCGAGCCCAGCTTCAGGCCCAAGAGGAAGCAGAAATATTTAAGGACAACATCCCCCTGACAATTCGCCGTGAGGTGGAAGCTATTGCAGAGGATCTCTGGACCTCAGTGCGAAGCATGCCCAAAGACGAGCTTCAACGCGAGGTGGCGGATTGGGTCCTGGACCCTGGCTCCACTGCGGGTCGGGCAGCGGCCTATGATCGTTTGTTAATGCAATACTGGGTGAACATGAAACTTGTGGGACACTCTTTCATGGAACGGGAAGCGAAATCCGCCGGAGATGAGGAACCAGTTCGGGCGTGGAAGCTTCATAATGGGGAGTGCCACCTTATACATCAGAAGATAGATATTCTGGCCTCTCGCCTGGGCGTCTCCTTCTATGCTGCAGGCAAGGCTCCTGAGGAGAGGGCTCGCCCTAGAGCGTGTTGCGACCAATGTGGAAAAAAGAAAAGACGGGCCTCTTCTCCTGCAGCAGAGCCTACCCCTTCGGGAGCGTCGCCAGTCCCTGCCTAGGCTTTGCGATCCGGCTTACCTTCGGCGTTCCAGAAATTTGACTAAGGGTGGTGACCGGAAGATCGTCTTCGCAGCGGTCTCATCGTTTTCCTGGTTCGGGTATGCATTGGCCAACTTCTGCGGTAGTCTTGCCCTTTCGGCTCATAGGGTCTTCTGTTTTTGTGTTTTTCCAGTCTGGAAGGTCGGGCCTGCGTGCCCTCTTGATCAGGAAATTTTAGGTGGTCATAGGGATTTTTGTTTTTAAAGAACAGTGCATAGGAGGCCCTGCAGGATTTTTTGAGTCTGAACATGTAATAGATTGTACTCTGTATATGATCGGCACCAGTGCTAGAGGCACGTACAGCCCGACAGGGACTCTCTAGGAGTTCGGGGCTGCTGTGTATGGACGCTTTGTAATCTCTCTGTTTTCTTAATATGATGTTTTTATTTACAAAAAAAAAAACAGGCTATTTTTAGTCAGAGGTAAATGGTGTGAAATATTGTGGTGTTATAGACTCGATAAGAAAAAGCAAAATGATGTATAAAACAAATTCCAAACTAAATTGCAACTACTTAAACCAAATTTCTTTTCTTTTTGCAAATATAAGCTAATGAAATTGAAACTAAATGCGAGAAAACTAAGAATTCTTTTTATAATTTTTGAAATTTTATTTGAAAAATACTGAAAAGAAAATGACTAAATGCAACTAAATGAAAAAGTATAAAATGTTTTTTCTTCACTTTTTCAAATTCTTCAAAAACTATAATGCAACTAAATGTGAATTTTGAGCAAGTTTGAATAATCAAAACATATAAAAAGTGAAATGAGGTATAAAGGACACAAAATGACCTACTTCAACCAATTAGGAACAGGACTCGGAAAAAACCTGACTTGGAGAAACTATTGAACCCAAAAAATTCCACTAGATTCACAAAAGAACAAGTGACAAACTGACACCACAAAATGTAGTACAAAGTATAAAGCATCTAAAGCCCTGATCACTGACCTAGACACAAAGCAGTAAACTTATAAACCAAGCAGGAGGACCACCTTCAATTAACAACATGAAAAAAATTCAAACAAAAGGCTCAAATGCTTGAAAACAAGCAAATGGTGTGACACACAATACTTTAGACTCACAGAGTCGTGTGAACAACAAAAGACTTCCAAACAACTAAAATCCAAATAGACAGGGACAAGCAAACCCTACCCAACTCTTAGGCTGCTATAGGAAACATGCGACTGTGTATGCAGGAAACCCGCATACGACACGCGACTGTCTTATAGAGAACCCCATGTATACAAGGTCATAGACGCGAATGTGTATAACAACAACCTGCGTGTACCGCCAAAAAATTTTCAAAGAAAAAGGACTAGCAGAGACTTCTGGGCACACTACATTGTAAATCAAAAGCAAGATAAAAAGGACCACACTCAAAATCAGAATCAGAACAAAGACTCATAAAGGGCATCTACAAGATGAACCCACAGTAGGATGGACTCCCAGCGGAGTCGCCAGTTCTATTGTACAAGAAAATACACCATTGTAACCTAGGGTCTGGGGTTACCAACTTACTATTAGACTTGCAGACAATCAGCTTTTAGAGAAATTGAAATGAGAATAAGAAGATAGTTTGGTTTACCTGGTTTATGATGGTTGATCCAAGCTTGGCCTTCTCTCACTTCAACCTTTTCCAAATCTTTTCTTCACCTGCAAAGAGCCAATTCTTCAAGAAATATCTCATACATATATATAACATAGGTTAGATGAAAAACATATTAATAATATAAATAACATTATTCATTAACCAATATACATGATAAAAGCACAATACACAGATTGGAAGAAGAATTCTCTTTATTAACAAATAGAGAATAGGTGAGAATACAACCCAGCTTTTGACACAAGGACTCCTCTGCAACCGAGGACTCTGAGTTCTTCTGCTCCAAGACTCTGAAGATACACCACCATCATAACTTTTCTCTTCCCAAAATTGATTGATTAGCCCCATCCAAAGGCCTCTATTTATACATTGGGAAATAGAGAGGTTTTGAAGGTTAGGATGGTTGAGACAGTTGGGATAGTTATGGATTAAGGGCCAACTAGTCTCATCTAATCACGATTTATATTTTTTAATGTTGAATTAAGGTACATGCGAGTATTGATATAGGCAAGGCATGTATCACATGCTTGTTTCTCAAAGGAAACTCGTGTATGCAAGGTACACGCGGGTTGCAATGCACATAGTTGTGTATGACACGCGAATTGCAATGCACATAGTCGCGTGTGCAACCCAAAACTTAGAATAAAAATATATCATGCTGGTCTGGAGATCATGCATCAAAGGTCATGCACATCTATATTGTTTTGGCCACTTCAATCCTAATTGTCCTTTTGTGTACCGACATAATGAATGTCAGCACTTGGACGGAGAAGTGCCATTTTGGTTGATAACATCTTCTACTAGAAGAAAATGAGCTATTACAACATGTAAATGCAAAGGTCCCAGAATCAAAAGCTGAAGAAGACAAAACTCGCTGGACCAAGAATGATACCCAAGCAAGAAGGATTTTGGTGGACTCAGTTAAACACCACTTGGTTCCTCAGATCTCAGAAAATATGACAGCGAAGAAGATGTTCAAAAGCTTAAAGTAGATATTTGAACACACCAATATCAATCTGACTCTCGCATTGAGGAATAAACTGCCGAATATGAAGATGACGAAGTTTGAGAATATTTCCTCATATTTCTTGAGGATCACCGAACTCTAGGATAAGCTAAAGTCCAGTGGAGACAATATTGAAGAAAATGATCTTGTTATGACCACCTTAAATGGTCTCCCACCATCTTGGGAGTCTTTTATCCAAACTATAAGTGGAAAACCAAGTTTCCCAAATTTGATAAGCTATGGGAAGAAGGCACTCAGGAAGAAACAAGAATCATAGCACGCTAAAGACTTCATGGTACTCAACCTGAGGAGAATCAAGCATTCATATCTCATGCCAAGAAAGGAAAGGGAAGGGGAAGGAGGTCCTTCAATCACAAGAACCAAGAGAAGAGATCAAGTCCTCCCCCATATCAGAAGAAACAAGACAAGAAGCATTTATCTCAAATATAGTGCTACAGGTGCAAGAAATACGGTCATTATGCCAGTAGTTATCGAAGCTCAATAAAAAGGAAGCATGAAGCTTCAACTGTTGATGTAGAAGAAGACTCTCCTCACAAGGAGCCAAGGAAGGATGATCGTTCGGAGTTCTTCTTCTAAGAAATGATATGAAGATCCAAACTGTGATGATCGTCAATCAAGCATATGAAGATCAGTGGACTCTAACAGTGGGATCCCACCCCAAAACTACAAAAGATAAGTATTTGATTTTACATGCTCTAGTAGATTAGATCTGGTTGTTTTTTAATATGTTTTACGCATATCTAAATTTCTAAATTCATGTAGTTAAATAGCCTGTCATGCTGTACAACCCATCTAGGATGACGAATCATTTATAACATATTGGAGTAGTACATACTCTTAATGGTATGCTATAATGGAGACCATAAGCATCCGGATATGGCCTTACGTGTGTTGTGTCGAAGAATTTACTAAAAGGTTGCCTACATTATTTTGTTAATATAGTGATTATGAAATATCGCTAACCATCTGACGAGATTTGACTTGTAGGGAATTCCATGATCTACAAGTACAAGTGATCCCATTGATATATGGATGGAACGGAAGAAGAAAGCCTCTAGAAGCATGTATTATGACTCTCAGACCCACAATAATCCCATGCAAAGATTTGGTGATCAGAAGCGAAAAGCTTCTACGAATGTTGGTCTATCTACTACTTCAACAAGATTTACTCAACCAATATCTGAGAAATAGAGGGAGTTACACCTCAAATACAAGGATTCTAATCTATTACATATGATATAAACCTGAAGACACTGTTGACATGACTCGAACAAGAAAACTAAAGGATATTTGATGAACCTGGTAGTCACCGGGATGGATAATTACTTTCCAGTCTACATTCACGTGCCCAAGTTAGAACCTTCAAGCAAGAAGGAAACATTTGTGGGATATCACAAGTCTTCAAAGGCTTATAGAATATACATTGCAGGATCAAGGAAAATCGAATTCAGTCCGGTATGTAACATGTTCGGTATGTAACATTTGAAGAAGAAATGGCTATCTGAAAAGGAGGAGGATCAGATATGGAGATCGATGACGATGAAGAGATGAGATCATATCCCCTCCAAACATTAAGAGGGAGTCTAAAAAAATGAATAAATCAATCCATCCCATTGATCCAGTTGAGCCAGACAATGTTCCCATAGAAATGGAAGTAAGCTGGAAAAGACCCGGATGGGAACAACAGATTTTGCATAAACTTTGCATGGAGAAGATGGGAGCATCAAATAATACAAGGCCATATTGTTGCCATAGGGTTCTCTCAGAAAGAGGAAGTCGATTATGATGAGACATTTGCTCTTATGGATTGACACACTTCCATCAAATCGATTATTGCTATTACTTCAGTTATGGGATGGAAGTTGTATCAGATGGATTTCAAGACAACCTTTCTCAATGACATTGTTGATGCATTAATTCTTGGGATTAGAACTATGATAAAGGAAAAAGAAGATTTTCCTAGGTCAAGGAAAATACACCATGAATATGTTGAAGATTAGGTTTGAAATGTTCGACTGCAAGTCCATAGATACTTCGATGGATGCAAATTTGAAGAAGCTGAGAGATTCTACTTCAGATTCAAATTTAACCGATCCCACTATGTATCACCAGTTGATTAGGTCCTTGATGTATCTGACGAACACCATACCAGATTTTTTTTTGCTGTGAATTCCCTCAGTCAGTTCATGAGCGAACCGAGGCAGATTCACTGGACTGCTACAAAACATGTGCTCAGATACTTACATGGCACTGTGGGATATGATCTATGATATGATTCAGATTGTGACTTGAGATTTCAATGGTTTACAGACTCAGATTGGTCCGGATGCACTACAGATAGGAAGAGGCGCACTTCAGGATGTTGTTTCAGTTTGAGTTTTGCAGTAATTTCCTAGTACAATAGGAAGCAGAACTCAGTAGCTCTCAGTACTGTAGAGGCCAAGTATATGGCTCCAAGTTCAGTAGCCCGAGAAGCAGTTTGGATTCATAAACTTCTTGCAGGATTGTTTGGCCATATTCCAGAGCCAACAGTGATTCACCATGATAACCAGAGTTGTGTGTAGATGTCAGTGAATCATGTATTTCACGACAATTCGAAGCACATAGAGATTTAGTATCTCTTCATACATGATATGGTACAGAAAGGTACGGTCTAGCTCCAGTATATTCCAAAAGATGACCAGACTACAAATGTACACACCAAGCCTCTTCCTAGGATGAAGCTTGAATACTTTCGCAGAAGACTTAGAGTAGAAGAGAACGTATCCCTCCTTGAGAGGGAGAGATGACCAAGAGACATTTACCATACTTGTTCCCAGGTGCATCTGCTCATCTAGGTTCTCAACCAGGTATGGGAGAAATCCCATCGGCAGATGAGATAGACAGGTAGTAGATGGTCAGTTTCATACCTCTGCTCGTCCAGGTTCTAAACCGGGTATGGGAGAAATCCCATTGGCAGATGAGACAGATAGGTAGTAGATGGTCAGGTTCACACAGGTGCCTCTGCTCGTCCAGATGCTCAGCCTGGTATGGGATAAATCCCATCAGCAGATGATTCAGACAGGTAGCATATGGTCATGTTATTACACATACACCTCTACGCGTTTAGGTTCTCAGCCAGGTATGGAAGTAACCCATCATCAGATGAGACGAACAGGAAGTAGATGGTTGTGCACATTTACTCGTTCAGGTTCTCATCTAGGTATGGGAGTACCCCATCGACAGATGAGACAAATAGGTAGTGCATGGCCGTACACATTTGCTCATCCAGGATCACTAGCCATGCATGGAAGTATTCCATCGGTAGTAGAGACAGATAGGTAGAAAGATATTTTCTCTCAAACATCTGGATAGAACAAATTCATAAAGACAACCTTCAGTACGTTTAGAGATTATAGAGACAGTATAGATTATGAAACCCATATGATCATGATGCTGATAAAGACCAAAGAATACCTTCCTTGTTGAGAGGGAGTGTTGGAGTTTGTGCAACTTGAGAAGCTATTCTTATTATTCTTGTATTGTACCTCCTACGGGAGATGAACTTATTGTAATCAATCATACAAACCCTAGAAGAACAATGTAGACCTTGGGTAGAAAAGCAAGCAGAAGAAAAGACAAAATAAAAATTATATTGCTCCCCCAAGAGAAGTCGACCCATATTAGTGGAAAATCTGTATAAATAGGAGGAGCCCCTCCTCATTATTCCACACAGCAGCATAGCAACAACACCATAAAAGTTCACAGTTTTCTGGGAGAGAGAAGTTCACATATACTGCAAAAGAAAACATTTTCCAGGGTTGCTATATTTGGAAAGCATTTCCATATTTTCTCTTTCTTCTTCATTGTACACTGATCTCAGAATTATCATCTCTGGATGAAGGTTGTTGGGTTTTCTCCCATTTGGGTTTCCCAGTATAAAAATAATCGTGTTATTCTCGTGTTATTGTTTTGTGCTTTGTCTATCTTCTAGCGATCCTATTGATAAGTACAATTAATATATACTGCTCCAATCTTATGAAAATCTAACACTATACACTAATAGGAGGAAGATGTTCAAGCATTCAATGCATCCTCTATTCAAAGAGCCAAGGAAAGGGTTTGGTAAGCTATGATCCTCTACAAATGTAAAATTTTTTTGATGGAGCTCTTGATGAATTGAAAATTATAGATATTGTAGAGAAACCCTTGAAAAAACATAAGATTGCAAGTACCTCCATTAACTCCTATGATGAAGAAAGTTACATACAAAAACATTATGACATTAGAACTTTGTGCTTTGTTGGTAGACATAGATGAGATTAGATAACTAGATTTTTCATAGAAATCCCATCTATGACACATATAGTGAGAATGTTATGGAAGAGGGAACATATCTACACCATCCATTTCCAATTAGCTTTTAGGACAACTTCATGAGTTATCATAAGCGCAATTTGGACAATTATGTTTCTTTTGATTTGACACAACAAACAATTGTTAAGATAGGGGCGTGCTTTCTATTGTTGTCGGTGAACAACCTATTGATTTCAATGGGGATAATTTACTTTTGTCTTTAAAATAAGCCAAGGATTGAATTTTTGGGTTACCATATACTTGGGTTAACAACATGAACGAACTTGTGACAACCTTGTTTTAAGCTATTTTTTCAAATTGAATTTCCATTTTCATATGACACGTGGGTCATCCAATGAGGAAAACAAAAAGGACAACTAGTAATTTCCTCCATACTTATGATGATATGGAGCCGTTTTCTAATCCTTTTTTTCTCAAGGATATGCCAAGCGATATTTATGGAAGCGAGGAAGCTTATTAGGGCATGAATACCGTAAGTCTTTTGCAATGTTTATTAAGGACTAGGTTAGCATCGTGTTATCCCATCGTGTTTATATCATGCATGTATTGGGAGACACCAATCTTGGTGTAATTTTTATCCATTCTTTTTCTTCATCGATGTTTCACTATCATGCATGTATTGGGACACACCAACCTTGGTGTATTTTTTATCCATTCTTTTTCTTCATCAATGGTTCACTTTCCTTTCTAGATACACGAGGATGGATTCCCATGATATGTTGGGATGATATTTCTAGGATGGATTCCCATGATATGTTGGGATGATATTTGATGTTCCTTGTATTGATTGAGGATCTCATAGATATATTAGTTTTTTTTATTCACCTAGCATTATATCTTCTGGTTGTAGATTAGGGTAGAAATAATAAGCTCGGTATTGACAAGCATTAGTTTTCATTCATGTTGTGTTCTCATTATTTCATTCATGTTATGTTTTCATTGGCATATTGCTTCATGCTTATCTTTAGATGTTCTTGAGAGCGAGTCCTTAGCATGACCAATCTTAAGTGTTTTGTAATAATTTGAATTGGATTTTGCATTGAGGGTGACAAGGATGTGATTGGTTGGGTCTATCATGTCACTTGCTTTAGTCATTCTAGTTTTATGTACAAGTACATAATGGGTAGTCTTAGTCTTGGAGATTCTAGAGTTCGCTTGCATCTCGCAAGGGAGGGAAATCCCCATACGGAGGCCCATATGTTTCCTATTGAAAATGCATGGTTAATTTTTAATATTAAAATTCATTATTCTCAATGACATAATGCCAGGGGATGTGTACCTTCAGAGAAGCATTTGAATTTACAAGTTGTTAGTTTTTCCTTGACCATTTCGTTGTTTTGTCTTACCCAAACAATGTTTTGTTCATCATTTATTGGCAGATCAAGGGCTTGGATTAGTAGTGATGGCTTGGTGGAGATTCATTTGTCCATGTTACATATTCATGTTTCAACTTTTACATATTTGAAGGTAGGGGCTACTTATATGGTGAAGTTACTACATATTTGATGCGTATCTCATGCTTGAGTTACCTTTTCACATATTTGGAGACGATATACATATTTCTATGCATGCTTTATCACCAAGGATGCCATTTTAGGCTATCCAAGGCACATTATTCATATTTTGATGCATATTTGAACATTGAAATGTATTTTCACATCCTTTGAGGAAATATCCACAAATTTGGAGGCATGGCTCTTTCATAGAGGCTTAGGTTTTTCTTTATATCATTTTATTTAGGCTTCTATTGTTTTCTAAATATATTTTATCAAGGGTTGGTTGGATATTGAAAGCTTTTAGAGTAGAATAACTCTCATTAGCAATATAGAAGTTCAAGAGAAGGAAAAATCCTTTAAGGCCAAGTATAATGCCTTTTGTATGTGAAGGGAGGAAGGGATTAATAGATTGGATCTTACATCTTCTTCTTTTCCCACAAATATCAAGAGTGTGTAAGACTACCATTTATATGGTGTTTCCGTATCTTCATGTAAAGCATTGTTTTGCTCATCATAGTCGGTTGAAGTGTGGTTTCAAAACCTTAATCTCTCCATGCATATCATATTTGAATTATCATGTATTAAGGGGTTGATAATCCAATAGAAGGCTGTGATAGGCCCCTAAAATTGCTCATTTCTCGATTATTTTACTCTATCTTGGCATCACGTTTCACCACAATTTAATATACTAAAAAAAGTCTCTTTTACATTAATTTAATAACTAAAATTAATAATGTCAAATTCATCATTTTTAATGTATTAAATATGATTTTTACGATGCTAATTTGGTCCTCACACCAACAAGTATTTTCTCTAGAAGATTATTAGACATGTGACCTAAGGATCATGGTCATCTACATTTTTTTTGCATAAATAAGACGTAACCCTATATTTGCTTTTGGCATCCAACACTTGTTTCAATACCTAGTTTGGTTCCTGTCATCATTGGGGTTTTCACGTGAATCATCATTTAAACAACCTAGGCATACATTAAAAATATTTAAATTAATAGGGATGCTAACATAAGAGAATTAAGTTCATAATTAAGAAATTGTGGCCTTTAGACTCATCACCACAACATAATTTCTTCACTCTTATTGTTGAATCCAATTGATAGTATTTGATGGTTAGTATCTTGGAAATAATTACATAACACCCATAAACATAACATAAATTGAAATTATTCAAATACATTTTAAAACAAAATGAAATACATACATATGGAGTTTCTAATATGAAAATCATCAAATAAATATACTTCACTATAATATGATTTCTTAACAAGCATTTCATTTATGTTATAGTAAAATATATTTACATTATAGTTGTTATGTACAGGACTGAATACAGATGGTGCAACCTAAGGAAGACACTAAATCATTTGTGTGTTAGCAATCAAAGCCATAATTCTGAAATTTTGCGGCACCCGTTCCAACACTCAATCCGACACTCCTGTCATTAAGCAAGGAAGCAGATTTAAGGCTCATTTTATGAGAAATCCGTGAAGAATCAAGTGAAACCGTTTGAAACCCACTTCCCAAACAAGGTGATTTGCCTTTTGGTAATGACGAATTTTTAAATTTCTCAACAGATTGGGAGGAATTCACATCTTTTTCGGGATGGATTTTTCCAGATTCTGTGCGTGGCCGGTTTTCCAAATTGAATGATTTGTTGAGCGACACAGAGTTTTGGTGATTCGATTTTATCCTTTCCCACTTGTCTTTTCCTATATAAATATTTATTTTATACATTGAAAGAGGGGAGCTATTATCATTTGTAATGGAGGAGTGCTTGTAATTCCTTGGATTTTCAATCAATGAGAAGAAGTTGATATTCTTACACATGTTGTAGATCATTCTTTAGTGTTGTATATATCTTCCACAACGCTGGCCAAGTTTGGAAGGACCCCCATCCTTTGGTATGTGCTGTGTTTTTTATGATAAATAGATAGAATACTATATTTATATTTTTATCATCTTTGGATCAACATTCTACATTCTTATTTGTTTCATAATTGTCCAAATTATACATTCTACATTCTGCATTCAACATTCGACATTCTACATTCTACGAAGTTCTGAGTTAATGAGTTATGAGTTATGAGCGTAATTTGGACAATTAGGACAATTAGGACAACTTCATGAGTTCTTAGAAGTGCAATTTGGGAAATTATGTTTCTCTTGATTTGACACAACAAACAATTGTTGAGATAGGGCGTGCTTTCTATTGTTGTCGGTGAACAACCTTTGATTTCAATGGGTATAATTTACTTTTGTCTTTAAAATAAACCAAGAATTCAATTTTTGGGTTACCACATACTTGGGTTAACCACATGAACAACTCATGACAACCTTTTTTAAAGCTATTTAGGGGGTGCAACAAGTCCATAGGTATGCCATGATTTATTTTTTCAAATTGAATTTCCATTTTCTTATGACACGTGGGTCCTCCAATGATGAAAACAAAAAGGACGACTAGTAATTTCCTCCATACTTATGATGATATGGATCCATTTTCTAATCCTTTTTTTCTCAAGGATATGCCAAGCAATATTTATGGAAGTGAGGAAACTTTTTTTCCAGGAAGAAAAAAGATTGTCCTTGATATTCTATTAAGAATTAAATGGCATCTAACGTGCCCCAAAAACATGGGTTACATTCAAATATACAAACTGCCCATTCCATGAACAAGTCACAACACAACGGTTCCAGAGGGGGAGGTCCAATAGCGATGCCAATAGAAATAAAGTTCCCATCAATAATAAACTATCTCACTGAACCATATCTATCGTGGACCAAAGAGTGCAGCACAGCAATCTAAAGGAGCCCGCTCCAAAACAGTTAATAAGCTGAATGAAAAAAAGGGAGGAAAGCTCCTGCACCAAGCTCAAAAGAGCTGAAAAGTATCATGAGTGACCAAAAGGCCATCAAAAAATTCTAAGTAACAGCCAAAATTGGGAGCCAAAGAAAGAGCAGTTTTAGAGAGGCGGTCTACGATCTCATTGTGTTCACGGTAGATATGGCTGAATGACAAATCTAGAAAGCAAGAACAAAGCTTTCTAGTTTCCCAAAACCAATGGAAGAGCTCAGGAGGGGAAAGGGCTACAGTACCCTTTGCCCAGTTTATGATGACTGATGAGTCACCAAATACATTGAGTGTGGGAATCCTCGTCATTTGGGAAGTAAGCAGAAGAGCCCAAAGGCCTACCAGTTCTGCTTTTGTATTGGTGTTGTTTCCCACCCCCAGTACAAACTCAAAGGAGTGTGACTCGTTCAAGGACAAGCAGTAACCCACTCCACCCATATGTTTTGCAGATGCCCCATCAAAAAAACCATAGGGATCAATCATAGTAGGACCAGGACCAACAACTCTTTTATTTTTTGCGTTGAATGTCGGAGGACAATACATCTGCATGGAGTATGTGACTTGTTGTATTAATCCCAAGACAAATAGATTTTTTCCCTTTAATATAATGGAGTTCCTAGCTTTCCAGATGGCCCACATAGTGTGAAGGGGGATATAGCAGCATACAGAGTATTTGGAGAAGCTAGCAGCCCACTTTTCTAGAAACATACCAAGATTATCAGACTGGTAGGATAATGGGATATGGTACTAATCACAAAGGTGAGTCAAAACGTTCTTCCAAACTGAACATTGTAAAAAACATATGTTGCACGGTCTCCACATCAGCATTGAAGAGAGCATAGATACCCAGACCTATCCAACCTCGCTTCTAGAGGTTATCCCATGTAAGTATTTTATTCCTCAATGCCAACCATACAAAACAGCTAATTTTCTGGGGCAGCGAGCCAGACCAAATGAGAGCGAGTAACCTGCTACCAGACAGAGGAGAGAAAGAATTAACAATGCTATCATAAACCAAGTTAGAAGAGATGGAACCATCACTCTTATTGTAAGCCCAAATCAGTGCATCAGATTGATAGTTGAGTCGAATTCCACTTGTTTCCAAAGCCCTCGTAAAGGAATCCCAGGCTAATTTCCAATCTCCAGCAATACACAGATCCTCAGCCGAATACCAATAATGGTGAGAACCATAAAAAGAGTTACGTGCATGTGCGAGAGAGGTGATATCCAAATCCTCTAGGAATTCTCGTAACCCCTCAGAAAGTGTGAGCGAGTTGAGAACCCCGATGATCGGATCTATGCCAATGAGTACATCATGTCCATTGCCCACTTGCCAAGCAAGGAATCTGCCAAGCCAAGGAAGAGTTTGTATAAAACCCTTCCAAATAACAAGAACCCCACGAGTACTGAAGTTTTTACCTCTTAACCAAGCTACCACCGGGAGATTCTTCAAGTATTTGCTAATGATAACCTAATGCCATAATCCATTGTTTTGAAGGACCATCCACAGATTCTTAAGTCTCAAAGTGATGCTGAACCAGTACAGATTCTTGATGCCCCAACTTCCACTCTCTTTCATCCAGGAGAGTTGCAATAGCACATGAGAGAGTACTTATCTCAAATATGGAAAACTAGATTCAACAAGATAATGTTCCTCCCATAAGAAGAGCACAATAAATTTAGCAACTCTCAAAACTACCTTTTCTGAGAACCGCAATGCTTCCCACTACTATTTTCTTGTCCATCTTCACTGCCTATGGGGTCACGATCCCATTTTTTGGTTTCCTGCGCGAGAATCTGTACTTATAGAGTGATATGACAGAAGTAAAGGGGTGGAAAACCACCATACTACCTCTCTGGAAACAGATACTAGACTGGTCTCTGAGGGAATCTAGGAACTCAGTCCCAATAGCTAAACCATATGCTTAAACAAAGATACTTGAAATAGAGATGCTTCTTCAATAAGGATGCTTTTTCACATTCCCAATAGACACATGGTAAGAAGTAAACATATTTTTTATCAACAAATTTTATAAAATACTTCTTTCAAGAAAATAAATTTCTAATCAATTACATGAAATAATTTAGTTTATGCAAGGTACTCGAGATATAGATACTTCTTCAACAAAATAATTGAAATTCATCTACCTAGATCTTATTCTAATAAATTTCAATCATATGAAATGAATCTAAGATACATGAAATGTGTTCATATCAGTCAATCACATGAGATGCATTACCAAGATGCTTTTGCATGATTTATCACTTAAATACTTTTCCTACAAGGATGCATGAAGTGTCATCAAGATATGTGTCCAACAATATGCATGAACTATCACTATGATATTTTACAAATATGCATTTCAACAAAGCTATTTGATATACTACAAGGATACCCAAGCAATATACTTTCAGCAAAGATCACAAGGATATATTTTCTTCCAACAAGATCCCTAGATAGTTTCCTAACAAAGATACTAGTACCACATTCTACACACATAGTATTGAATGTATAAGGATACATGAAGTTCATCTTCAATAAAGGTACATGTATCATACTTAATCAGTTACATGGTTAGTAGCTATTTTTCAATAGAGATATACAAAATACCACCAAGTTATTGTTGATGTATTTGTAACTTCAGAATGTATTCATCTATGTATCTTATGTCTTGTAACATGATGTTTATTCTGCGATGTATCTATTATGTAATTGAGTCATGTTGTCATGCCCCGATGTTCCGATTGGGAGGATCTATAATGTAAACAAGTCATCTCAAGTCATTGTGGGTAACCCTCCTATTGTCTAAGGGTTAAAGTCCCTGCAGTTCCGGGGCACTAGGGTTATTAGACTCTCCTAGAGAGGTCGGCCCTAGTAGGGTTTTAGTCATGCCAGGATTAGTATAAATAGAGAGATGGACTTTCTATTTAACACACATCACATACACACTCAAGTGTAGCGCATAGTTGAGGAAGGAGAAGACACTGGGGCTAGATAAGAAGAAGGTTACTACTGTCGAGAGATCACTTACTGTTTTGTGCTTTTTTATTTTGGTGTCGATTCTATCTCTAAGGAAGTTGCGGGGTTTTCTCCATTTATGGTTTCCCCGAGTAAAAACACTGTGTTCATTGTCTCTTGTGTTTGATTGTTGTGCAAGTTATTCGCTCAGTTAAAGATCCTAATAATGCTAGCTTAATGTTGAAAAACTAACATGGTATCAGAGCTAACCTGAGAAGAAGACACTGTGCAGCTGCAGGAACTATGGCTTCCTAGTTTGTGGATCTTCCTCCACAAATTTTCAGTAAAAGTAAGGTGGAATAACTCTCCTCCTTAGGGCGCATCTTTCTGTTGAAGCAGAATCCAATTCTGAGGTTTTTTTAGTTTTGGACCCGACACTACTGCTGAAAATTAGGGCTTTTCACAAAAGAGGAATTTTTCAGTGAGCCCAGGCCTGGATTGATCTCCTCCCCAAAATCTAAGTTAGGGATAAATTTCAAGGCATTTGGGTGGACAGAACTCCGGAAAAGCAAAACCCTAATTTTATCCTGATCCAGTACTGCAGGATTTCAGCTCCAAATCCAGATCCGACATCTTGACCTGGTAAGATCTAAATCTTTTGTATTTCCATTTGAGGTTCTCGGTTAAGATGTCTCATCATACCAAGCTTGATTAAAAGCGTGAGGGAGCTGATAACTTCCGAGCCTAGAAGTCTAGGATCTCACTGGTCTTGGAAGAAAATGAGTTGGACTCCTACATCCATGAGGAGGTTCCAGTTCCAGAGGGATATGAGGCTAAGGCCTTGCATAAGAAGAAGTTGGTTATGGAAAAGAGGATCATTGCTGATTCTATCAAGGATCACCTTATCCCATAGGTATCCTCTCTCAAGACACTTAAGGCTATGTTTGATGCCCTAACCAAATTGTTTGAAGGGAAGAACATAAACCGGAAGATGACTCTGAGGAATCAACTGAAGAATGTAAAGATTCAGAATGCAGAGACCATCTAGTCTTACTTCACAAGGGTTTCTCAGATCAAGGAACAATTAGAAGTAGTAGATGAAGAAGTGGAGAATGCAAAAATTATGATGACCACCTTGAATGGTCTCCCTAGGACATGGGACTCTTTCATTCAAGGGATCTGTGCTAGAAAGAAGTTATTCAAGTTCAGCAGACTGTGGGAAGAATGTTCTCAAGAAGAAGCTTGGATAGTAGCTCAAGAAGTAAAGATGGGAAGTGAAGATCAAGCTCTCATAGTACAATGCAATAAATCCAGATCCAGCCATCACAAAAGTAAGTACTCTCATCATAGGAATAACTCTAGAAAGCCTACAGATAGGTCTAAGTACATTTGCTATACATGTGATGAAAAAGGACACTTTGCTCGAGATTGTCCTAAGAAAAAAATTAGCTCTCACAAGAAGAAGGGAAACAAAAGAAGACATCATGCTCATGTTGCAGAGGATGATGAACCTTCATCAAAGAGAACCAGATATGAAAGTGAAGATTCTTCAAGCGAGGATGAATATGTTTTTATCTCCGCTCTCACGGGAAACATTACTCATGGAAGTGATGATTGGCTTATAGACAGTGGGGATTCCAAACATATGACTAGATTCAAGGAATCCTTTGTGAAATGTTCAGAACATGAAACACCTCATAAGGTGAAGTTAGGAGATGACTACCAATATCCAATAAAAGGTAGTGGGGAATCTTCCTATAAGCTAGACTCTGGAAAGTCTATAACAATGAAGGAAGTGTTGTTTGTGCCAAGACTCAAGAAGAACCTTCTCTCCATATCAGGATTGGATGCAAAAGGAATGAGGGTTGCATTCATAGATGGACAAGTCATCATGTGGCCAAAAGGAAAGACTATTGATGATGCAATAGTGATTGGTGAACAAGAAGGAGGTTTGTACAAATTAAAGGGCCATCCAGAATAAGCCTTGGTCCATGACACAGAAGGCTTGCACATGTGCATTACAGAGCACTACCTCTTGCAAGCAAATTTGTTGAAGGTCTTCCAGAAATACAAGAAAAACATGATGGGGTCTGCAAAGGATGTGCAAAAGGAAAGAACACAAAGAAGACATTTCCAAGTAGTGAAAGCTAAGCAAAAGGAATCTTGGAAATCATTCACTTTGATGTATGCGGTCCTATGTCATCAAGCTCACTAAGCGGGTATGCATATTATGTTTCTTTTATTGATGATTTTTCTAGGAAGACATGGGTTTACTTCATGAAGAACAAAGACGAAGTATTCATCAAGTTCAAGGAATTCAAAGCCTTGATCGAGAATCACATTGAAAAAAAGATCAAGACCTTTCGATCAGATAATGGCAGAGAATTCACTTCGAATGAATTCAAAGAGATATGTAAAGAATCAAGTATTAAGAGGGAGTTGTCCACTCCTTATAATCCACAACAGAATGGGATTGCAGAATGAAAGAACGGAACCATGAACAAAGAAACTCAAGAAGAAGATCGAGAATTTGAAGAACCACAAAGACCTGTAGATCCCCCTCTAGAGAAGAATCCTCATAAGAGGAAACCTGCTTGGGTATGTGAATTTATCCAAGGTGTGGAAAGATATAGGGCTCCATAAGAGAATCACAAAGAAATAAAGAGGACCAGATCCTGCTCCGGGTATGTAGCTTTACTATGTGATTTCATTGATAAAGAACCTTCCAGTTATGAATAAGGGGCAGAACAGAAAGAATGGAAGGATGCTATGATCAAAGAATACCAATCGATCATGAAGAATGATGTTTGGGATGTTGTCCCAAGACTAGAAGGGAAGTCAGTTGTAACTTCCAAATGGATCTACAAGATCAAGCATGCTGCAGATGGTAGCATTGAAAAGTATAAGGCAAGATTTGTGGCTCGGGGTTTCTCTCAAAAAGAAGGAATAGATTATGAAGAAACCTTTTCACCTGTAGCCAGATACACTTCCATCAGATCAGTACTAGCTCTGGCTGTAGTGATGAAATGGAAGATACACCAGATGGATGTCAAGATTTCCTTCTTGAATGGTGTAGTAGAAAAGGAAGTGTATGTAGAACAACCACTTGGTTTTGAGACACATGACAGAGAGTCTCATGTATGCAGATTGAAGAAATCCTTGTACAGTTTGAAACAGGCACCCAGGACTTGGTACGACAGAATTGACAGCTTTCTATCCAGTTTGGGCTTAACCAAAAGTAAAGCAGATTCCAACCTTTACTACAAGGTTGAAGATGGCAACCCAGTGATGCTCCTACTATATGTAGATGATCTATTTGTAACAGGTATGGATGGGTTGATTGTTGATACGAAGAGAAAGCTTGCTGCTGATTTTGAAATGAAGGATTTGGGTATGATGCATTATTTCTTAGGCATGGAGGTGTGGCAGAGTGCAGATGGAATCTTTCTTGGACAAGGGAAGTATGCAGTAGAGATCCTGAAGAGGTTTGGGATGATGGACTACAATGCCATGGCCACACCTATGGCATCGAACCTAAATCTATTGAGTGATGCTTCATCAGAGTCGGTTGATGCTACGATGTATCATCAGATGATTGGGTCCTTGATGTACCTGACGAACATGAGACCAGACATTTTCTTTGCTGTGAACACCTTGAGCCAGTTCTTGACAGATCCGAGAAATGTTCACTTGATTGCTGCAAAGCATATTCTGAGGTACCTGAGGGGTACAGTTGATTATGGGCTCAAATATGAGTTGAATCAGAAGATTAAACTGGAGGGTTATGTCGATTCAAATTGCGCAGGAAGTGCCATCAATAGGAAGAGCACTTCAGGATGTTGCTTCAGTATGGGATCAGGTGTGATCTCTTGGTTTAGCAGGAAGCAATCCTATGTGGCACTGAGTACAGCTGAAGCAAAGTATGTCGCAGCTTGTTCAGCTAATTGTGAGGTAGTATGGCTGAGGAAGCTACTGTCTGATATATTTGATCTCCATTTGGATGCTACTTATATACATTGTGACAACTAGAGTTGCGTGAAGTTGTCAGAGAATCCAGTGTTCCATGACAAGTCGAAGCATGTCGAGATCAAGTATCACTATATCAGGGATATGGTGTAGAGGGGAGAAGTGAAGCTCCAGTATGTTGTGACGAAGGAATAGATAGCTGATGTATTGACGAAGCCATTGGCTGGGGTGAAGTTTGAGTACTTCGGGGAGAAGCTTGGTGTTCTCTAGATTGAGGTTTCCTCCAAGGGAAAGTGATGAGACCCATAGCCATTCTGACATGGTGAGAGGATTGGTTACTTCCATGGTCAGATGTAAGGGTTGATCCATTCTATCATGGTCAGATGAATTAGGTTCCTTCCATGTCAGATATGAGTGCTAGCCATTCGGTCGAGTAGGACAGATGTAAGGGCAACTGCCATTCTGGGAATGGAGGCACCTGGTCAGTTACCAGGAAAAATCAGTCTAGGACTGAGAATCCATTTTGATGTGATAGAGGGATGTGTTCCCACTTGATCAGATGTAAGGGATGAACCATTCTGTCATGGCTAAAGGATTAAGTTCCTTCCATTTCAGATGTGAGTGTTGGCCATTCTGATGAGTAGGTCGGATGTAAGGGCAACTGCCATTCTGGGAATGGAGGCACCTAGTAAGTTACCAGGTAGCTCAGTCTGGGACTGGGGGCCATTCTAATGCGATGGTAGGATTAGTTCCTCCATGATCAGATGTGAGTGCATGCCCTTTTCGATGCGGTGCTTCGTGCATGGTCGGATTGTAAGTGCAGAGCCCTTTCTGATGTGGTGCTTCATGCATGGTCGGATTGTAAGTGTTGAGCCCTTTCGATGCAGTGCTTTCAAGCATGGTTGACTTTAAGTGTTGTGCCTTTCTGGTAGGATGAGATTGGATGTAAGTGCGGAGCCTTTTTGATGCGGTGTGCTTGCACATGGTCTGATATAAGTGTTGAGCCATTCTGGCACGATGTGTTTACACATGGTCAGATGTGAGTGTTGGGCCTTTCTAACAGGATGAGGTCAGATGTGAGTGTTGGGCATGCCTTTCTAGCTTAATGTTGAAAAACTAACAGTTATTACTAGGATACCTTTTAATAATGACACAATATACTTTTCTAATCAAGATTACAAGTATGAATCTTTTCAAAGATCACCTCAATACTTTTTCATTTTAATGTAACAGGAAAAGTGAACTTATATGTGACATTTTTAATCTAACTAAGAACCAAAAAGGGCCATAAAAACATATTACTTTTCATCTCAACACAAAGCATAATTCTTCTTTCAAGATCATTTAAAAATCCGTTATTCATTAACTAATATCAATCATACAATGACCATCATGCATACATCATCCATACAAACATTGATCATCAACTGATAATATCTCAACCTATATTAATCATATATCAATCATGTAATATAAACCAAGGACAACCATACATGCATAAACTAACCATACAAGCATCTCTCATACTACATCAATCAAAATACATCAATTGGAATACATTAATAAAAATACAACAATTAGAATACATAATCAAAATACATCAACCAGGATTCATCAAGCAGAAGACAATGATCATAATATATCAATCAGAATACATCAGCCAACATACATCAATTGGAATACATTAATCAAAATACATCAATTAGAATACATAATCAAAATACATCAACTAGGATTCATCAAGCAGAAGACGATGATCATAATACATCATCCAGAATACATCAACCAAAATGCATCAATCATACACGCAACAACTAAGGACAACCAATAATAGCCATACATATAGTGATGACAATGTCATATAGTTATCAATCATTAATTAGCCAATGTCTATCAATAACATCCAATAGAAACCAATAATATCAAACAACATACATCAACTATAGAAATCATATTGAATAGTTACTATTTATCATAAAATTACATAGAATTACTAGCACATGAGGATATATATAATAATACATCACATTACTAATTATCTACATGTAGCGCACTACTTATCAATCGAAGTAAATACATAGTTACCTCAAACAACCAAACATCCTACCACCAAAATCTTCTAATATTCTACAATAAAACAATTACTAGCTATACAACACACTATCATATACTCATACCATATACCATGCATGGTATTACTATGTATTATATGCATACGCCCATTTTATTTACATACATATTATAATTCTTCAATCATATATAATATTATTATAAATCATATACACAACATATTAGTCATATAGCCTATATATTCCATATTTAATATACTCATATAATTATTATGTTATACTATAATCTCAATACAATTATAGAATTAATTGCATAACCCAACACTATCATATTAGGTACGTATTATAACATATATACTAACATAACACTTTTGATCACGCTATACTTCCTAATATTGCCTAACTCCCAAATACCTCCAAACACATCCAAATTTTACACTTGCATCATTACTTACGTTCACCTCTATACATATAGTATATTCACAATATTACATACACATAATACTAATAATTATTACACATAATAACAAAACCATACTATAGTATATACAAACATACAAGCATTCATATATATAATAATGAATCTATTCTTATATATACTTTTAACAACTATACGTATCACCCATATCATATATATATATATATATATATATATATATATATATA
>LPNX010243858.1:103049-134526 GCA_001517045.1 Pseudotsuga menziesii
CAATTGTTTAGTCAATAAAACATTCATCCATATCTCACATAAACTTTCTAGATGCCTTCCATATCCACCATGACATTATTGAGATTGTGCACTAATCCAATATGTCAGCAAAGAGGTTTGATAAGTAGCAATGGAAAGTTGTATAGCACCATGAGCTACTTACCCATCACATGCATAGTAGTAGTATATAGTCATTAATGCAAACAATATATCATGCATAACACATCAAATAAATATAATCAAATGCATAACAAAAAAAATCATTAAATGACAATTGAATACTTATCTTTTGTTTGTTTCGTGGGTAGACTCCTTCTTGATAATTCTACTTCATCATCTTCTTCATTCATGAAATCATCATTTCTTATCCAGATGATAAGATGGATAAGAGGTTCTTTAAGAATTGAGTTCTTCATATTCCTCATCGCTTGAGGGATCTTCTTTGAATGAAGAAGATGATGAAGCAGAACTGGTTTTACCATTTGGGATTTATTATCCTTTTCCCAAGGTGACTTGTTACAGGACTGTTCAGAATAGTGAAGTTTTACGGCATGCCACGTGTCACTGGTTCATCTTCTGAGTCTGATATTTGGACCACTAAAATTATAGTCTGTGCCCTTTCCAGGAAATCTTCAGGAATTCCATTTGGACCTCTGTAGCCCAAGATATTGCAGTTCTCCCCAGGTGTCCTTTTTAGGGATGAATTCTGGAAGAGGCTAGAACCCTAACTTGGATGGATAATATCTCCCAGAATATAGTGAATCTGAGGCTAAAATTTGGACATAGTGTACATCAGGATTTTATCTTCGGTCCCTGAAATTTTAAGCCCCTAATCCTTCACCAATATTGGGATATAGCGAATGTACCAAAACTTAGCCGTTTTAGTACTTAGGGTTTTTATAGCTAGGGGTCAAACTAGGATTTGACTTTCCCAGAGTTTCACCCAACCAAATTTCTTGATCCAGGTCTCTAAACTTCATTTTTGATGAGGAGAACAATCATATGCTGGTCTCACTCAAAAATTCCTCTTCTGTAGAAATCCCTAATTTCCGCATCGAAAACTGAAAATGCTTGGAATCGAATTCCGCTTTGACAAAAAGATGTGCCCTTTAATGGAGAGTCAGCCTAGCATACTTTTGCTGATGGATTGTGGAGAGAGACCCAAAAAGTAAGAAGCCCTAGCTTCTGTAGCTACACAATGTCTTCTTCTCAGGTTAGCTCTGATACCAAGTTAAATTTCCATATGCTTAGCTAAGACATCAGTATTTCATTTCATTTTCATAACAAAATCATATAAACAAGATCGCTGAAAGATAGACAAGCACAACCATACAAAAGGANTAGGGGACCACAAAAAGATACATATAGAATATTCTTCAAAGTTACAATATTTCAACATGCTTGACCTGACAGTGCAGAGGAACCTCTATGGGTGAGGTGAATATGTCCCATTACTCCTCCACGTCCTTGTCCATTTGTTGTTGTCGTGCAAATGGGCCATGTCTGGAGGTCGTGACCATGATCTTATTCTTGCCCTAAGGGTGGATCATTAAGAAAAAAAAATTCCTGGTCTTGGAAATGAGCTTACTGCATTGTTTTGCAGTAACCAAAGAGAAAGCGGCAGGAGGTGGTACCGCTGGTATCCTGTACAACTTATTTCCCAACATAATAATAACAGCGTGAGGCTAAGACTCATACAAAACATGTCACTTCCATAAGTATGGTTGACCCAATAATACATCACAAACATCAAGAGGAGCAATAGCACATAATACCTCATCGGTGAAGGGCTTAATGTTGTAGGGAAGGCGGCAATGCTGGCTGATGTGGAGATCTTGTCCTTAGTGAAGCCACCCGATGGTGTACAGCTGTGGGTGTGCTGTGGTAGGCAATCCCAACCTCTTCACGACCTCTACTGAAATGAGGTTCTTTTGGCTCCCACTGTCGACAATGAACTGTAGTGGGGAACCCTTTACCCACATCTGTGAGCGGAAAAGACGCTCCTCCTCCTTTGAATCTTTTGTTTCTTGCTTTTGGATCTTTGTGGTGGCAATGATGGCGTTGGGCTCTGCATCGATAATATTCTTCCCTCTATCATTCCCCTTCCCGGGTTCTAATTTAGTGTCAGAGTATGCATCTGATTCGGAAGCCTTTATCTCGGCCACTAGTGACTACTTGGCCCGACACTCACTAGTGTTGTGAGTGCGGCTCTTATGGAATTTGCACCACTTTCCCGCTTCCTTCTTTGGCTTCACAGTATTGTTCTTCACTTGCAGCTTTGGAAAGTTTTCTTGAGTTGGCATGCCTTGGTTGTGTCCTTGGTTCTATGGTTTGGGGGCACCTTTCACTTGCTTCTGATTCGCAGATCCAAAGTCTCACTTTTTCTGTTTGAATTTTTGCTCAATTTTGGTAGCATATCGATATGCCGTACCAAGCGAGGAGATGTCATGGAACTCCATTTCCTCCTGAATGTATCTGTGCAGACAACTGCGGTACTTTAGAACCAAATGTTTCTCTAAATATTTGATAACCAACTTGGTGCGCAGGGTATGGAACAGATTCGTCATCTCATGCACATCTGGATCTCGTTGCTGCTGCAGCATAGTCCATTGTATGTACTTGTCCTCGTAGCTCCCCACGGGATAATATTGTCCCTTTATGGCATCTCGGAATGAATTCCAAGTGGGTATAGCCAAGAACAAAGAGGGTTCCTCCTCGTCCTTTCTCTCACAGTAGGTTTCCCACCAGTCCTTGACATGGGGGGCGGCTTTGAGCAGTGAAAAAGTAATCTTTTCCTAGTCAGAAAAGTCCTGAAACGATAAATATCCTTCTAATAGATTCAACCATCTATCTACGGTGTTTGCATCTATTCATTCATCAAATATGGGAATGTCAAAGTTTACTTATACCTTAAAAGGGGTTGCGCTTCCAAAGTGGCTGCCAGATGCAGATGCGCCGCCAGTGGGAAGTCGTTGAAGGATCTGGGCAAAGTTATCCATCATCGCGTTCCTTTGTTTTTCAAGGGACTCCTCGAGAAACATTTTGATAGGATCTTCTGCACCCTCATCTTTCTTTTCGTCCCCCATGGGAGGCCATAGGGATTTGCAAGGCTGATCTTGCAAAGGTTCAACCAGATCGATCCCTGACTCTGTATACCCCGCCCTCATTGGGGACATGCAAAGAAGGATCGAGAAAGAGCAGATTGCTCTGATACCATTGATCCGGATTTATACAAGAATGCAACAGAATACACAAATAACCATAGAAACAAATATGCATTGAAAATAACACTTCATTTCATTAATCAAAGAACTGAAACTTGTTTACATATGGAATGGAAATAAACTAGCTAGAGTGTTGGTAGCTTATCTCTGAGAAGAGATGTGGTGGCTACATGCCTCTGAACTCCCCATTACAATGAGACTCGAAGGCCTATATATTATTGAGAAACAATGGAAACCATACACATCGAAAAACCTAACCCTAGGAGGTGAATACGCCATAATGTGGGCCCCGTTGGGTAACTTGGTACATCAATTTCTTAGGGTCGTAACTTTTGCATACTACCTCCGTTTGACACGCATGATACATCGTTAGAAAGATCTCTTCAAGGAATACATCCATAAATGACAAATGTTAAGTCTAGAATGAACTCATATTTTTTCGACCATTCGATGCCAAAAAAATGTCATTTAGGGCCTCAAAACGGCTCCAGAAGTTTAGGACCCAAAAACTGCCAAAAATAGTAAATTGTGCTACAATTAAGGAAACTGAAAAACTGAAAGAAACAACGGTGGGGGTCCAAGTGGAATAGGTGGGTGGCGACCAATATCCTCCTAGATCATACAAGTGGCAATTCCACCACTAACTAATTATATAAGTTAGGATAGTAATAATTAATAAATAATATAAAACATTATACATGCATAAAATAAAATAAATAATCGGGAACACATTTACACTATAAGTGTCACATTCCTAAAATACACAAGGAGTTACTCATCATGGTAACCACCACCATCCAAGTAGCATAAATAAGACTATAAAATAATACAATTCATAGAAAATACAAAATGCATATAGGGTATATATCACCTAATAAATCATATTAATATTTAATAATAATAAAACTACATCATCTTAATAACTTTGTATTAAATTGATACTAACAATGGTACATAATACAGGCTATTGTAATGACAATTATTTACTTATCAATTAATAATCATAATGTACCAGTAAATAATTCACACTACAAGAAGAATTTAAATATTAGCAATTAAATGAGAAGTAAAAGAGGCAATGCACAAGCATCAACCAATCAAGACACTCAATTATTAGATATGGCATCTCATAGTACTTACCAATCAATCTATTGAACATGAATATGCAATATTAATTAATTATAAGGCATACAATGAACAAATATATGAAGTAAGGCTTCTTACTCTTTCATTAGCATAAGGTAGGTTAAATTCATTTCACCAAGCACATTTATAAACTCCAAAAGATAATAACTCTATAGAATACATAACAACCGCTATGTTGGAACTTAAGCTTTAATACCACTTGTAATCTACCACGGGGATATCAATGGGTCTGAGGGATATATATCATTATCTCTCTAAGCCTAATTAGATAAGTTTAGCACAACAAATTATTTAATCAAATATTAAATTTCATTTTTCAAGATTTAATCACAACAAAGTCCCTTTAATTATCAATAAATTAAAGTAAATTCAGATTCATAACTATTCCAACGTATCATCTGCGAAGGATTACTAACACCTTGTAGCAACATCACATATCCATTCTAATCCAATTCAAACATAAATTCTACCTCTAAAGGCCATTTACTCTTAATCATTATTAACTAGTAATTAGTGTTCTGATTACGATACTTAACAACTCTTAACACACAATTGATGGTACTTAATATAATTTCATTTTTTATCACTCAACAACTATTTATCAAGTCTAATGGATAATTAACACCTAATAAAATGTAAACTGGACCTAATTACCTTTTTCAAATTAATTAAACATAGTAATTATGAAAATGATTCCACAAGAACTAGTTAACTAGTGTTCAATACTAATAACTAGTTAGCATTACCCAAGGAGTTACATAATTATTTACACAACTTTTGAGGTGTTAAGTCTAAAACTAGGGAGTGAGGAAACACTTGTGCAAATGGGAGTTAGAAAAATAAGTATAACCTCAAGAAAGGAGTCACAAAACCACCAAAGGGTCTCAATAAACAAATGGCACCCACCAAAAAACCAAGGAGCCCCACTAAATCATGAATTAGGCTCAATAATACTAACATAGAATAAAATAATCAAACATTGGATTTGTTGTACAATGCTTGGGTGGTCATCAACTAATAAATCCACCAAGGCATAAATATGGAATAAGATCAACCAAACAAGTTCTAAAGTGATAGGAATCTCCCCATTCCCCCTCACATTGTCGATCTAGGCCTCCCATACTCTTTTAGTGGTACCCAATGTGTCAGTTGTTTGCATTAATTAATTATTTACAAAAATAATAATGTCTCTAGGTCCTTAAAGACCCTTTTTATGGCACCGTGTGCCACAATAATAAACAATTACAAATTACATATGTATGGGGCTTAACACACAATGTATTACATATACATATCAACCAAAAAATAATACAAGATACATAATGGTCATTATGTAAATATACCTAGTAATTAAAGAAAAAACCTACTCATAGTCAACTCCCTCCCATTAGGAGAATCCTCTTTCTACGAATATACCCTTGTACTTCTCTATGTTTCATTAGGTAGCATGCTTTACCTTGTACAACCACCTAAAAACTATCACATTTTTATCTTAAAGTATTGGAACAATTTTCCAAACATCATTCTTCAAAACAGGCTTATGCTCCTCTATAATCGTATCTTGCAATATGTTCTCTTGCATTGCTTTCTCATAAGTGGGTTACAATGCATGTAAAAATCCCTAATAGTACACCTAGGTTCAATATTGTGACAAACCCTAACCCTAATATGTCTAAGGAATTACATCCAAATTGCATAGAATCCTACCTATAATAAAGATCTTAGTATGACACAATCAAAGCATGAAACAAATCACCTCCTAAAAAAATGAGATGCTATCTAACTTTGGCAATTCCATAATCCATGTTCCTTTTTCCTAAATTTGGAAAAGCTAAAATAAAAAGAAGGAAAGAAACTCTGAATTAAAGAAATAAAATGGAAACCCATGGAAACTCTAAGGTTTGCATAAAACTTCTACCTTTGTGTGTGTTACTACTAAAACTAGCACTCCTTTCAAATCAGACTAAATATTCCCTATTCTAGTGATGGTAAGCATATAAGAGGGGATAGACCCAATGCCACATCACTCTAACCTCTTAACTTCTTTGGTTAACTCTTAAACGTAAGGGAGAGTTCCTAATCAAGGAAGGACACCTGCAGACACCAATGCACCTACAAATACCTTTCTACAAGACTTATAGCTAATATCAATGCCTTATATGGAGTCAACAATAGATAATAAAGACAGGTAAATCATATAAGGGAGTTAATTCAATATACCAATCCAAATCAATGCAACTATGCAAAACCCAAGGTAGGGTTTCACACTTCCCAAGGAAATAGCCTAAAAAAGTGTGCTCTGAAATGGAGATGGACAATTTTCCTAGGGTGCACCTGATGGCCCAATTGGGACTACAAAAAACCTATAGAAACCCTAATTCATGAAAATTTGCATTTCCCAATACACCAAGGAAAATGAGGACACCCTCATAAATTTGTGGATAAATCCACTAGGGCGATTTTGGTAGGTGGACTAGAATTACAAACTCGCAACTATTTTGGAGTTATAAATCTATTTAGATTTTTAGGGTTTTTCCAATAATATTATATTTTTAGGGTTTTTTCATTGTAGAAATGCATGTAAAATAAAGACTAGTAAATTGGTAAAAGAGATATAGTTTTGTTTAAAAGATAGGGCATATGATTCTTGTCAATATCCCTATGGCATTGAGAGATTGATACCTACTTCTCTCTCTAGAAATGGCTTCCAATACTTGCAATTAGGGCATCAACTAGAAACCTCAAGGGTTAGGAAGAAGATCCTAATTAAGGCAAGTGAAGGAGTCCAAGGCCCAATAAATAGTGGAGAGATCCTTTGATAGTATAGTCTCCTCGTACAAAGTTGACAAATTTGTAGCGAGAAACCCTAAAAAATTTGCATAATGCACCATAAAAGCATCATAAAAATAGGGTTAGTGGTAAACCTTAACAACATTCGCCAAGAAATGACCAATAAATACCTTAGGTTACTCTTGAGTTTGAGTTAATGCAACCAATTGTAGCATCAACCAAATCATGTCCAAAATTAATCCTTAGTAACAACTTCATTCATGCTTCAAGCAAAGAAGATCATTCTAAGAGAGGTGCACATAACATTCGAGAGATCTAATAGACTAGTAGAAAATGAAAAGTTCTCATAATGAACCCATATCTTGTTGTATTTTTAAAATGAAAGGGAGACACTATTTATATAAGACTAGATTCACCTAATTTTAAGTTGTTATCCTACAAAATAATGTAAAAATATAACATTTGGCTTGCTCACCCACCACTTTGAGGGATAAACCACTCATAATAGCAATAAAATAATATCGAAAACACATAAAAATAGTAAATAAAGTGCAATTAGGATACACCAAGTGATAGGTGTACCAAAATGAGGACACTATTCTACAACTAACCTCCACAAACGTGTTCCCTCAATGTCCTCCTTCATTATCCTTGTAGGATTATTCAATAATGAAGTGCAATTTACATGTAACATATCCTAGAGGAGGGGTTTTATAACCAAAAATAGGTATAAGTGAGAAAATAAGGTGTGTTGAACAAATGTTATCACCTTTTACATGGAAAATAAATGAGTGTGGTCTGTGTCCACATGATTAACCCCCCAAGGGAACCAACCCCTATAGGGAGAGCACCTCCTAGAGGAAGAAATCAAGAGGACCATAGCATGACAAGATCAAGTCTATTTAGGGCCAAATCAACACTCTAAGCTCAAATATTGGCCTTTACATCAAAAAAAATATCGCCTTCCCCTAAGAGATATGTAGGGAACACTACAGATACTATGAGGCGTAATAGTTGGCTCTAGTTACAGGACATGTGATATTCATGGGAATGTATGAGAACCCCCTAGAATCTCCTGGGTACCTGTAGACCTACTCACATGTCTAACAACAAAGACATTAAATGTATGAGAGGTAGAAACTTTCATCCTACCTTGTTTAAAATGAAATGCAGTAAAATCAAAATGAAATAGAAACAAGTGAAATGTATAGGTAATAGTAAATGTTGAACTCAAATGAACTATACCTACCTTCCCTATTTATGATAACATAAAAGGGTCAAGTAAAATCATACCACCAATGTAGCCTCCTGAGTAGATTGTCAAATTTTCTTCCTTTGTCTTTGGAAACAATCCTAGACAAAACCACATAAAGGATGAATTGAATACATACCATTATCTTCATCATAATGGAACCAAAATTATGGAAAATCATGGGAACCTAGAAACCTTCAAATTCCTTCCATGGGGAATGGTTACTTTTGCAAGTATTATCTATCCATGCATGTACTAGGCTCAAGTAAATACCATCGTAATAATTTATTTGTTTTGTAAAAAATTTCTAAATGAAATTGGGTATCTAATTATGTTTTTGGGAAATCACTTGCAAAGATGAACCCTGGAAATTTTCTGGAGAATATTTGAGGGCCAACTATAATATATCCCTGCACCTGTTTAAGCATTTTTTTAGACATGCAAACACTTTCTTGAAATTTTTTGTAATCATGTCAATATTAGTAATCTTTAAAATTTTGAAATTATCTACCACAAAATTCTTACCTTCAAGTTTTAATGATAAATAACATATATATCATGGTAAGGATAAGCCTAACACTATACCTGCTTTAGTTCTATTGAAATCCATCATTGAAAATTTATCAGTACTAGATAGAAATGGTTGGTTCTCATCTACAACGCTTCCTAAGAGACGTCAATGGAAATAATAATTGTGGCCCACCCTATGAGAGGGTAAAGCCTCAATATTTGCAAGGGAAGTCCCTGTATAAGATTCTATGTAGTCCTCGATGTTGGGTGAGAAAATATGAACCAAATCATGAGAGATATAATTGGAGGTAGGTTTTCCAAATTATTCCAACCTTTTATTATAGTGGAAGAGCTACACATGGTGATCGTATTTAATGGCAAACAAATCCACATCTTGGAGTGCTTCATCATCAAATTTAGTTGCAAAGGGATTGATCCAATTTTCACAAATAGTGAAACCATGGGAAGCTACAACCATAACTTCTTCATCAACCATGTCTCCAATATATTTATCATTTGGGAGTAAGAATTCTTCATATCACTTCAAATATATATAAGAATCTGGCTCAACATGATCCAAGGCTAACAGTTTCTTCTTCTAGGAATGGCAAAAAGGGAGCATAGAATTCTTTGTCAACATGTGCAATTGGAGGGTCCAGAAACAAAACTACTATGTCTTGAAGAATCTGACATACATTGGTGGACCCATGAACTTCCAATAGTCATCATCTTCAAGGATCTTGTTATTTTCCTCCAAGTGGCCGAAAACATCATAAGAAATTGTGTCAGGACGGTAAGAAAAACTTACCATTTCCTTGTGTTCTTTAATTTCTTCTACTATATCTTCTTCGTTTTCATTTCTCAAAGCACCATCATCTTCTTCTTCAGAAGTACCTTCATATTCAGAGATAAGGCTGAGAATGTCATCAAGAATATCTTGAACAATGGCTTCTTCAAGCAGGCCTTTCCTTCAAGCATGCCTTTCATATTTTTGATGTTCTCCTTCGATATTTTCCTCAAGGACTTGATATTATTCTTGGATTTCTTTCTTGAATAAGATATTTGCTTCTTCAACATAGGGAATCCGTTTCTTGTATTTTTTTGGTAACCAATATTTACAAAATGTCTCTATCAATTCTTCAAAAGAGGATATTTTTCCTTTGAATTGATTGCAAACCAAGCATGGGCCTTTCCTTCCAGATGACGGATGAATAACCTCATATATACATATTCTTCCTTAATACCATGTTATGGATCCAATATCATAAACTTGTATACATGGTACTCAACATCATCATCATAATCATGAAAAGTCGTCGAGAATGTGTCTGGTAACTCATCTAAATTCCCTTGAAAGTTTGCAAATCAACAGGAGTGAAACACCCTTCCATTTTTGTAGCAGTCAGCGGGTCAACGTCTTCAAGTACCAAACCTAAAGTGTGATGTTCAACATTCTCAATTTTTGGAAGGGAAATCATCGCCTCAATAATTTCTTCGTTAAAATTAAGATCCCTCTCCTCCCCAAATGTCTTGACTAAATGCAAGAGTGAAGTTATCCCCTTAGGAGGAATCTTTGCATTCCAGTTTCCCACATCCTTGTAATTCTACAGATCAAGAGATATTACAAATAACTTCACTCTAAGATCCTCATCCATTATATTCCATGTCATAATAAATTCTATTAATGTAATAATATGCTTTGTATTTCTCTCTTCGTATTTATGAAACCTTGGGATGGACTTGAGACAGTCACACTTATCTTACTCATTCAGATATCCTGGAATGTTTGAGAAATCCATTGGAGAAAAGGAGACCATACCATCTTCTTATTAATATTTGAGGTCGGTTTCTTTGAATCACACTTCTTTGATTTGTTTTATTTAGTGGAATCGCCATATAAGACCTACCAAGTTAGTAATCAACCACAATATTATCAAAGTACAAATCAAATACTTACATCTTGGATCATCCTAGTCCTTGTAGGGTACTTCTTTTTATTTTCTTTGGTTGGAGTCATCAGGAGAGACCTGTCGAATTAGATAAACAAATATCACCAAATTACAAAACAATAACATACCTGAACGACAAAGTAGATGTTGGAAAGATTCAACTCGAGAATCCATCTTCAATAAAATGTCATCACTTTTATTTTGGGTCCCTGGAAACAACGCCAAAAATGTTAAGCCTTGCCAGAAATTAATGAAATAAACCAAGGAACACAATGAACGGAATGTATTCACTTTTTCTTTGAGTCCCAAGAACAGTGCCAAAAGTGTTACCACTCAAACTAGTAGTCCTTTCAAAGCAAACTAAATACGCCCTATTCTAGTGATTATAAGCATATAAGAGGGGCTAGACCCAATGTCACCTCAATCTAATCTCTCAACTTCTTGGGGTAACTCTTAAACCTAGGGAAGAGTGCCTAATCAAGGAACGAAACCTACAAATACCTTTCTACAATCCTTATAGATGAGATCGGTTCCTTATATAGAGTTAACAACGAATAATAAAGACATGTAAATCATATAAAGGATTTAATTCAATATACCAATCAATATCAATCAATACCACAACTTTCAATGCAACTACACTGAACTCCTAAGGTAGCCTTTTCACACCTCCAAAGGTAATATCCCCAAAAAGTGCTCTCTGAAAGGGAGATGGACAAGTGGCCTACGACGCACTTGATGGTCCACTTGGAACTACAAAAAATTTGTAAAAACCCTAATTCGAGCAAATTCATGGTTCCCAATGCACCAAGGCAAATGAGGACACCCTAAAAAATATGTGGATAAATCCACGAGGGAAATTTTTGTGGGTGGACAAGAATTACAAACTTGCAACTATTGTTGGAGTTGTGAATTTATTTAGATTTTTAAGGTTTTTCCAATAATATTATATTCTTGGGGTTTTTTCAATATAGAAATGCATGCAAAATAAAAGACAAGTAAATTGGTAAAAGAGATATAGTTTTGTTGAAAAGATAGGGAATATGATCCTTGCCTCAATCCCTAGGGAATTGAGAGATCGATACCAACGTCCCTCTCTAGAAATGACTTTTGATACTTGCAATTAGGGCATCAACTAACAACCTCAAGGGTTAGGTATAAGAGCCTAATTAGGGAAAGAGAAGGAGTCCGAGGCCCAATCAACAATGGAGATCTCCTTTGATAGAATAGTCTCCTCATACAAAGTTGACAAAATGCTTGCAAGAAACCCTAATTTAGTATAATGCACCATAAAAGCATCATCAAACTAGGGTTATAAGTAAGCCTTACCAACATTCACCAAGAAATGATCAAGGAAAAGACCTTAGGTCACTCTTGAGCTTGAGTTATTACAACTAATCCTAGCATCAACCAAAGCATGTGCAAAATTAAGCCGTAGGAACAACTTCAATCATCCTTCAAGAAAAGAAGATCATACCAAGAGAGGTGGGAATTACATCAAGAGATTTAGTAGATTAGTAGAAAAAGAAACGATCTAATAATGAACCCATATCTTGTTATATTCTTACAATGAGAGAGAGACACTATTTATATAAGACTAGACTCACCTAATTTTTAGTTATCAGCCTACAATATAATATAAAAATATAACATTTGGCTTGCTCACTCACAACTTTGGGGGCTAAACCACTCATAATAACAATAAAATTCTCTAAATGACATAAAAGTGGTAAATAAAGTGCAATTATGCTACACTAAGTTCTTGTTGATTGTACAACATCATGAGTCATTCTCCAAGACTTGTGTGGTATCAAGTCATAACATTGTGTTGTATCAAGTCCTATCCATGTCCTCATATATTCAGATCGATGCTTGTACTGTGATCTTGTGTTGTATCAAAATTGGAGTCTTGTGTTGTATCAAGAATGGTCTTTTGTTGTATCAAGACTGTGGACTTGTGTTGTATCAAGTCAATGATTCTCAGAGACGGTACCCTATGAGAATGGATCTACAGTTGTGGAGATGATCGTGTTGTATCAAGACTGTGAACCTCCATTTGTTGAGGTGGTTATACTATGTGATATATCGCTAGTCATGTTCACTGAGTGTTATAAGTCTCCTTTAGGGATTAGATACCTCTTGAATGAATTACTTTAGAATATGACTATATGGCCCTATGTAACATATATGATCATCAGTATGTATGGGATAATTATTCACGGTATGATATGATAAGATAGATAAATAATACACATATGGACCATGCATTAATTATTTAATGGTAATGAGATAAAGCATAGAGAAAGAGAATTTGAATTTCCCATGCAAATGTGTGAGTGAACTCAAGTTATAAAGCTTCAATAAAATATGAATGCCTCAATCAGTGCCTCAATGAAAGCATCAATTAAACTATTAAAGAATGTAATCAGTTAAGTAAAGAAGAGCTTAATGTTCATCAATCAACATGCATCAGTTAACTAACGAAATCCATGCAAAAGTTAATAATAGAAATTGTGCAAGGATGGCACTAAGAGTGAAGAAATGATGAAACTTAAGTTATCCTGTTAACTAAGTCATCAACAATAAGTTAAAGATTGATTTCAAGTCAGTTATCATTCAGTTCAAGTAAGTTAACATTCAGTTCCAGTCAGTGAACATTCATTTCAAGTAAGTCAACATCATGTTCAAGTAAGTTAACATCACGTTCAAGTAAGATAGCATTCAGTTCAAGTCAGTTAGCATTTAGTTCAAGTAAGTTATCATTCAGTAGTAAGTTAACATTCCGTTCAAGATAGTTAACATTCAGTTCAAGTCAGTTCACTTTTAGTCGAAGATGGTGAGCATTCATTTAAAGCTAATTGAGGAAAGGAAGGGAGCTAATGTTTGCATGAAGGGAGTTTCAATTAGCTCCTCCTTGTGAATGCACTATGTGGTGCTCTTAATATGTTTACTGAGCCCCCAATGCACTACCTTCTACATGCTACAGTTTTTCGCTTGTTATTAATATGCTAGGCATATGGCAAGTTCAATACAGTTACATACAGTTGTTTTTGCAGGGTTACATCGGGTCTCTCTTCTCTACTACTGAGGTGTTATCTCTTATCGAACAATATGCTTACGTGTTGTAAACCATTCTCTGCAAATCTATCTATTATACTCAAAGAATTGTTGGGTTTTTCATCCTCTATGTTTGGAAGGTTTCCCCAGGGTATATCTTGTCTCTCATGATTGATTGATTCATATGAATGATTTATGGAGACGATTTATGTGGCTGATATATTTATGAGATCTATATGTGGATGATAGATTTATGTCGTTGATATATCAATGAGATTAGTATGTGGTTGATTTATGAAATTCATAAGTGCTGAAATTGTTTGATAAAAGTTTTAAAGTTCAAGTATCTCTGATTTTGGTCAAACATCAACAGTTCTAGGTGTGCTAAAAGGAGGACGCCATACCCCAACTAACCCCAACAGATGTTTTCCCTCAACGTCCTTCTTCATTATCCTTGTAGGTTTCTTCAATAAGGAAGTACAATTTGCAGGTAAAATAACCCATAACAAAGAAAATTTTAAGGGTCCATACTTGTTTAAAAGTATATGAATCTTGTTGAATCTTACCAAATCTTAAAACATCAACTATAAATTACTTGGCGATATTTTTTTTTAAATATTTCAATTTCTAAGGATTTTATATAGTTTATATAATGATTTTGAAATTCTTAAACTAAAAAAATTTTACCCCATCAAAATTGGGCGGAACAAAGCTTCAAAAAATGCAAATTTACAAATCTTTTTTGGAAAAAAGTATGAAAAAATACCCCATGGGATAAATTTCACCCTTAAAATTTTCCTTGGCCCAGAGGAGGGGTTTCATAACCAAAAATAAGTCCAAGTGAGAAATCAGGTGTGTTGAACAAATGCTATCATCTTTTACGTGGAAAATAAATGAGTGTGGTCATGTGTCTAAGTGATTAGGCCCCAAGGGCATTAACCCCTATAGGGAGAGCACCTATTGGAGGAGGATATCAAGAGGACCATCCATGACAATATCAAGGGTATTTAGCCCCAAATCAACACTGTATGCTCAAATCTTGACCATGGCATAGAAAAAAATAACCCCCTCCCCTAGGGGATTTATAGGGAATGCTTTAGATACCCTGAGGCATAAGAGTGCACATAATTGTTGTTGTTGCACGTAGAGCGATGCACTCTCCTCATATTTTCAAAAGGGTATGTTTTGTTCAGAGCTTTTGAGTCTTGCACTAGATATATACTCATCATTATTGCACTATAACCAGCATAGACCCAAATCCTGGGCTCTATCAAGCAGCGAGAGGGATCAAATCTCTCAAGGTGCAAAGCTATTAGCTTTGGTGTGTCCTATATATAGCCATTGATTTGATTCAAACTAAAAGATCTAAGGTTGACATATAATATTTTATTATTAGTATTTTCAATATTATTTATGACCCCCATACATGGTTTTAAAACCATGTGCAAGGCCCTCCTAAACAACCTGCACATGGTCTTACAATCATTTGCAAGGCCCTCCTAAATCATGGGTTGTTTAGGAGGCCTTGCCCTTGGTTTTAAAACCATGTGCAAGGCAAACATTTTTTTGGGGATAATTCAATTTTTTATTATTCTCTAAGATAAATTTATTTTACTCCAAATGTTGCCAAAATTTTCTAAAAACTATACAAATTCCTTAGAAATTTCAACAATTTTACAAAAAACTTATTAAACATTTAATAGATGACATTTTAAGTGTTAATAAGATTAGCCAAAGTTTTTACACTTAAAGATAAGTATGGATCTTTCAAATTTTCCATTAAAAAAAAATTATGGAAAAAATAAGAAAAAACAAAACTATAGTTCACTACAATATATAAAACCCAAACATTTCCTATGACACCTATATAAGACCCTAACACTTCCCATGACACTTGAGTATTGCATGGTAATGTTGGTTCTTTGTGAAGATAAAAAGAACACTTTATAGAGTGCAAAGGCAACAAGCTAATCAAACAACAGCTCTTGACACTAGAAACCAGCAGTCAAAGAATAACTCTTGACATTAGAAACCAGCTCTAAAACATTTTGTATGCAGAATGTGGATACACATATCAAGTTACTGCATCAACAGCATGCATGGTTAGTTAGCATGTCTCTAAGATTCTTGACATTAGAAACCAGCTCTAAAACATTTTGTATGCAGAATGTGGATACACATATCAAGTTACTGCATCTACAGCATGCATGGTTAGTTAGCATGTCTCTAAAGATTTTTGATTGTCTAACATACAATTTAGTGTACACTAAATGGAGTCAAGATCTTCTGAAGTATATGGTGACTTGAAATTGATTATCAGGAGTAGAAAAAAGTCCTAATATCATTTGAGGCATATATGACAGCAGCCCCACAAGTTTATGAAGTATGTAGAGTGACTTGAAATTGATTATCAGGAGTAGAAAAAGGTACTAATATCATTTGAGGCATATATGACAGCAGCCCCCACAAGTTTATAAAATTTTATTTACATACGAAGCTATCAAAACTACCCAAGCACTTAAACCTATACAAATTATGCGGATGGGTATTGATAGAAAATAAAAGCTCTAGCTTTTAAAGGAAGGTCGCTTGGATAAAAGCATAAAAATAGTCATAAAAAAACATGATGTTATAGATTCATGCCATGAAGGAAAAGATAGTATGATACATAGTGGAAGATCACCTTTGTCATCATGGATGAGCCCAAAACTATCATGCACCTACTCAATATCCCAAAGACAATACAACCGTAATCATTACTACTTGGATCAACATTCTTCAACAATTGTACATTGTCTGAAATAGAGAGAGCCAGAGTAATTCTAGACGATTAAAAAGGAGCTATAAAGCCATCTATAGCATCACACCCACCTTACAAACAGTTTGACCAGCTCTGTGCCTCATTGCCCCATCAGAGCATTGCAAATTCTGGAAAAAGAGTCTACATAAATGGTCCCGCTCCTTGCACTATGAGCAGAAAGCACCATGTCCAGCTCCCTCTGTATTAAGTATAGGTCCTCTCCCTCTGGCCCTGGACAACATTCTGCATATGGAAATCCTAACTGATCAAAAAAATTTATTGCTAAGTAAACAATTCATATGAAGAACAACTATGCCAAGTGATTGTCCTCTCCCTCTGTCCCTGGACAACATTCTGCATGGCTGATGAATGAAATCTATTGCTAAGTAAACAAATCATATGAACAACTACGCTGAAATTCTTGTGTTCTAAGGAATATGAGATCTCAGGACATTGCTTTGATATCCTTGCATGATCTGTTGAACTTCATATGGCTCTTCACCAGCTGGCCTGCAGCCAAAGCAGACATGAGAGACAGCTCTCCAGCCAAAACTGCTCCTGCCACAATTCTGGCCAATCGCTGAGCATTTGCACCGGGCGATTTCGCATTTGCTCCTTTCACTCCAAGTAAATTCAAGCAAGCTGCTTGTGAAGCCAAGTGTGTTCCTCCTCCGACTGTTCCCACCTGAAAGCAATGGAAACAAATATGCCCACATTCAGAAAAATATAAAGGGAGGTTGAGATAAAGCGATTGTTTTCCCATCATTTTCTCTCTGATCCTTGACTACTCAAAAAGTTGGTCTAGCCATCCAATCTAAGTCCTCCCAGAGATGAACAGCCAATAAATCATGAAATCAACTCTGACTTAAATGCCCAATATTACTAAGAAAATGGTCAACCAAGGATTACACCCAGACTTCAACATAATCCAGCTACCAACAATAAGATTCTCTTAATGATTTTAACTAAAAGTTCTTTCGATCATCTTTAATTTCCTCAAAAACCCAAATAGATCTCAATTCCTTTTCTTTGTTCACGCTATCCATAGGTCTTCTTAAAAAAGTAATCAGTGAATATTTTCTTACCTCAATACAAGGCATTGTGACTGATACATGCAGATCCTTGCCACCATTGGAAGCCTCCATCATTGTAATGCAATGAGAGCTCTCAACGTTTTGGGCAGGATCTTGGCCGGTTGCAATAAATATAGCAGAGACAATATTCGATGCATGGGCATTGAACCCCCCCATAGCACCAGCTAGTGCAGATCCAGTTAAGTTCTTGAGCATGTTCAGCTCCAACAAAGCTGGAACAGTAGTCTTTAAGACCTTGGTAACAACTGCCTCGGTGATAACAGCCTCGCATACTACTGATTTCCCACGCCCTTTAATCCAGTTCACAGCTGTGGGTTTCTTGTCTGCACAGAAATTGCCTGACCGCAGGAAAAAAATTTGCATTAAAAAAAGCTCACACAGCAAAAGCCAGAATGTAATGAACACACAGGGAACCCAGAGTTTACAAAAGCTCAGGGATAACCCAAAAACCAAATACCAATTAGAATAGCCTACACAGACTCACTAGAAACACTGATAACATCCATGTCAGGAAACTCATTCTGAAGGAAATCCAAAACATTCTGCACGCCCTTAGACACCATATTCATGCCCATGGCATCCCCAGTGCAGCAAGAAAATCTCATGTACAGATTCCTCCCTGCAATTCCACACTGTATCCCTTGCAATCTGGCAAATCTGCTGGTGCTGTTATGGAGATCAGATCAACAAGAAAAAGTCAATACCCAATATGGTCATTGGCACACATTCATCTAAAACACATGCACCTCAAGTTTCGGAACCTCTGTGTGCATATCAAAACCCTAATTTAGATGGGTGTGTTAAATTGTTAATCATATTTAATTAGATGACAAATTATCATGAATTTCCATTGTTGCTGGATTGAAACACAGACACAACCACAATAAAACAGCATGTCATAAGAGAAGTTTAGAGGTATCGAATACTCGGCATGAACAAATTTGAAAAATAGAAAGGAAAGAAAGAGAGGGAAACTTATGGGCATACCTGTTGAAGATCATAGAGAAATTTTCCGAGTTATTAGGATCTTCAACGTAATACTTGAGATCTGCAGCTCTCTTGGCAGTGGCGAATCTAACTACAGGGGCCCTGGTCATTAGATCTCTGAGAAGGACACTGGCAGCACCGCCAGACATATGAATGGCCTTGCATCCTCTGTTGGTGCTTGCTACCAAGCAGCCCTCAGTGGTGGACATGGGTACCATGTATTCAAGCCCATCAAGCAGAAGAGGCCCTGCAACTCCCACAGGAATCTGCACATACCCAACAGGCAGTTCACAGCATTGGCCAAGAATGGATTCATAATCAAATCCCTCCAAGGGCAATCCATCCAAAGATTTCCCAGTCATCATCTCCAAGGCTTTCCTTCGCACCGAAGCAGATCTCGTACAATCCCCAAGAATTGACTCCAGAGAATAAGAAGCCACAGTCCCATTGCAAACAGCAGCTGCAATATCATCATCCTCATTATCCTCCAATGAAATCCCCTTGAGCTGGACCTGAGGAGGACTGGTCTTAACAACAACTTCTGCCTTAGGAACAGGGCTCATCAGCTTCTCCTTTTCTCTGACATCGTCATTATCAATGCTCCCACCGATCATATTCTGGACATAATCGATGCCAAAGAATCCAAGCAAATATATGAAGGAAGCAAGCTGAACCACAATGGCCACTAATTCCCCAAAGCTAAGCACATGAAGGGGTGTTGAAGTCCTGATCTTCTCCCTCCAGCTCCTCATCACAAAATAGGAGGCAGTGAAAAACAAGACAAAGAACACCTTGTTGGTTAGCCCCATAGGCAGTAGAAAAGCATCGGATGCCAATGCCTTTGAATTCTTACAATTACCATTATTCCTTTTTTTAGCAGAAGGACAACTATCAATGGAATCGTCCATCTTCTTGCTACTGGAACAGTGCATTTCTCCACTAAAAGTTTCTTGTTTTTCTCAACATCAAGCCATCCATTGCATTCTGAGAGAGAGGCAAGAAGGGCTCCAGGCACTTGCTTTTGGAGTCTTCCCAAACCTCTCTATCTGAATGCAATGTAAGTGCCAGAAAGATGCTAGGATACATAAACCCAGCACATTGTCATTGGCTTAATATTTAATTTTCCCACCGTCAATAGAACTGTTCCTTCCAGGACATACATGTTCCGGAGGCCCTCCATCTCGTTTGTCTTTTGATTGAGAATCTAACGAGTCTGGACCGTTCAATCCTCCACTTCCACTTTATACACGTAGTAATGAGTACAGTGAACATCCAAATCTTTGCCAGGTTCTCTGGAAAACTTAGTGGAAGTCATGTGTTTGAAATTAATTAGGACAGCTAAAGAGCGTGATTTTCTGCACAATTAAGTATTCAATAAGGCACAGTGCGGTTTTCAAGATTATTGCACAATTAAGCATTTAACAATGCATAGTGGGGTTTTCATAATCGCATCTACGATTATACTATTATATAGTATTGTATTTTATTATAGTATGAATGTAAATTGCACCTTCGTCATCAGAGTTGGTTTAAATCAACCTAAACTGTTTTAAATTGTAGAAACAATTTAAATAGCAACTGTGATGATGGATCCTGTTTTGGATTCGAAACTCTAACCACAAAATAGAAACTGTGACTACTCTGAAAATCTGTTCTGTCAAATACCTGCAACAAATCTGTTCTGTCAAAAACTTGAAACTTACCTAATTTCAATAAAAATGAAACTCATAGATACTTTGCATGAAGGGTATCCTATTTCTTCCACGCAATCTAGTCTAAAAACTTTAAAATGGAGTCTCAATCTTATATTTCGAAGTATATACGCATCTCGTCTAAAAACTAAAAAAATGTCGCAATCTTTTATTTGAAAATATACATTCTTTATAGACATTTTATAATTTTTTTGTATTTAGTGAAGTGATTTTTTATTATTTGAAGAGAAGAGAGATCTAATTTGATACCATGAACTTTGAGATATAAAACCGTTATAATAAAATTAAATTTAATTTAATAATATAAAAGTATTATTATAATGAAAAGAATATAAAAATAAATAAATCACAATACTAAAAAACTGATTAGTTTAATTTATCTTGATTTTGATTTTCTAAATATTTATTGTAATTTATATTTATTAAAATAAATTTAAAATTAATATAAATATATTTTAGATAGATATTTAGGTATGTTTCATTTTAAGCATTTGTTTTAGTATAGGAATAAAGTTGTAGAGCAAATCAAATAATTCCTTTCTTTCCTCTTAAGGTTAAAAAGGACATTAACAAGTATCATCAAAATAATTTTATATTATTAATAAAAATTGAAGTTAATTCATATTAAAGTTAATTGTCAATTTACTTGTATTATTAATGTAATTGGTATTATAATGTAGAAACATTTCTAAAACAATCCTACCAATTAGGAGTTAGGTTTTTTTGTGATTCTCTTGTTATTCCAGTAATTTTATAAGGATGTGAAGTTTGGAATGTAGTATTTTTAGAGGAATCTTGAAGAAAAATAAACTAGCATACCCTTGAAAGGGGGGAAATAAAACGCCCAAGAGAACTTCGATATGTTGCAAAATGAGAGAAAGTTATGTGTATGTAAATATTATAATGCAAATCTATGGTAGGTATAGTAGTTGATGAAATTGAAAGGAAAACTTTGTTGCAAGTACTAATAAGTAATAAATATTAAACTATGTAATCAATAGAAAAAAAATGAAATGTACATTAATTTGTTATACAAGAATGTATACATATGTGTAAAATAATAAAGGGCTAGGAATTGATGAAGATTGACTCTAATTATATTGGCAATCAACATTGGTATTTTCATTCGGTATGAGGAGTGCAAGGGTTGAAGGTTGCAATTTTAAGTATGAAAGCGATTAAGCATGAAGGCATGCCTCTTCCTTTTTTTTGAAATGTGACATATGAGGTGTCAATGTTAATCTTTGGGATTTATGGATAGTCAATGCCCGAGCTACCTTCGTTAGGATATTTAGACACTTGGGAGTTAGTTAAGATAAACTTGTGTAATATATTCGTTAGGTAAAGTGTGTTTCTTTAGTATGTATTTGTAAATATTCTAACCCGATGATCACGATATGTTCTAGACATAAAGTGATCTGACGGTTCAATTTTTCTTAGATCATACATACCCTTGATCCGTGGCTTAACACCCAATTGGTCCATGATCTCTATTTAAATAGCATGGATGGTCATTGGCTAGTTGATCAATTATGAGAAGCTCATTTGTAACTTTATTTATTTTGCATAATAAATTGCTCCAAGTAGCAATTTGGTTAAGGTCGTGGATTGTTTCCCTCTCGAGGGTTTTAACCACGTCAAAACATCGGTGTGTTGATCTATGATATGTTTGTGTGAGTGGCTGTGCTTGGTGTTCGGTCTTTTGGGAGTGCCCTGTGTACCCAAACATGGTATTAGAGTGTTTATGAAAAGTCGCTTCTGATTGTGATCTAGATCTTGAATTGTTGTTGCCAAAACTTTGAAAGGATTTTTGGTTCTGGAATTTTTGTGCATTTGTGGCCTTTGGGTAGTGTTCCATTGTGTCTAGGGCGTTGTTTCCATTAGGAAATAATTTTCATTTCATTGAAAACCATTTCCATTTGATCCAGAAACACCCATTTCGATAGATTTGAAGGTATAATGTTACAGTGGCGGTTTTTTTTTGTTTTGTTTAAATAAAAAAAAAGATCTCATATTTTTATCAGTTTTATTATTAGATCTTTTTTTTGTCTCAGATTGTTGTCTTCCCTATCTACATATGCTCTTTGCCGTGCACCTTGCACGATCACGGTGAATCAAAAACAGAAAATGAAATCATTTTTCTCCACTGTGTATGCTCTTTGTCGTGCACCTTGTGCGATCGCGGCGAATCAGAAATAGAGAGAAAACATAGAATTTTTCGGGTAAGCTAACGAGATCTAACCCCACAAGCGTGGAAACGTTTTTGTTGTTGTTGTTTTTCGATTTGTGGTGTGATTTGCATGAAAAAGAAGCAAGCACGGAGATCGTGAGAGAAAAGTTTAAAAAAAAACTTTATCATTCCCTTCTTTTATGTACATTTTAAACTTAGCTCACTTGGTCCAAAGTTGCTTTATTCTTTAATAGGTATTGAATTAAGTTGTTTTTTAATAGTGCATGCAATTTTTATTTTGTAAGTTACTTTATTATAAAAGTGCATTTCACTTAAAAATAAAATAAAATAAAAAAGTGACTCACTTAAGTTTTTTTTGTTTATTGTCACACTATTTAAAGTAACATTATTGTAAAAGTGAAAATCACTTATTTACAAAAGTGATTCACTTAAAGCAACTTTCTTGTAAAGTGATTGTCAAATGTTCATCTTGGAAAGAAGGGGGTTCTTTTTTTAGTTGGTCAATTTTATATCTACCACGTCACTATTGGGGACATCTTCAACATTTTCTTTGATCAAGCATAACTTCATCATACAGAATTAGTTTTCGGTGCCGATTTTTTTTAAACAACCTAATTTTTCGAGCTCTTTGCATCAAGACAGTTGGTTTCTTCCCTTTTAACTATTATTTTACAGTATGGCAGCCCCTTGTGATATTCTACTTACTAGTTCCAACTATTTTTCATGAAAATCTCGTATGGAGGATGTTCTACGAAGTATGAGACTTTTCATAATTACCTCAGGGAAAGAAACAAAACCCACTGATGATGATAAGAAAATAAATTGGGTAAATAGATGTGATGAAGCTCGTGGATTGATTGGGATGTCAATCTCTATTGATTTGCGATTCCACATATCTGGAATTGATGAACTTGATAAAGCTTGGAAAAAGTTGGAATCTGTGTTTGGTAAACACGATGAAATTTGAGGTCATCAACTCGAAAATGAGTTGATTTCTTTAAATCCAAATGATTGTTCATGCATTCAAGATTATTTATCTAAGTACAAAACTCTTAGACTCTTATGTGAAGAATGAAAGATTAAGAGAGAAGACAAACAATGTATTTATCATATTATTTCCAAAATTGGACCTGCATATTCTTTTTTTGTATCTACATTTTACTCCATGAAAGAATCCATGACTGTAGCTAGCTATCAAGAACCTAGTCCTGAATCATTTTGTGATTCCTTAATTAGAGAGCAAGATAAGCTCATTCATCTTGGAATAATTAATAATGCAGATACATCTTGTAAAGCCTTATTGTTCCAATAGAAAGAAAAGCCCAAGTCTCCAAAGAAACACAATTCTCACAATAATAAGCCAAACAAGGGTCCCAAACCCTCTTAGTCAACTCCTTCTTTAAAAAATGACAAATGATCCAAGCCAAAAGGAAAGAAGATTGAGCATCATTGCAACTATTGCGGGAAAGATAATCATGATGAATCTAAGCGTTTCAAGAATATGGTAGTCTTGGAAGCAACAATGAAGAAGCACCACATCAACCTAGATTCATCTTCAGACTATACCTCTCATGGACATGCCATTAAAGGAGATTTCAACCCAAAATGGGCCTTCTAAAAAGAAATCAACAAATATATAAAATAATGCCATGTAGATAATTTTTTAATATATTAATTCTACTTTTCATTTTTATCGAAACTGCCCAGAATTAATTCACTTTTATCAAAGCTGTCCGAAATATTTATTTCAGATTAAAATAAAATTTATGAAAACGAACTTCGATGAAATGTTTGACCCATAAGTAATTATAGAAATACATAAAATAAGGAAAGAGATGTAATACATAATTGCATCTAAAATTAGTTATTTTAAGGACCAAGATTAATAAATTGTTTGACCCCAAAATAATAATCCAAATTGCATAAAACAATGATAGAAATTTAATATCTAAAAAGTAGTTATTTAGTTATTTTATTAAACTTTTTTCAGAGGAAAAAATACAAGATCCTGTTATTCTATTGAATCAAAGATCGTCATATACAATCAGTCATAGAGACATTCGTCAAGAATATGTTCAGCAATGGGGTGTCCTCTTAGCTCAAAAGCAAGTCCCCATCATCAAACCATGGGCATATAGTCACAAGCCTGTTGTATTGCAGGCTTTTATCATCACTCCTGTATAGACAGGTCAGATTTATTCATTTTTCAGAAATGGACATAAGCAACATAAATCATGAGCATAAGAAGAAGACTGAGGGTCTCTTCATGGGATTGCTAGGATCCCATTTAATGACATTTAATTATGTGCTAAAAAAGGGGGCTAATGCCTAGCACAAGCTAATATAGCTGAAAATTACCATGATCAATAATCTTATCATTCAGAGATTCCTTGAAATGTCCAAATCCTGAATCAAGAGAGAGTGCTTTTTTAGAGAGACTGTCAGCTATCTAGTTATGCTCACGATATATGTGTTTCATGATCACTTCCGGAAAGTTATGCAGTAATTCTCTAATATCATCACACCAATGACTTAGATGAGGTAAGTTTAGTGTGCCCTTTCCTATAGCCCATGATATGATGACAAGGGAATCACCATATATAGAGTGTAGAGGAATTCCCATAATCTTTGAAACAGAGAGAAGGGCCCATAATGCCATCAGCTCAGATTTTGTGTTAGTACTTCTGCCACAACCCATGGAGAAATGAATGCAGTGAGAGCTCCTCAAATATAATACGAAACTTTCCCCCCCGGGATGTTCTTGGCGGCTACACCATCAAAATAACCACAAGGATATGAAGTCGTTGGAGGCAGACCAATGACTCTGTATTTAATCTTCTTTACAGGCACTGTAAATGTATGATAGAGCATATCTATTTGGAGAAAGACCGAATAGACAGATGGAGTATTTCCTTCAAATATACATCTATTCATGTGTTTCTAGATTGACCAAAAGGTGAATAGAGGCAGATAGAGCTTGGGGTAGTCAATAGAATGAGAACGAACCCAGTGCTCAAGATACAAATGAACAGATGCTTTATTTAGGGATCGGGAGTCAAAGTGCTCAAATATAACTTTGAAGGTGCTCTTGGTAAAATGACAATCCATAAACAGATGTTGGGTCGTTTCCTCATCTTTCTTGCAGAGCAAATAGATACTAGGTCCCTGGATACTGCGTTTATTGAGCTGATCCCATGTTAAAACTTTGTTATTTAAGAGGAGCCAGATAAAGCATCGAATTTTCTCAGGAATATTGAATTTCCAAAGGATCTGGTGAGCAAAAGATGAGTCAGGATATGGTTCCAAATAGTGATCCACAATACTTTCATATGCCATTGCCGCAGTTAAAGATCCTGATTAGTTCTTGTATGACCAGAGAAGACTGTCTCGATGAGACCTGAGTCTTATCCTTCCATACTCCAACCCCTTAACATATTCATTCCATATGAGGTGCCATTCTCCATTCAAATCTAGATCCGATGCAAAGAGCCAGTAGGTATGGGCTTCCATAGAGTAATTCCTGGCTTGCGCCAGAGATATTATACCATAATCTTCCAGATAGTCACGGAGATTCTGTGGCAGAGTGAAACAAGAGCCCATACCTATGATCAGATCCAAGACCACCCTTATGCTCTCACCATTCCCCACCATCCAAGTTAAGCCACTACCAATCCAAGAAATAGTGCTAATGAAACCTTTCCAAATAACAGAGACACCTATGGCCGAGAATGCCTTGCTGCGAATCCATGCCAAAACATAATTCTTCTTTAAATATTTCACTGATATTAACTTAAACCAAAGACCACTGCCGCAGAGAGCAAGCCAAAAAGATTTGAGCCTTAAGGAAATGTTGAACCAGTCGAGATTTTTTATTCCCCAGCCTCCTTGAGAAATGGGCTTAGATAAAGACAACCAATCAGCAAGATGGTATTTTTTCTTTTTCCCCGTAGAGCCCCAAAGGAAGGCAAAAATCATGCTTTTTAGTTTCCCAAGAATGGATTTCGGTATGGGGACTAAAGCCATCCAATACACCGGTAAGCTGGTGAGAACTGCTCTAATAAGAACTAGTCTCCCTCCCATAAAAAGTAGCCTGAAAGTCCAATGAGAAATCCTATTTTCAAACTTTTTGATTAGCCAAAGCCAGTCTTTAACATTGTATCCCAAGGGTTTAATAAAATAACCAAGAGAATTGAACCCCGAAGTAATGTGCTGGGTCTTGTAGGGCAAGGAGCGCTTGATTCTGTTTATTGACCCATCATCAACATTGTTGTACAGGAAACATTACTTTTCTAAGTTAATGAACATGCCTGATGCTTCACAAAAGGTGTCCAATAATACTTTGAATGCTATCCATTCATCACAAGTGCCAAAGCCGAAAAGAATCACATCGTCTACAAAAAGAAGGTGAGTAAGGGATAGTTGTTGCGATATTTTGATCCCTTTAACTAGACCATGTCTGCGAGCATCATCAATAAGGAGGCTGAGTCCTTCAATCACAAGGATAAAAAGGAGAGGAGAAAGTGGACATCCTTTCCTGATGCCACGTGAGGCCGTAAAGAAATTTGAGGGGGAACCATTGATGAGCAGGGCAAAATTAACCGAGATTATGCATCCCATTATCCAGTTGACTCCCTCCAGAGGCATACCAATTTGCAGAAGAATGAGCCTGATATAGGACCAATTAACTCTGTCAAAGGCTTTAGTGAGATCAATCTTGAGGACAAGGGCGCTTTTGTTCCTGGATTTGACAGAGTGTAGGACTTCTTGGGTTATGGCTAAAGGCTCAGATATCTGGCGATTTTTGAGGAACCCAAACTGCTGAGGAGAAATAAATTTGTCAAGGAAGGGCTTAAGACGTTGCGCAACAACCTTGGCAATCAACTTGTATATCAAGTTGTAGAGAGAGATAGGCTGAAAATCGGCAAAGGTTAATGGCTTGTCATTTTTAGGTATGAGAGTGATAAAAGTCAAGTTAAGTGAGGGTAAAACCCTCCCGGACTGTTGAGAATCTTCCACCAAATTTACAAGTTCATCCCTCAGAAGGTAAAAAAAGGCTAAAAAAAACTCTACAGGGAAACCATCGGGCCCAGGAGATTTGTCTTTCTTGAAAGACTTAAGAGCCCTTTCAACTTCCACTGATGATATCTTGGAAATAAAGGAAGACCGCTCCTCATGTGATATATAAGAAGGGAAAAGACGGATGATTTTCATCTGAGCAGATATTGAGGTTTGGTTATCATCACAGAAAATTTGTTTAAAGTGTCTAACACCTAGATCCTTCAAACCCTGGTCATGTTCCACCGTAGTACCCTCCTCATCCTCCAAACCCCAGATCGAATTATGGTCTTTCCTGGTAGTAGCCACAGTATGGAAAAATTTGGTGTTGGCATCACCCATTGATGCCCAAATCATTATGCTTTTAAGTTTAGCAGATAGGATCTCATGATCCCTCAGCTTTTTAAAATCCGTTTGAAGTGCCTTAAGTTTAGAAAGAGTCACAGAAGAGTAAAGACCCATAGGGGAGGAAGATAGAAGATTATGAATCTCTGTCTCAATAAAAAGACTCTTATCTTTCATCTTGAGGGTCTTGAGACAAGTCTAATATTTTATTTTCACTTTCATGAGTCTGAGCTTCATCGAGAAAGAATCCATCCTAGAATAGGAGGATTTGAGAGGGAGGAGAGGCCACTCTTTCTTAATCATATTGAAAAAATCGTCAAATGCTAGCCATGAGTGGTTGAATTTGAAGGGAAATACACAAGGTGATGAGGACTCCCTCCATTCCAAGATAACTAGAAAATGGTCAGATATAGCCGAGGGAAAGGCCCATACCCTGTGCCGAGGTAAGTGGTCAATCAGGCTAGAGGATAGCAGGAACCTATCAAGTCTTTTGATTATACCATTGTCGCCCGAACGGCTGTTGTGCCAGGTTGGTCCCGCAAAGTCAGGAGCAATGTCAACAAGCTGATGAGAGGAGAACAGGCGAGTGAAAAAGGGACCAAGAGGATCTGTGCAAGCATTTTTTCCCTAGACTTCGGAGCTGTTTAAAGTGAGGTTAAGATCGCCCACTAAAACCAGATTGGGTTGGTTAAGTAAACCCCCTTGCACAACCAAATCCCAAAAGGTATCCCGATTAGTATAAGGCCCATAACAATTGAGAAGTGAGAGATTCAAAGAAGAATCCCGGACATGTGCTTTTAGAAGAATCCCAACAACAGTTCTGAAAGCTTTGATATTGAAACAAAGAGGGTTCCAAGCCACAAGTAAACCCCCAGAGAGGCCTGAGGAGCTCAAAGCACAATATTCCCATCCCAGGCACAGCTTAGAGAAAGCCAAAAGAGCTGGGTGTGAGCTGGTCATAGTTTATTGCAAAAGGATTAAATCATGAGATAAAGAGACAAAGAGGTTCTGGAGACTTTTATACTTGGCCAAGCCTCCAAGGCCACGAACGTTAAAGGAGAGGATCTTCATTAAGAGCCCGATGACATGGGTGTCTTTGCTCTAAGGGCCCGAGGGGAGGAAGGTTGTAAATTACGTGCAACATTCTTCAACCTTGAAGACAGGGGAGTGTAATGGAGGGGTATAGGAGAGGAATCTGATGTAGATGGAGGAGCTTTTTTGTTTTTTCTTTGAATCGTCACATTCTGAAAGCGAATAGAGTCCAAAGGGAGGACTAAGGGAGAATGGGGAGTTTTATCAAAAAAAATTTCCAGAGAAGTTTGAAGTGAAGGATCAGCAAAAGAGGGAGAGGTAACTGGACTGAGGGGAGGGGATGGAACAGATGGTGATCTAGAACCAGGTAAAGGAGGAAAATCAGAGTCCATGAATAAAGAAGGCATCACATGGTACAGAGGAGGGGGAGGCTGTGACTTTGATAGTGGAAGCAGTACAAAAGGTGGGTGTTATTCTGGCAAGGCAAGCAACACAGAGGGAAGAAGTATCTCCTCATTAGAGGGAATAGGAGTCAAAACAGGTGAAGAGTTCCCTACAAGAGACTCAGAGTTCCCTGCAAAACTGGAGGAGGGGCCCGAGGCGGTAACAGAATCTAAAAGTAAGAGTTCTTGCTCAGAAGCATCCTCAAATAAAGAGCAGGCTTGAGAAAGCATACCTTTTGAAGGCTCGTCCCTGACATTGACCAATGTAATTGAAGAGGGAGGTGGTTCTCGTTCCAGAGAGAGTGGAGAGGACATATGTGTAGCAGTCCCCTTTCTGATCTCTGGACGGGTCCTTCGAAGATGGCCTACAGCACTGCATCTGCTGCATCGGAAGGGAACATTGAGGTAGTCGAGTTGTTGCTGGATAATCCATTCAAGGCATAAAATTTCAATCTCATCCGGGAGTCCTGTAGTTAAATCCATTTCAACTAGGATCTTGGCCATCCGTTTGTCATATGTATGTAAGAAATCATCTTCAACAGCAACAAAACGTCCAATGGTATTTCCAATACCCTCCATCACCTCGCAGTTCCACAATGGAAGAGGAAGACTAGGTAGAAGGACCCACAAATGTCGTTTCTTGACACGTTCTTTTAGTGGATCAAAGTGTATATGCCAGTGGTCCAGCACTAACGAGCCCTCTCGAATGCACCATAATGAGTTTAAAACATACAATGCACGGGCCTCTTCCAAAAACATAATAACAATCCAACCTCTGGCTAATAGACTGATCGAGGGAGTATATGAGAAAAGAGGTTTCCAATTTTCTGTGGCCCCAGTGTGCCACTCGTTCTTTCCCATCTGTACATACTCTAGTCTACCAATAAGGTCTCGCGAGCTTAACGCCTCTCCTCTGTCCATGCAAATGTCCCTTCCAAGAACAAAATGTAGTTTGTCCTCCCGAACTTTGTGTGCCTTCGCATTTCTGCGGCGATGGCAATGAGACAGTGAAGGAAGAGGGTCCCCTTCCATCTCTAAGCCAGACCCTAGAAATGGCCTCGACAATGTAACACCCCGTTTTGACATTTCTACCTGAACTACTATTATATGTTGTATTTGTTTGATTGTGAGACCTCGTCGGTTTGACGACACTGTGGACATATGGTTCTATTATTTTGCCGATATATATATGTGTGTGTGTGTGTGATGATAGTATTATGGTCGGTAGTCATGTTTAGATATGTATCATGTGTTAATTATGTCAAATATATGGAAATTACTGAATGATGGGTACGTGGCTACCATTACAGATATATGTTGAAATAATGAATGTTAGGCCAGGTGCATGGCGAATGAATGAGTTTATTATTGTCATGTTATGATGAGATTTATGTGTACATATCGAGGATTATGCACGATATCCTATATTGTATGTCGAGGACTAACTTACAAGTTGAAACGGCTAAGTGATAGCTGGATCCTACGAGGTGGGAGGACCTTGGGGACATGGACTTCTAAAGATAAAATGGTATGCGAATGATGCATTTATTGACTTTCGTATGGTTATTATGCTGTTTATTATGATGTATGTTATGACATGGATGGGGTAGAGTTCCAGGAAACTCAACCGCCCAGATCGGTTATACGATGACAGACCGAGTACAAGTGCAACGCTGTTGTTATGTCGAGTAGACATAGTCCCTTGTTCCATTAGGGGGGTGGAGGCTTTACCCATTGTTTATCCCCGAAACCCAGAGTCATGGGAGGGCTGTGCTACGACGCGCTCCCCAAGGTGTGTGATGATGACTGGTGGTTTCCTGCTGGGGAATCTTGGTCGATGTGGTCGACACTTCCGCTTACGGGTTCTAGCTGGAACCGGTCATGACTTGA
>LPNX010243878.1:0-79156 GCA_001517045.1 Pseudotsuga menziesii
ACTTGAAGATGAAGATGACTTGAAGACAAACATGATCCAGTGATACAGAGAAGAAGACCAGTGCTGAAAATTGTGTCGAAAGAATACCTTCCTAGTTAATTGGGAGTGTTGGTGTATATGTAACTTCGGAATGTATTCTTATATGTATTTTATATATTGTAACCCGATGTTTATTCTGGGATGTTTCTATTATGTATTTGAGTCATGTGGTCATGCCCCGATGTTCCGATCGGGAGGATTAATAATGTAAACAAGTCATATCAAGTCATTAGGTAAGTCCCCACAGTTTAAGGGGCACTTGGGTTATTATACACTAATTAAGGTGTAGGCTCAAGTAATTAATTATAAGTTAAGCCTACATGGTTGAGTGCACTTCAAGTCAACGGAAGAATATAAATAGAGAGTGAGAGTCTCTCTATTTATCACTTGTGACTTAGCTCTCTTGCTCTCTCAAGTGTGGCGCACTTTTGGAGAAGGAAATTCTTGGGCTTGACAGAAGACAGAAGGCTGCTATTGTGTTGGGAGGTCATCTTACTATTTTGGGATCACATCTTGTGGTGATACTATCTTAGAGGAAGTTGAGGGGTTTTCTCCATTTATGGTTTCCCCTCCTAAAAGCTTTGTGTCTCTTGTCTCTTGTGATATGCTTATGTGATTGCTGTGCTTGTTATTCTCTCAGTGAAAACAACTTATCATAATGCTAGCTTAATTGTTGAAAAACTAACAAAAGGTAACCATGTGACTGTCCAAAGGACACTTTCCAGGCCTAGTAAAACTCAGTGGTTGATAACTGTAATGCATTCAACTTTGTTCCAAGAGCTGCTCAGATAGTTTTTCAGGATTAGGTACTCTAGTGTCAAATTGGAAAATGCCTCATATCCCATGGAAATTCCATCTTCAAAACCATGTTGTATGGACTTATATAAAACCAGCTGGTTTGGGCATTTATTACTGGTTCTGTATGGAACCAGTCGGTTCAGGTATAAAACAGCATGTTCAGTACATAATTGGCCATCTTTGGTTAGAAACACTGAACTGAACCTGACAAATCCTAAAACCGGTAGGTCTGGCCAGTTTTATTGGTTTTGGTCTGGTTCCAATAACATTGATACCAACTGTTTGAAGTAGATGGGTAACCTCTCTAACCTAGCAACAATATTGAGATGAAGTATTGGTAACTTAATTTCTTTTCCTTTATGTTATCCATGGGAGGTTGTTTATGAATGCATTATTTCTCTATGCTTGGTTAAATCATAAATGCACACACATTTCATTAAGGGTAATCATAATCTCCGTCCCTGTTGGAGTTCATTAACTCTTGTGATCTTTCTAGTTATATTTATGCAGTTTGGAACAGCAAGGAAGGGTTTGTTGTAGCTTGTATGTTTCAGCCTCAATTGCCATTATTACTTATTAAGATAGACTCCAATTGAACCTTGATTTCACCCCTTTTGCCCAGTGCTAAGACACTAGTCTTTGGTTGACTTATCCAATTTATTTTTTAAACTCATCATACTGTTTTTCTAGGATATCTCTTATTTATCTTGAATTTCATTTACTAAGTTCTAGTAATCTTATTCTAGGGAAGCCTCCTTTGAGTTGGAGAAGGGCTGGCCTAAAGTCTGAAGAGGGTTTATGAGGTGACATTACCAACACCTCTTAGTTCGACCAAGGGCTTACTTGAACTGTAGGACTTTATTTCAGGAAGTGAGGGTTTGAGAGGTAACAGATCCAACCATTAGACATAAAAAAATACAAAGTGTGCCCATGTATATAGCATATAAGGGTGAATATAACAAAATGCACTTGATGTTTCAATGAAAACGGAAAGATTGAGGCCTAAATGGCCTCTAAACTCTCAGGTCTAAAAATCATCATACTGTTATCAAATGAGTACACTCATTTGATGAATCACTGAATAGTTTGTCTCAAGCGAATCCAAGAATCTGAAGTTTGTTTTTTCTTGATGAGTGGCTTCAACAATTGCTGCCATTTAAAGTATTTTAGTCAGTTGGCATGGGCACTATTGAGCAGCTTATTCCACTTGTAGTTTTCAATTTTAGAATCACCCAAATCGAAGCCGAAAGTGTGCAGGAGGAATGGCTAGAGGGTCATGTTCTGAATATATGCTTAAATTCTGGAAAAGTTGTTGCATACCAAATGTTGAAAAACACCCCAATTTTTATCTTCTCCATGTGAGGTCTGATGGGTGTGATTCACTGGCCTTTCTAAATTGGGGGTCCCACTTTAACTTCTAATGCAAATTGAAGCTAAATGTCAGATGAAAGTAAATATAAATAATGTAAATGTCAAAAGTCACTGCCAGTCCTGTTTGTAGTAGCCATTTGGTTTCAAAGTGAATCCAGATTCTCTTGTGTATCTTGTTCACTGTGCATGAAGCATTATTTATTTATTAGGTGAGTAGGTAATTTCCATTGAAAATAAACTAATGTTCAAGATTGTATGCAAAGCAAAGAACTGTCAAATCTATGCATAACAGTGTTTTATTTGGAGACATGGCAATTTGTTTAAGGGTTGAATAGCACTAAAGATTCACTTTGCATGTTTATTTTCTATTTGAAGCTTTACCATGTATTTATATTCTAGTAACCACTTGTGCATGTCAGCAGGGAGTTCACCCACTTTCTCCAGTTCAGGCAGTATGTTCTCTACATCAACCACTGCTGCTACAACTTCTGTGGGCTTCCCATTATTTGGTGGTTCTATCTCCGAGACAAATGGTATGAATTCAGTTCCATTTTTGTTTTCTGGAAAGAACAGTGATGCATATGCTATTGCAAAGATGGATGCTACTCCTAAGTCTTTTGAACAAGCAAATTTCCCTTTTGTTCATCTTTGTATTCTTCTCTGGCCCTGAAGACAACCGAATTAGAGGTAGATTTGTCATCTGCAAAATCAAGACAGAAATATACCAGTCTGTATTGTCTTCAGTTTCTCGTGAGAATGTTCTAGAGAAGAGACCCAGTTGTAGTTAGTCTGGTCTGGGGATGGTTGGTATTGTGTTTTGTTATTCCTTGAGTTAGAGTTCACTATTTTTAAGCAATTCACTATGTGTGCATTTCATCTTTTATAAGTAGTTCACTATTTATGCAACATTATGATAATGCATTTGAAAAGTAATTCACTATGTCAACATCTGCTGTATTATTTGATAAGCAATCACTGGGTGCATCCATCTTTGTGAAAATGCAATTTGGATATGTTACAGTCCAACTTTCTCTTTGTGCAGATGGATAATAGTCCAACAACTAGCAGTGTCTCAACAACAGTGGCAGATAAGCAACGTCTAGCGAAAGCTTCTCTTGCTTATAACTGTAAGAGGTGAGAAAGTATGAATGTTTTTTTGAAATCAGTGAATGCAATTCTGCTGTATGCTTCTCCACCTTTGGACTGGTTGATTCTTCATGATAGATATGAATCCATTGTTGAGCCTGTTAGTTTCATTTTTTGAAGCAAATAAAATTATGGTCTCTTTGGGAGTAATATTCTGATTATAATAAAATATTGTACTTGAATATGTTAGGAGTCATGATCCTAATGGATGTTATGGTATGGCAGTAGAGCCAATATAATGCGTCAAATATTAAGTAAGGCGCATCCTAGAGCTGGTCCTGCATGAGTATTGAGCGACAATTAGTATATATAAGAGACTATTATAGTCATTATTTATTACACACATTGGCATATGATCATTGTATATGGATATAACTGGGGTTAGTTGATTCTTGTGGGCTATCTTTAGTGGCTGAGTGCTATGAGCATCAGGTAGGATGTGTCAGGGAAGATTCTTGGGGCTGTCTGGCTCTGTTGCATGCCTCATTCTATATCCCTACCAGGTCAGATACTGTAATTAATGCTTAAGGTTTGCAGTGAGAACCATCCATGAATTCTGGGAAGTCCCTGAGAATTACCCTACAAGGTGTTAGAAACAAATTGGTCTATTGGGATTTTTAATATCTTAGGGTTACTGTTGAACGCCTATATTTGGTGTCTTAAGTATTTATCACGTGGTTTTGGAGATTTCTGTTTCTAAGAGTCTGAGTTCAGTTGTATTTACTATTTTGGATGTTAATTTATTGTTAGAGAAGACTGGCTTTTTGCATTATGTGATTTATTTTGATGGCATCTGTTTATTTTATGCAGTTCAATATTTCGAAAAATGTTTCCAGAGTATGTGGAGAAGTATTCTGAACAACAAAAAGCTGAAAACATGATGTCTGAATCGACATCAAATAATGGGGATGCAAAATATTCCACAACTGTTGGTTAGGAGAAATCACAGGGGATCAGACACAATGACAAAGAGACAGTACAGAAAGGACTGAAGCGTGGAGGATCAAAGAATTTCCCTACATGGCTATTGGTTCTACTAATGGCAGTTTTTGGTAGTGTAATGGCCTTGCCATTGCTTAGTCTAGACTTGACTAACCTATAAAAACAATACTTGCTGTTCTATCACTTCGTGAAAATTTGTGAGATGATGCCAGCCAATCTTCAGAGTCAACTAAGTTTAAGTTTTCTAGTGACTAGAATCTTTCAATCTGCTTTTGTAAACTTAGACTTTGTACAAAATCCTATGAAACATGTGATGATTGCAATGGTTTTGTCTCTAAACAATTGTATGGTGTTGGATTTGTTACAAGCAATTAGCTTTGATTTTATTGTTAATTTCTTTTGGTATGAAAGAAATATGTTGATTTCAAAGATTTCAACTGAACACTGTTTTGGTGTCAATAATGGGCAGCTTGTGCTACTTTGGTTATTTTTACTAGCAACCTTTATCTTTTGTATTATAGTAGGGCAATATGTTGGAGACCAGCAATTGTGAACAAGGCGTTGGTAACTCAAAGTGGCATCTTGGTGTTGTACTCTTAACTGGGCAGTTGATAACTCTTAACTGGATATTTCTTGGCAATTTCTGGTGGCCACTTTGTATGGATATGTCTGGGTTGACAGTGAAGCAGGAAACTGCCATACACTAATTTTTGTTGGTTACCTGTCATGGACAGCGTCTTTAGATGTACGCCAAAGCCAAGCTTATGATTTGTACACTTCAAAATATGATTCTTATACCTTGTTTAGGTGTGAATTTAAAAATATTTAAAATAGCATGGAATATAACATGTATAAACATGTATAAAATAGCAGTATGATCACTCCAAATGGTCACTTTGCAACACACAAGAGAATCTGCATGTCTATGAGTGACTGTAAGTTGACAAGCATTTTTTCAATTTCTTGAGTTGCTATGCATTATATCACTCAACGTTAATATATTTGAAAAATGTGGATTTCATGCTTTGTTGTCTTATGTGTCTCAGATCATCCTGAAACATGGAATCCAATGTGGTCAATCTCAAGGTATTTACATAGAAGGAAGCTCTGCATGTTTTATGTCATGGGATTTTGCTTGTATATTCCTTGCCTGCTGTTATGTGAAGCCATTGAATACAGTTATAGATGTAATTGATTGACTGGTCTTGAAACTTTGGTTGCAGTATTTTGACAGGACTGCTTTCCTTTATGGTGAGTTCATTTTAAATCTTGATAATGTGCATAATATTCCATTATATTTTGCATGCATATCCTTTTTCTTGTGATTGTTAGTGAATATTTATTACAAAATGGGCTATACAGAAGTGGGCCAAACGCTGCTACAGGTCTGCTCAAGGCTCCAAACAATCATTTTCTGGACTTAGAGGGGGTCCCCTAGTAAATGACAAGCCATGCCAAGACTTGCAGCTTATACGAAAGCTGAATGGACTAAATTCACGAAGAAACAAGCACTCAAGATAAAAGCCTTCTAAAATCAGGCTTAGAAACCCTAGCTTTAGATATCAATGACCTTGAAAAGTTAGTGGCTGTGAATTCTTATTTCTTGCCCTCATATGAGGTACGCAGCGCACAGAACACCATTGCAGAGCTGAAGGAGCGGTTGGATAGTTTGAATTCTCAACTGATGCCCAAAAATAAATTTACTTTCAAAAACAGGGATGGAAGACTTGCACAAACTTCTTGGATATTTAAGCACCCTGAATATGTAGCTTTCACTTTCTCAACAATAAAACCAGCGTAGCCTTTGCAGATTAGGTCTTAAGGAGTCATCTCCCAAACTGGACCCTGTGGATGTCCTTATAATAAGAATGCGAGCTACAAGAACAAGAGCATCATCAGTATAAGCAAACCTCCCATCCTCTACCTTCAGAACTTGATTTACTAGGTGTTCTTCAAGTTCGATGGATAAGGCACGCCTCATAACAAGTTCACACACTTCTCCTACTGCTGTTCACACACAAGATTGATTATTAGAGGCTGTTACATGCTCAATTTTTTTGGATTTTTGCTTCTTCGTAGTTGTATGAGACTGTTTTGGGGTTGAAAAGTGCCCATTATCCATGTAGGTGTGCCCAGCACTGCTATAGGTGACTTATTATGCTCATGGCAGTCCATATTTTTTAAGATCCATGGTTGTTCCTCATGAAAGTCACCCAAAGAAGTGCCCATATTTGTTGTAGGTGACTGTGTTTTACCACTTTTAGGGCCGTTGTGTGAAAATATGCCTCAAAATGCCCCTTTGAAGGTTGTTTTACATATAATAAGTGTACAAACCAAGGTTAAAAAAACTTGATGTTTATTGATTATTTTAGATTCATTATACTGTTATTTTGATGCAAACTGCTACTCCATTGTTTATCTCACAGAGGCTACCGTCGTTGAGTATTTAAAGACAATTTTATTGTAGAACTTCTCATTCATGCCTAGGTTTCACTAAATAATGCTGAGGAATGTTGATATAATGGTGCAGGTTGCATTTTGAAGGCTTAGGTATGCCTCGAACTGCCATCTAGGGTTTGAAAGAAAACCAGGAATACCCATACTTACTCCTTAGGGCTGCAAAAAGGGCCCAAAAAACACCTAGAATTTTCCCACCTATGAATTAGGGAACACCCACATGCACCATAGGCATCTTCTGCCATTAGTCTCCATAACCCATTATCTGGAAATGCTCTAAAAAAGTAATGTATGTTCTTAATCCTCCCATCCTCCCATTTCCTATCATGAAATGGTGTATAAAGGAGTATTGTATTTCCATAATAACGTTAGACATCACTCCTTTTTGGGTTGTTTATTACAGGAGAAATAAATCTTCTAGAGATGTCGTATCTCGTATCAGCTCTTGTCTTCTCAGCAACAGCATCAATTTTTGCTTCAGGCAGAAGCATCATCTCTCTCTCCTGCTCTTGGGGAAACAGATCCACATAAAGTTAAGTATTTGTTGACAGATGGATCGGCAGTGCACGGTAATTATGGTGTACATTTGCTCTCTGTCAACTCATATGTGATTATTAGTATAGTGTGGTGTTTTTTGCTTTAGTTTTAGTGTTTCATTTTAACAATTTTCATTTTTGATGTTGTTTCCTTCATCTACCATTATAATCTAGAGTCTTTATATATATAATTCTAGAGTCTACTTCATTTACATGTCTGGGACTAATGTAAATATTGATGCACGATTGCATACTCATTTGCAAATGCATATTTGATTGAATAAATTGTGTAAAACATAGTCTAAAACATTTTGTTTGCATTTGTACAGGCTAGGAAAGCAGCAAAACATTCCAGGCATGCCCCTAATCGGGACTTGGGGAGTGTTTTAGGGATCAACAATGCTGAGTCATTTAATTACAAAAGCTCAGAGCAGAGTACCCCTGTACTGAAACTTGTTTTGCATCCCCATCTGAAAAAACACATGAAATCACACCAGGTTGATGGATTTAACTTTTTGCAAAAGAACCTTAGAGCTGAAGAACCTGGTGGCTGCATTTTGGCACATGCACCAAGAACAGGGAAGACATTCCTTATGATTAGCTTTATTCAAAGTTTTTTGACTAAGTACCCAGAGGAAAGGCCACTGATTGTAGCACCCAAAAGCATTTTGGGTTCATGGATGAAATAGTTTAAAAAATGGGGAGTGGAGGAGATCCCTGTTTATAACCTATATGATGTAACCAATAAGGCAGAAACGTTGAGATGAAACTAGCTTTAGACGTTGAGAGAATGGAAAGAAAAGAAGAGTATTCTCCTTGTAAGTTATTCACAGTTCTCAAGTATAGTCTGTGAAAAATCAGAAAATCAAATGACACAATCTTGCCAACAAATTCTACTTGAGGGACCAGGACTGTTGGTTTTAGATGAAGGGAATTTCCCATGCAACAAGGACACCAACATACTCCATGCTCTTTCCCAAATACATACGAGGAGACGGGTGTTATTGTCAGGCGCCCTCTTTCAGAACAATTTTAAAGAGCTCTTCAATCTTTTGAGGCTTTCTCCATATGATTGAAATACTATTATTATGTTTCGATGTGAGTAGTGTTTGCACCAAAGTTTATCAACTCTTGAGGGAGAATCCAAATGGGAATTGACCATCTTGTTGCCAAATATTGGCGTTCTTTGTTGAGATGGCTAGTCCACCATTTCACCTACAATTCCTTTGCATATGTTCTTCAGATTTCTCAGATTTCCAGCGTTGTTATGTTTTCAAATCTAAGAGCATCTCACTGTAGATTTGACCTTCAAATATGTCTTTGCAGATAATCTAGGTAATTTTATTTTTTTTTAAATTTCAAAAACCGTCGCTTAAGCGACGGCTGCAAGTATTTTTTTTTTTAAATTTCACCAGCCGTGGATACAGCAACGGCAAGGCATGTCTATATCGACGGAAAGGCGTGGCTATAGCGACGTCTTGGATTTGCATTTTTTTTAAAAGCTTATACAGAGCGTGGATACAGCGACGGAAAGGCGTGGATACAGCGATGGCAAGGCGTGGATACAGCGACGACAAGGCATGGATACAGAGACGACCAGACATGGATACAGAGACGGCCAGGAGTGGATACAGAGACGGCCAGGCGTGGATATAGCGACGGCTTAGACATCTAATGAAATATAGAACATTGTTGCTCTTGCGACGAAAATTAGGGGTCGTCTCTATTGCGACGGAATTGTTTCCACAGAAGAAAAAAAACACTTAGACGTGGCAATATCCACGCTTTTCCGTGGATATTGCCACGTTTTGCCGTGGCAAAATTGATCACTTGTACTAGTGAGTTCTTTCACTATAGACTTCAGACTACCCAGGTAGGCCTAGTTTGGTGTAACAGGTTGCACAGTCAAATTGTCAAATTGAAACTAAAGATATAGCAATTCGAATCAGCAATAAATCCACTTTTATTAAATTCATTGTATAAATTACATCCGTGGACAATTAGTTCATTTTATATGATTGCATTGATGACTAAGGCACGAGAATTGCTATGGCTGAGTTAAATTTCCAAGCACGTCTCTGCCTTCGGCAACTTCTCTCTAGGGAATGACTAGAATGAATTCCAATATATTAATAGCAATAAGAAAAGAAAGGTTAACTGTAATCAGTAGTCGTTGGCGTCGTAGGAGCAGTAGATGCTCCGGGCGGTGGTTTATCTATTTCATTAATAAATATAATCGTCGGTCATGACTATACTTCGGTTTCATTCCTTGTATTAAAAATATTTTGTATGCTAGTTATCACATCTGGTAGTTGGCCTTCTTCTTATTCTAGTTCTAGGTAGCTGGTCACTGCAACATATGGAAAACGTTAAAAATGGGCAGTTTTTTTTATATTTACACTTTGTTTGATGAGGATTTGGGGATAACACATGCACATGAATAAGCAGAAGGAATATCAGAATAAGCAGAATACTCAATAGCATTAGAAAAAGTACCCACATAATATGAATTCAAGAATACCAATTAAGGAGTACAAATACATAATAGTACGATGGTTAAACAAGAAACTGGCACAACCAACTTTATATTATGTATGAAACTTGCAAACTATTGTAGAACAATTGCATAGAATCTCATTGATGAGTAAAATCGCACATAACAATATGCGAATTCACAATCATTAAAGGAAGCAAAGGGTAGGAATTCCTATATCAAAAAGTTTTTTCTGTGTTTTTGTTTGCGTTGAATTTGTATATGGATGAGAGACATGTATAGATTCATAATAGTCTCCATTTCCTCATTTTTCATTTTTTCGGAGTGTCTTCCTTTGCGAATGTGAGTGACTAGCGATATATTCTAATAAATTTGCAAAATTGTACAAAACAGTTTTTTGTAAGGATCCATCGTGCATGATACATCCTTCGTATTTCTGCAACATAATATTCACATAAATGTTTATAACATTGTTGTGCAGTGCCCTTGGAGGAGTTTTGGTTATGGTGGGTATTTATACAATGCTTTGAAGAAAGAGCAAGGACTTGCAGGAAAATATGGGTGAGAACACGTTGACTTCTGATATAAGCTCCAACTCCATTAATTAATCAAAGTCATCTACTCCAATGAAATCAGCGGCATATTTGAGTACAAACTCATAATATAGTATACTCAGCCATACATGGAGTTCTTCACATGTACACAGGAAATGGTGTTGCATGTTATGCCGAGAATTTTGGTAGACAGAGATATGTTTTATGTGCTCTTTGAGGTATTTGCAAAGAAGGACGCAACCTATATGCACTGCAATCCAACAGAGGTATAGACAACCAAGGTAATCCTTGGCTTGAAAAGATTTGCATGATGCATCCATTTCTCTTTGTAAGTGCAGTGTCTGGCAGTGCAATGACATAATTCTATACAATTGGCCAACATGCTAGCACTCACAATAGTCACACAATAAGAGAAACCACTTGTAACTTGAAGAGGTGATGTGATGTGTATATTGAATGAAGGCTACGATATCTGAAGGCTGCTATATCCAAACATTTAATGTTGTAGATGTAATGTTAACCTTAGCGTTAACATTAATTCACCATACAATGCCTCCTACCTGTTATAAATGAAAGATTAGATTATATTGCCCTCGAATTTGGCTCTCGCCTCGTTATGAGGCCAAATAAGAAGTCTAAGTGGTTGATTGGTGGAGAAAGCGGCCAATGTTGCCGATTGGTAGAGAAAGCGGAATCAAGAAAGCAGTCAATGATGTTGATTGGTGGAGAAAGCGACCTTGAATTGGTTTGAATAAAAACTTAGGAAAAATGTTTAATCTTTATTTTGTTTTTTGTGCAAACTAATTAAATCGACAGCAAGCCGATTTATAGAATCCCTGCTAACCTAAAAGACAAGGACTAATAAAAAGCACTTGGATTTTCAACATCCTACTATGTTAAAACCATTATATTTCATTTTATATATTTAAATAAAGAGGACAACAACCTCATCAAAGACTAGAACGTCCTTTTTCTGATGATGCAATGAGGCTACTATATGTTAAAAATATAACTCCTTCCATTATACCAACAGACTTCAAGTCAAGATTTGACTATGGAAATTTGTTCAAGGCATGAACTGCATACAACAGTTAACAAAAATCATATGTTTTTAAAATTTCTATAAGGCAACTAAAACAATATACAAAATCCCCATAAAGTCCCCAAAGTAATTTTATACATAACATAAATTCTGGTGATTTATCATTTGTCTATTGAACATCCAACAGGTAGGAAGAAACTATGATATACGAAGATTATTTACAATTGAGAATCAACAAATAAAAAAAAATGCAGCGACCACCAACAGTTAAGTATCAGCTAGTAAAACATCAATATCTGTTTTATATGAGATTGGTTATATAAATTAATCGATCAACCAACTTATTTCATAAATACCTTGTTAAGCAGGTTCTTCTTCCTCAAAACAAATAATTTTGGGAATAATATGAGAACATATAATATATATAGGATGTAATAGAAATAGAAAAGATAAAAGGAAAGACAAGACAATATATAATATATATTCACAGTGCCGAAAGTAGCACAGTTAGAAAGCAAACCACTAATTAATATATTTAGCATGAGACTTTCTGGATCATTATCAAGAGTCAAGGCGAAAAATATCTAATGTGGTGAAAATGATCATGTGCCTTTTCATGTAATAAATGAAGAGGTTCAAACAAAATAGATAGTAAGGGCCTAGCAACAAGCATCAGCACATTCAAATGATAGATAATATAATTAATTGAGTAACAAGCATCAGCACATTCAGATGAGAGATAATATAATTAATTGAGAGAACACATATCCCAATTATGTGGTATCTTCTCTGTTTAGTTTGTAAGGGAACCAATGCATGTTTTGAATGTCATGAGTAAACCAATTTACCAACCATGGGTTCTCATTGTGTCTCAATAGCCTCAAATGGGGGAATAACAAGTTAATAGAGCATTCACTCTTCTTGTCATCTTACTCATTGATTAAAATTCCTTGCTACAACAGAAAGTATTTCAGTCCGAAATCCATTTAAATTTTTATGATAGCTTCTTAGGTTGACCCATATATGCCTCTATTACTACTGGATTTTTTTCCATGAAAATGCAATGGCAATTTCCCAGTAACAATAATTTCACATTTTTTATATAGAAAAGACACAACAAACATTTAAGGAATTATTTCATTCTTCTTCCCTCCAAAAGATGCTTATCATCATCTCAATTCACAACAGAATTGAGCCGATGGTTCGGGTTAAATTCAATTCACAACATAATTAAATGTAACTTTCTATGACTCAAATTTCAAGTCATAGAAGGTTACATTTAATCACCATGTGGACACCTTATAATTTTAGAAACTTCACTTGAAATGCATTGGGTATAGCTATATTCTGTGCATATGTGTGTGGAGGGGAGGTGCGCCTGTTAGCGCTACGTCTGACGATGGATGCTGCAGAATACCTATATTTTGTATTGGATGTTGTTGAATGCTTATATTTTGTATTGTGAGGGTTTTATAATGATAATGAGAAAATAGAAGGTGTGGCTCGAAGGTTTGATGGTTTTCTTGGTTAAGTGTTTCCAAGGTAAATCTTTGTGTTTATGTGTGAATGTTGTGTTTTAATCTATGTTTTCCTTAAAACAATCTGTATGCTTTGCTTCTCCGCATAAGTTTAAAACTTACATGTGGTTTCAAAGCTCTATTATTGGCATCAAGGGGACGCCTTTGTTGCTAAGGGTTTGACGCATTTGATAGATCTTGGATATGTGAAAAACCTGGGTTTAGTGGGAGATTTGCAGCATTGATTTGTGCATTGAAAGAGAATGGTGAGAAGTTCAAGAATTGAGATTGAGAAATTTAACGACCGGAATTTCGAGCTATGGAAGCTCAAAATGGAGGATATTCTTGTAGATCGGGAACAATGGATTGTTGTGGATCTAGGTATGAAACCCACTGGAACGTGACAATATGATTGGGATAAATTACAAAGAAGGGTGAGGAGTACAATACAATTATGCTTATCAAACTCTGTGTTGTTGAACGTATCTAGTGAAGATAGTGTGGTAAATATTTGGGGGAAACTATGGAGTTTGTATCAATCAAAATCCCTTGTGAACAAGTTGTTTCTACAAAAGAAATTGTTTCATTTCAGAATGGATGAAAATGACACGGTAACAGAGTATCTGAATGTATACAATACTCGAGTAAGTCAAATGACCTCTATTGGAATTAAAATTGTTGAAGAAGATAAATGTATTACATTATTGTGTTGGTTTCTAGATACTGGTACAATCTAATTGATGCAATAGGTAGTGCTATTCAAACAACCTTAAAATTTGATGAAATAGTATCATCCCTACTATCATAAGAGATGAGGTAGAAAACCATGGATTCCTTGTCTATGAGAGGTCGCCCCCAGGAGAGAAACAAAAATAACGGATCTAGGGGGAGATCTAAATCCTCAGGGAAAGGAATAACGAAGTGTTGAAAATGTGGTAAAGTTGGGAACTATAAAAAGGATTCCAAATCTAAGAATGTTGAGAATTAAAGGGATCTGAGGATACCCCTTCCACTGAAGAAAATACCATCTCAGAAGAAGGAGTGGATGTGTACCTATATTCTGTTGGTAATCATTCATAACGTGATATATGGATGATTGACTTGGGTGTATCATGTCATATGACACATCATAGGGAGTGGTTTTCTAAATATGAAAAGTACAATGGAGAAGATGTGTACTTGGGAGATGACTCACCGGCCAGTATCATTAAACGTGGTAGAGTCAAGTTGAAACTCAAGGATGGAAGGATTAGAACTCTAGTCGGAGTGCTACACATTCTAAATCTAGCAAGAAACTTGATATCAGTCAGAAAGATGGATGTTATAAGTGTAAAGAATATGTGTGGAGATGGTGGCTGCAAAATGGTTTGAGGATCAATGGTATTTATGAGGGGATTTTGGTATGGAAATATGTACAAAATATTGGGAAGAACCATCATTGATGAATGTAATAGTTCTATTGTGATTAAGGAAGGAGGTAAAGATGACATAACCCTGACTCCACCAAGAGGAAAGACAAATGCTATGGCATATTGGGGAAAAGGGATTTCGAGAATTATAAGGTAAATGTATGGTTTAAGGTATCACTAATTGCACTCTAGATTTTGATTTTTGTGAACATTGCATATATGGAAAACATAATCGAGTAATATTTGCATATTGTGCTACAAGAGCAAAGGGAATTCTAGAGTTAGTACACAACGATGTATTTGGGCATATTCATGTCCCATCATTAGGTAGATCAGTGTATTATGTTTCATTTATAGATTATTTATCAAGGAACACATAGATTTATTTCCTTCGAAATAAATATGTAGTATTTGCTAGGTTTAAAGAATTTAAGGCTCTTGTAGAAAATTAGATAGAAAATAAAATAAAGGTGTTGAGGGCGAATAATGGTGGAGAGTTCTGTGGGAATGAATTTGAGGACTCTTGTAAGAAGTGTGGTATAGAAAGACAGGAGAATAATCCATACACACCTCAACAGAATGGAGTTGTCGATAGGCTGAATAGGACAATGATGGAAAAGGAAAGAAGCATACTAAGCAATGATGGGATAGGACAAGAAATATGGGCAGAGGTGGTGGAGACAACATGTTACCAGGGATAATTTAAGAACACCCCCAAAATTTATATGTATAATAAATGGAAGAATATCCCTAATATATAGGAAACATTGAAGGATATTTTATCAATAATATAATATGCATATATAATTTTTTGGCTAATATTTCATTCGATTATAGAATCCTGTAAAATTTTGGTGAATCTTTCACTAAATTATAAGATATTGTAAAATATTCGAAAATATTTCATTGAATCAAGGGTGCCCTAGAATTCAGCAGGCGTCGAAAAGCATCCATGATAAAAAAGAAAGATAAAAGGTAAATTTACAATATAATAATCTATTGTAACTATAGATAAAAAAACATTAAAAAAAAAACATGATAAAATCCATACCACATTCATTATTGGATAAAAAACATGACGTGAATTTGTATTCTCTAATAATTTGCATGTCTAACATTCCCCTTCAACGCCTGATCTTTAGGCAATGAAGATGTTATGAAAAGATTAAAATGTCAAGAAAACTAAGAATGAAAATTGGAAACACATGAACCAAACCCTCACCCTGCAAATGCAATCCAATGTGGGTGAGCCATGAATAACTATAACCTTTATATAGAACAAAATAACCCCTAATTTTTACTCCAATACTAGAAATCAAGGGCTCAAAGAAGGTATCACATGAAATTGACTACAAATACAAGTGAATGCAACCATATTCCTGGATTACAAAGAAAACGGAGGGCAAAATAACCCTTGGGAGCCTCCATTACTAAAAATTAGGGGCAAAGGAGTGATTTCATCAGATTTTCTCTAGAAATAGGGGTGAAAGACAGATTGAAGGGACATTTTTGCTAGGGAGAAAAAAAAAAATTATTTTATTTTCCTCATTAATATACGAGAGGCTATCCATTTTGGATATATTTTTTTCTAATAAATATTTGGAAAATATATTTTTGTGGAGAAAACACTTTCCATATAAGAAAATACCCCACTAAATTTTTGTAACCCCCTTAATATATCCATGGGATATATATAGCCCCTAAAATTATCCATGCATGTTACTTGGTAAATCAATCACCCACATCAGCATTGGTTGAAAAAACTCCATAGGAGGTATGGACTGGTAAGAAACCCTCTATTAAGCATCTGAATTTTTTGTTGTTGTGATGTGTATGTACATGTCCCAAAGGAGAAAAGAAGCAAGTTGGATAACAAAGATGAAAAATATATCTTTGTTGGCTATAAAGACAACATCAAAGGCTATAATCTTTGGAATATTGTAACTAAGAAGATTGTTTACATTCGAGATGTTGTGTTTAGAGAGGTAAAAGAATTCCCCAGACATGAAGTGACACCAATGGAAAATGAACCAGAGAAGATAGAGTTTGAGTTAGAAGGCAAAGAATCTGACTCAACAGAAGAAGTTGAATTAGAAGAAGAAGAATCCCATACCCCAGTTTTCAGGAGATCATATTGAGAAAGAAGGAACCTAGAAAGGTATTACCCTCCTGGTTTTCACTCTCATTTTGTTTTGTCTATTATTGATTATGGTCCTAGAAATGTAAAGGAAGTTGTCGATTCAGAAGATAGTGATCTTTGGAAGAAGACCATGGTTGAGGAAATGGATGCCCTGGAAAAAAATGAAGCTTGGGATCTAGCGCAGTTACCAGCTAGAAGAAGATTTGTTGGGAGCAAATGGATGTTTAAAAATAATTTGAATGCATAAGTTAAAGTGGAGAAGTACAAATCCCACTTGGTAGCAAAGGGATATTCTCGGGTAGAGGGAATTGATTTTGGTGAAGTATTTTCTCCAGTTGCAAAATTAACTTCCATTATATTTCTTCTTGATATTGCTATTGCTTTTTATTTTGAATTAAAGAAGATGGATGTGAAGACATCGTTCTTACATGTAAATATCAAAGAAGAAATCTACATGAAGCAACCAGAAGGGTTCATAATAAAGGGAAAGAAAGAGTTGGTATGTACACTAAAGAAGTCCCTTTATGGTCTAAATCAATCTCCAAGGATGCGGTATCAAAAGTTTGGCACATATGTACTTGGATTGGGGTTTATGAGAAGCAAGGTTGATCACCGTGTATACTCCAAATAGATTGGTGATAATGTCATTAACATAGTACTGTATGTTGATGTCATGTTGTTGATTGGGAACATCAAAGATGTTATAAAGGAAGTGAAGTCTGATCTGTCCTCCAAAATTGACATGAAAAATCTCGGTGTTGCAAGCTTCATTCTGGGAATGGAGATAAGAAGAGATCATGCAAACAGAAAGATCTGGTTAAATCAAAGAAAATATTTTGAGACGGTACTATAGAGATTTAACATGCAGGAAATTCATTCGGTCAAGGTTCCTATTCATGTAGGTGTAAAGTTATATGTAGAGCAGTTTCCAAATACATAGGAAGAGAAAGAAGATATGTAATGAGTTCCATATGCCAGTGCAGTTGGAAGTTTGATGTATGCAATGTGTTGTATTAGACTAGACATTTCGCATGCAATGGGATTTTTGAGCATATATATGCCAAATCCAGGGAAAGAGCATTGGACAGTTGTCAAGAGGTTCCTTAGATACTTGCATGGCACCACAGATTATGTAATCTGCTACCAAGGAATACCTAGACTAGAAAGAGTAATAGATGTACATGGATTTGTTGATGCAAACTCAGCTGAAGATCTTGATCGGAGAAGATCTACAAGTGGGTATGTGTTTAACCTGTTTTGAGGAGATATCAATTAGATAAGCAAGAGATGAGATGCAGTTGCACTCTCAACTACATTAGATGAATACATGGTAGCCACACATGCCAACAAAGAAGGAGTATGGTTGCAGAGACAGTGTTCAAGTATGGTGTTTGTATAGAAAGTTGTAAGGTTAGATTGCGATAGCCAATGTGCAATCTTCGTGGAAAATAACCTTGATTATCATGCTAAGACAAAACATATTGGTGTGCAATATCACTTTGTGAGAGATATGGTTGAAGACGAGAAGTTCTTGTTGGAGAAGGTTGAAACCTTGAAAAATTTTGCAGACTCATTTAAAAGTTCTGTCATTACACAAATATTCTCTTGGTGTAGATAATATATGGGCATTTATGCCCTGAACCTATGAATTTATGAGTACATGAATCATTGTTATGCAAAGAAAACAACAAGTGGGAGAATGTTGGGTATATGTTATATTCTTTGCATGTGCATGTGGATGGGAGGTGCACCTGTCATTGTTGTGTCTGATGATCCCAATTGGAACCTTCACGAAAACAGGTTGTTAGCCCATTTTTCGACGCGAGAGAGCCAAAATAATTTGGTTTTTTTTTTCTATTTTGGGGAATTTTCTAAAACTATGTAACTTAATCCTGATTAAGGGATTGGAATCTATTTTCTAATTTAGTTTAACATATTAGGGCATTGGATGTTGTTGAATACCTATATTTTGTATTGTGAGGGATACATAATGATAATGAGAAAATAGGAGGTGTGGCACCAAGGTTTGTTGGTTTTCTCGGTTAAGGGTTTCCAGGGTAAATATATGTGCTTATGTGTGAATGTTATGTTGTAATATATGTTTTTATTCAAAGAATATTCATGCTTTGCTTCTTTGTACATGTTTAAAACTTACAAAATGTGAGTCATACTATAATACACATGGTATAATTGTGGGGTGGGGGGAGTCATTTCCATGAAAGGCACCAATACATCCATGTTATTATACGAAAAGGATAGTTACATATGTCATCAATCATGAAGGGATCCATCACTCCTCTATCAATTAAACCTACAAATTTTGCTTGCCTTAACCATTTAGTGTGTTGTGCTATGTTGAGTTTTGATGTAAACATATTTTTTCCATGGATATTTGTTCAATGGAATTTGCAAGAATTTCACAACTTGTCAGTTAAAGATGAATTACAAATTACAAAAATTGTTGCTTAAAGGTAAATTATCCAATTAAGCCATTGAACCATGTTTTGTGGAAAATATGCAAAAGGAGAATCTACAACAATCATAAGAAAGGCTTCATAACGAGCATAAAACAATAGAAAGCCCAAAGAAATATGTTTTGTAAACCACTTTGCAACACAATTATTATCATATTCAAATCCAATAACACATGTAACCAAATATTCTATCACAAACCTTCATAAAGCTACCAAAGCACAACAATTTTCAAGAAAGAACTAGAGATAATGAAATGGATATAATGTGATAAATTAGCAATAGATAAGACACAAAAATGGAATATTTGGAGGCTTGTAGGGGTTCAATACAGAGAAACATAATGAGGAAATAAGGATAATTATGGGGTTCTTTAGCAAGCATTCAAATTCCTAGGACTTTATGTTTCCTTTTGATCCTCCCCAAAAGGGTTATTATGGGAAACAATGTTTTTAGTATTTTCAAAGAAAATTAATAAATGGAATTTGAATCCTTCTATCTTGTAAAAATATTTCAAATTTGCACCAACGTGTTTGTTGCACCAATGGGTTCCATCAATCCATGCCTATGCTAACTTGGATAAGATTCTATGCAACTTTTTGTATGCCAATTTAATGGACATGAGTTTTCCTTTATTGTACCCCTAGGGAGAAAGGATGAATGACTATTTGGGTCACCTAGACACGGGACAAAACTTTACTTTCCAAATGGACCAATAGAGTTGTAGAAGGTAAGGAATCTTAGAAATACTTTTGTAGAAGGTAAGGAATCCTAGTAATATTTTCTCAGAAAATGTATTATTTTAGGAGAACCATAGACCAAAAAACTAGAAAAAACTAAATCTACAAACCATATTGACCATATCATCCCCTATTCCAATTCTGGAGGATTTTTTTCCAAAAATATTTGGAAATATTGGGAATACATAAATATAAGTTTGTTTGGAAAAGTGACTTGCTCAAGTCCAGGATCTCCATTAATGACCATTTCCTATGGAGATCACCATTAGTGCATTAGGAAGGGAATCCATTGGTTAATATGTAAAATCCAAAGTCAAAGTGGCCGAAATTTTTCCTCACTGACTACATAATCTGGTTAAGAATATTTAACAAATGTTTAGCAATATACTAACTTCAAACCCCTATACAGTGTTATATTGGTTGACTATAAATACTTAGTGTTTTTCCTAGGTCTTGTACTCTCATAGAGCACTCCTTTAATACTGATTTTAGAATGCTAGAAGTGCCCCTCTTTTATCAAAGACAAAATATTGGATTTATTGTATGAGTAAAATGGTTTAAACCTTTGGTAAAATTCTTTTTTTCTCGCTGATGGGTTTGATATTTCATATTCTTATTATGGATTTGTGCACATAAAATTATACAAACATATATTAAACATTCATGTAAATAACAACAATAGTAAATAACTATTTAGCAAGGATTCATTAACAAAATGTCACCATTATAAAGTGAGAATACTGTGGAAATTGAACCCAGTGATAGATTATTTTTACTCACAACAATTATCAATTGAACATGCAAAATCACTCACAAAAGAGACTGAATAATGAGCTAAACACTAAACTGTATTGAATAAGTGTACAATAGCCAACCCTGTAACATAATAGGTTGCATCATTAAACAATTACATAAGGGATTCGAATGCATGAGGAGCAATTCGAATCTAGCATAAAGCAGGCTTACTAAAAATAAGCAAATCCCCCATAGGTGCAAAAAGCTGATCCCAAATCAGTCATGGAGCTCACGAATTGGCAAAAGAGCTTGGGCAAGCTAAAGAGTGATGGAATGACAACTCATACATGCTTTTACAAGGAGAAAAGAGTGGAGGATGTGTAGGACAAAAAACTAGTCAACCTCACCTAGTCAAGCTTTTCCATTTGCCTTAAAACACTGAAAAAGCAGGGAATAAAGTATAAAAAGCAGAAGGGCGCTTAGGAGGCCAGGAATAAAGCAGATTTGATTCCTTGAGGTTTCCCAAGTGCTACATGAGTCAAATAAGGCAAGTTTGACCACTATGGATAGGTAAATGACAACTTGCACAAGGTGGGACACATGAACTAGGCAAATAAGACAAAAATAATGAAATTAATGTCTAAGGTAGCTAACTATGGGTTGATTATTCTAACAAATACAATGATGTTTATCAGTAGTAATTAGAATATATTCAAACTTCTATTGAATCTCAAACCTGGTAATTTACTATAGCATAGAAGAATTATTTAACGAGTTGAGAATAGAGGCAGAAGATGACTACATTGGTCACTTATATGGTTGAGTTATGTAGTGCATAACTCCTTCTTATTCAAATCAACATTTCATACTTCAAATTGTTTATGAATCTTGAGTTTCACTAAGATCCCCTAGCATTGGATGATGGGTTGTTTCATGCATGATTTTTTTAGTTTGAGTCATACTAGTAGGTTTTGTGATTTTTTTTAATTTTGAAAGAAACTTTTATTAGTATTTCATTTCTAATAATAAGCTATGGAAAATTTATTTAAACATGTATACAAGGTAACATTTTTATCCATAATCATATGGTGATTTTTTTTCATTAATATATTCTAATTAAATGGATTTTTTTGGTAAAGGTTTTGAGCTCAGAATGTTTTGAGCATATTTATTTACTCCTTCATGTTAGGGAAAGAGGCATGGAAGGCATGTCTCTTATACAAGTAGCTCTATTTTTTGAAAACTCATATCCTGATATGCCTGCTATTCTGGTACTTGTTCCATGGGTGCTTGATTGGATACTTGAGCATATTTCTACTACATTAGATCATCCTCTAGAAAGGGTGCTTAGTGGATAAAATGGGCCCTCCACTGTTGGTGATTTTGATATTACAAATAATGATTAACATACTAGCAGTTTAGGGATTCAAATTGGTGTATACCCTAATGGTTACCGTTACCATTATTTTTCTAAGCCACTAGTCTAGGCCTTCAAGGGAGGTATAGAAATGGATTTGCAAATTACACAAAACTTGGATGATGGATAACGTTGGGTGCCTTTCTGATTTCCTAAGTGAATAACCCCCTCCTAAGGAAAGATTCATGCATAGAAGCAATGAGCCCAAAATACCCAAATAGTTTCCTTATGAGTGGTGTTATTTTGGTCCAACTCTGGGATCATCGTATAAGTATCTTGTAGAATCAGTGGTAGGATCAACTAAAACAAAGAGTGATGAGGAATATGATTATATGTATGGTTTAGCACACTAGATTACTCATTCCATGCTTGATGATGATCAAAATAATGATAGCAATCAATCCTCTCAGTGGGTGTCCAGGAAGAACATGTTTGCTAAAGATGGTGAAAGTAAGCTATTGTATGAAAGTCCTGCACATTTTTTAATACTCTATATATACAATATGCATGTTCATTTAATTCTATAGCATGCACATGATACCTAATTCTTGTTTTGATGCTTTATTAACAGTACAATACCATCATCCATGACAAGGTATCCATAGTTCACCTTATCTGCAGCTAGAAGTTGGTCCACAGGGAGCTCTAAGGGCCCTTCACATGTGTCATCCACTCCAATAAATCGTTTGATAGAGAGAACTAATGAATGGGATTTGCTCTATGTAGAAGCTGGTGAAGTTGTTAAGATGAACATGGATGGATCTAATCCAATACTCTCATCTTAGATACATGCTCAAGGTTTTCAAGGACATGCTAGAAGGGAAAATATATATGCATCATCGTCTCCAACTTCTCTTAATAAATACCTCCAGGGAAATAGTTGTAGTTTATCTGGGTTCTCTTCCAAGGACAATGCCAATAGTTCCCAAATGCTCTTGAGAGGCTGGAATGATAAAACAAGGGAAGAAGACAAAAAAATTCCTTGGACACCAAGTATGATTGCACTATCCCCTTGTGTACATTATTTCGTTAGGCCCAAGAACTACATCCCATAGTTGGATTTGTATGTGGGTATAATAACTATAAAGTGGGGTTTTCCTTTTGTTTTATTTTATTTTTAACATTATAGTAATCCCAAGCAAAACCATGTAACTGTATGGGGAAGGAAGTAAAAACCCTTGCAATTTCAACAGGTACAACACAGACAAGGCAGCAAATCTTCCATCGATAATCATTAGTTAAGGACTGAGTATAGTTACCCACCATGGCCTCCTATGAAACAAACTAATGAGAGTGGTAAGCTATTATTTTTTCCCGGCCCTTTCCCTTTTCCAATCATATACCACCATGTCTACAACCATATAACCTTTTCTCAATGAAATTCTTGGCCCTTTTCCTTTGCTCGATAAGATATACTTATCCATTTCCTTTGTCAACCTAATCCTTTTCTTCATGAGATGAAATAGTTATTTTCCTATGTGATTGACAAGTTAGGATGCTTTCCCCTTTTGTCGAGCACTATGACTCCTTCTTGTGCCAAGAAACTAAGAATTGCATTATTCTTTGCCACCACTAAGTTTTTTCTCCAATGCATTTTTTCCTTCATCAAATGGGGTTTTCCTCTTGGATTTCTTGAGTTTTTCTTTCTCATAGAGAAAATAATTGGAAAAGAAAATTGTTTTTTACTAAGAAAATATCTTCACCCCTAACCTTACTCATTATTCACTTAATCATTTAACTCACAAGATTATCCAAATTCAAATTAGTTTATTAATAGTTCATCAACAAGATGTTAATGGAGAGACACCCGACATTATTCTGGACTCCATGTGATGTGCATTGCATCAATTTGATCATTGGGAATGTGACTAAAATTTACTATATCAAGGAGGTAATTTATTTTGCTAGGAGTATGACAAAACTCATATATAACTAAGCATTTTTTTTAATCCCAGTGATGAGATTCACAAGAATCAAGGAGTTGTTGCTTATTTCCATCACATGTTTTGCCACCAGCTTCATTTCTCTTTAGTCCATCCTCAATTGTATATTGGAGGTTGAATAGGATATTCATTTCCAAGGAGTGGTATGCTAGTACATTTAGAAAGAAAAAGAGAAGGAAATACTTTTCTAAAATAGTGTACCAAAATTCCTTCTAAGCAAGAGTGAAGGTGTGTAAAATTAGCAAACCTTTGGTAAAACTACATACATATTTTGTATGTATCTAAAATTTTCTCTAAGATATATTTTTAGTACAAATACCATTTCATGGACTAATAAGCAACATGAAACAACTACTTTCACTTCTGTAGAACAAAATAACAAAGTTGTGGTACATGTTGCATGTGAAGCAGTCTGGCTTGGGATAGTTCCTGGAAATGGAAGTACTCAACAAAGCCAAGAAACCTCCTTAGTTTGGTCATATGAAGAATTTGATCAAGGTTGTATTAGATCATAGACATAAAACCTACTAATATATTAGACTATATTATGAAATCGAGAATTTCAAATTTCAAATCCAAACCAAAAGTTAGTTATCATTTTTTAGAGTATTTGCATTGTCATCTTGCAGACCTCATGTAGCAGATTTGTGAGCCCATTTTGGAGGTCAAGTTGTTGTACTTTCTAGGTTTTTATTACCAATAGTAAATCTCTCAGGTGCAATGTATAAAATACAAGCATTGTTGATATGACAAGAGTATAACTACAACAAGTTTTTCCAACAGATTTATGAGCAATGACAATAAATGTGGTAATATTGGAATTTCATGGGAAGTACACCACTTCATGAGGAGAGGACAAGGAATAATGGTGGAATATTTTTCTACATGAAATAAGAAGAACAAATAAATTATTCCCTGAACAATCTTGAATGTTACAAGCCTGTTTTGAACACTTCCAAGGAGACAAATTATTCCCTTGATAACACAAGGAAATTGATTTCTAATTGGTATGATGGAGCTTCTAAGAAAATTTATAGTCATTCCTCAAGAATATTTCCTATATATTTTCAATCACAAGGTGTGTTCAACAACACTTTATCTCTGTCATTTTTCCTATGGATATAAAACTTAACAAGAAGTCATTCAGCTCTTGTGACATGGTTGTGTATGGGTGTGAGTTTTTGTTTTTTTAGGATTTTAAACCTCTAATACCATGTTTTCTAAACTTATTGGAGGAATGTCAAGGTTTGGGACTATGGGATCTAAGGTTAGCTCAGATGTTCTATATTTGTCACACGTTTAGTGGGTGGATTTTTCCAATGTTCAAGCTTCTAGTGTGGTGCATTCCTCATTTGATTTCATAGGTCACATTTCTAACTCAATGTACGTAGTTTTTGGTTCTACCAACACAAGATTTCTCTGCATGTTTCAATGTTCCAATCCAGTGCTCTGAATGCTGGTGAAAATGTTCATGTGTTGCAAGGGTGTGTGGGGAAATCTCCCCCAATATTGTGCCCAATATTATTGTTGTGTCTAGGTCTATTATCGGTGACTTGATCAAAGGTCAAGTAGTGGGTATTTCAATATTTTGCTTAAAATGCTACCCCGTTTCACACATTTCTTCCATGGGATTTCCTGTTGTACTGCTTTTAGGCCCACTTTGACTTCTCTTCAATGTTTTTCTCCTAACTCTATTATTTTTCCTCCATGATTCTATTATTTTTCCTCAATCATCCCTAACAAATGGAACAAGGTGCTTTATTGAGAAGTCAGTAGACACGCCAAAATATTCCATCCATGTCTTATCTCTTATCTTTATGAGCTAGGATTATCTCAAGGAAAAACCCCTCAGCCTATATTCAGTACATCTAGGTCTTATCTCTTATCCATATGAGCCTCATCTCCACTATGTGTGTAGGACTCAATACCTTTTCATTGGCCACAATGGTGTCCCTAGGCTGTGGGACATCGTGGGTAGTGATAGTTACGATAAATGTACCCTTTTAGTTGACTAAAGGGATGAGGACGCTAAAAAATGTAGAATTCAACACTCACCCTTATAAAATATTCTTGATCAAAGGATGGATTATAGAGGACCAATGGATAATTTGGAGTGCATGTATTCATAGGAGGAAGATGGTAGCATATTTGATATTATTTTTCTCCTTGACCAAGTTCTTGCATTTGTGGAGAGAAAACATGTACTCTAGAAAAAAAGGTTTTATCCTTCATTTCCTTAGGGAAATGCTTATAAAGCAGGATCTTGACAAAATGGTGTGGTAAACATTGAAGAATCTAGAATGTGATACACTTGAAATCTTACTTTTTCCTTGGATGTCAGTATCATTCACTATTATTTTCCAACAAACACACTGGTTGCAAGGTACTACTCCATGCACTTGGAATGTTGTTGGATCCATGACATATGTCCAACCATAGCATGATGATTTTGGCCTACCTAATATTGACTGAGTTAGGTTTCTCATTTGTATTGATTTCACAAACATGTTGGATTAGGCTAAGTATTTTGTGAAGTCAATAGCAGAGTTCTTTAGGAAGGTTCTTATTTTTTATCCAGGATCTTCCACATATTGTGCATGTTTAGGGGTATGTGTTGAGGATGAATTAATATATTGTGCATGTTTAGGGGTATGTGTTGAGGAAATTAATTGAAAAAATTAATTTCCAAACCTATAAAGCTTGTGGATAGTGGTATAATATATGATAATTGGTGTCGAAATATTGTTGATCAAGGGCGCAATAGTGAAGGAAAAACACTCATCTGGAGTAGTAAATCTTCCTCTTTTCTCCGTGGACTTGTTGTAACCATTCCTTCTCTCTCTGTAGAATATATTATTATATATTAAATATTTCATAGAAGCCATTGATGTAATCTCTATAAATTCCCTATTATTAATGAAAAACATAGTCTTATTCCTCGTATATGTTACACCATTCAAGCACTGATCAAACTATGTGTAGATCTGTAAACCTATGTGTAAATTTGTGAATGTATGGTTAGGTAAAATTAATGAGTGGGTATTATTCAATAATATGAGCCTATAATATCTATTATTAATCTATTTTTATAGGTTGTAATGTATTTGGAACCTTTTTGTGTCCATTTGGAGGTTTAGTTATTGTGGGTGTTCTAAATAATGATCTAGGGTTTTGGGGATCAGAAGTTACTTTATGATTCAACCATTTTTTAGAGTTTTTGGGTTTTGAAAAATTATTCCATGTTCGGGTACACAGGGTACTCCCAAAATACTGAACACCTTCAGCAACCGATTCACACAAAAAGATGACAGATCAACACACCGATGTTTGTCAAGTGGTTAAAACCCTCGAGAGGGAAACAGTCCACGGCCCCAGCCAAATAGCTACTTGGAGCAATTTATTATGCAAAAGAAAGAAAGTTACATGAGCTTCTCATAATCGATCAACTAGCCAAGGACCCTCTATGCTCTTTAAATAGATATCATAGACCAATCAGGTGTTAAGCCACGGATCAATGGTAGGTATGATCTAAGAGAAGTTGAACCAGATTCGGATCACTCTATTTCTAGAACATATCATGACCATTGGATTAGAATATTTACAAATGCATACTAAAGAAACACACTTTTACTTAACGGATATATTACACAAGTTGATCTTAACTAACTCCTAAGTGTCTAAATATCCTAACATCCCCCCTTAAGAACAACTTGGGATAGGATTGAAGGATTTACAAAAGTGACACTATTAGGAGAGGGAAGGAGGCATTAGAGCCTATCCCCCCTTAAGGACACATTCCTGAACTCCTAACATAGACCGAAGTTTAGAAAACTTCGCTTCTGTAAGAGACTTGGTGAAGATGTCTGCAACTTGATCATCTATAGGGTAATAGAGAACTTCAATAACACTATCATGAACAAGATTTCTGATGAAGTGCATGTGTAGCTCAATGTGTTTGTTGCGCTGATGTAGAACTGGATCTTTGGAAAGCTTGATGGCACTTTGATTGTCGCACCAAAGTGGAGTAGGCTGCTGCTGCTCGAATCCAAACTCTGAAAGGATCTGTCAAAGCCATAAAGATTCCTGACTGGCATTAACTACGGCTCGATATTCTGCTTCAGCTGAAGAAAGAGCAAGAGCTTGTTGTTTCTTACAATCCCAAGTGACAGGTCCAGATCCCAGACTGAAAACATAACCTGTAGTAGACTTTCGATCATCGGGATCGCCGGCCCAATCTAAATCAGTGAAACCAACCAAAAAAGGTTTCCCCCCTGTACTGTAATGAATCCCAAACCGAACTATACCTCGAATATATTGAAGTATTCTTTTTTCTGCTTTCCAGTGACTTTCATGAGGAGTTTGCATATAACGGGCAACACGACCAACGGCAAAGGAAAGGTCAGGAAGGGAATGAGTCAAGTATAAAAGACTACCAACAAGCCGACAATACAAGGTGGCATCTACTTCAGGGGAAGAACAAGTGGCAGAAAGTTTGACTCCAGACTGGAAGGGAGAAGTGGCTGGTTTACAATCTTCCATGTGGAAGCGACGAAGAAGGTCACAAGCATACTTAGACTGGGAAAGAAAGATTCCTTCTTTGGCTTGCAATACTTGGAGACCAAGAAAATAATGCAAATGTCCTAAGTCTGACATTTCAAAAATTTTCTTAAGACTGGATTTCACATGGGTTATAACTTTAGGGTCACTACCAGTAAGGATAAGATCATCAACATAAAGGACAAGTATGATGAGATGGTTTCCTACTTTCTTGGTATAGACATTGGGGTTAGAATGGAATCTAGAAAAACCAGTGTCAAGGAGAAAGCTATCCATTTTGGCATACCAAGCTCTAGGAGCTTGCTTAAGGCCATATAAGGATTTCTTAAGGAGACAAACAAGGCTAGAGTTATTCTGAACATATCTAGGAGGTTGTTCCATGCAAATTTCCTCATGTAAATCACCATGTAAGAAGGCAGACTTGACATCCATTTGATGGAATTCCCAGTTATGTAAGGCGGCAAGGGAAAGAACAAGGCGGATGGAGTTAATTTTTGCTACAGGGGCAAAGGTTTCATTGTAGTCGATCCCTTCAACTTGGGAAAAACCTTTGGCAACTAACCTTGCCTTAAGTCTTTCAACACTTCCATCTGATGCATACTTATTTTTGTAGACCCATTTACATCTGACAAGTTTTCTTCCTTTTGGAAGATGAACAAGATCCCAAGTATCGTTCGTCATTAAGGAACGATATTCTTCATCCATAGCTACATCCCAATCTATATTTCCTGAAGCTTCTGTAAAAGTTTTTGGATCATGATTCTCAGAAACTTGAGCCAAAAGATAAGAGGCCCGTTTGACGTTGATCTCTAGGATCACTGGCAAGATCACCAGTTGCTTCACATGTTGAACGGACCCATCGAGGAAGTATTGGTGCTGGTGCAATTGGAGGAACATGAGTAGGCGGAGGTGGATTTTCATCCTCATTGTCATCATCAAAACCTGGAGTTGGAAACCTGTCAAGGAAGTTGGAAGAAGAAGAAGAAGGCACAATCGTCGAATCAGGCTCGCAGGCCAAAGATGGCACACCTGCCAAGTTAGGCTCGCAGGCCAAGAGATTTTCATCAAATTTAACATCTCTTCTAATGATTATATCATGTGAATGGGGCTGAAGAAGTCTATAACCTTTTACATCTTCAGAATATCCAACAAATATGCACTTTTCACTTTTAGGCTGCAATGCTTTCTGTTTTTCATCTGGAATGTGAGCCCATGCTTCACAACCAAACACACGAAAGTGAGTTACATCTGATTTAATTTTACTCCATGCTTCTTACGGTGTTATATGTTGTAAAACTTTAGTGTGTGTGCGATTAACTATGTAATTTGCACAATTTATGGCCTCGGCCCAATATTGAATACTTAGTCCCTTAGATTGGATCATACAATTACCCATTTCTTTTAAAGTGCGGTTCTTCCATTCAGCTACACCATTTTGTTGAGGTGTATATGGAACAGTGTGCTGTTGTTGGATTCCTTGTTCAGTGCAGAAAGTAGTGAACTTGTTGTTAACATATTCTCCTCCATTGTCAGATCTTAACTTAATAATTTGATGACCAGATTGTTTTTCAACAAGGGCCTTGTAAGCCAAGAACATGTTAAATACTTCGCTCTTAAGTTTTAGGAAGTAAACCCAAGTGCGTCTGGAGTAGTCATCAATGAAAGTTAAGAAATATTTGAAACCAGCAAAGGAAGCAAATGCTTTCATAAAGTTCTCTAGAGTTTGTTAGAGGTCAGATTTGTTGTTTTGGGGAGTGTTAGGGATGATATGAAGATTTTTGGGAAAGAGTTGAGTCATTTAGGATGTTTTGAAAATATTTGGAAACCCAGTGTTCAGTGTGGTCAGATTTGAACTAGTGTTCAATGTGGTCAGATTTGAACTAGTGCTCCTAGTTTTGAACCCAGTGGTTCTTTGGGATTGCATTGGAGTTAATAGATCTGAGCATTGCATAGGGGATTTGATCAAACACATTACAATGGTTTGAAATCATACATAATGGATTTCACCATAGTATTCATATTCCAATAGACATAATAAATCCATTGTATGGACTAAGTTAAAAATAATCATATTACCTTTGAAAAATTGGAGCTAATACTCCTAATTTTTAATTGGGGATATTACAATATCTATATAGTATGCAGTATATCAGAGGAAAATTATGAAGCAAATCAGAGGAATATTATGAAACAAATCAAGGAAAATTGTGAAGCATATCAAAGGAGGAGTATGAAGTGAATCGAATTCTGATAAGAGGAATATTGTGAAGCATATAAGATGCAGGTTATGAAATATATTAGAGGAATATTATGAAGAAAATTAGAGTTATGAAGCAGATCATAGGAATACTATGAAGCAAATCATAGGAAAATTATGGATATGATATGAGGATAATTTTGCAACAGATTGAATTATATTGTGAAGTTATCTTTGATGTGATTATGTGAATTGTCATGTACATGATTCTTCAGTAGTTTGGTGCCTACATATTACTGAGTTAGTGCTCATTTGAGGAGATTGATGTCTCTCGTAGGATATTATTGTCTATAATCAGTTGGTTCCTACATATTACTGAAATAGTGCTCAGTTGAGGAGATTAGTGTCTCTAGTAGGTTGGTTCCTGTACATTGTTGAGTTGGTTCTCATTTGATGGGATTTCTCTCTCCAGTAGGTTGGTGCCTATATCTATTTATGATGATAATATTTTTTGGTTTTCTCTTGAAAGGGTTTCCATGTTAAATTATGTGTATTGTGATTTTATTTTAAGTGTATTTACTATTTTTAAGTTATTGAATAAGTGATGAGTTTTTTAAGTGAGAAAATTTATCTTATATCGATTCACCCCCCCTGTCAGTATAACCATAATTCCAACAATTAGTATGAGAGTAAGTTCCTTCAAAATATTTTAACCACTAGAAGGTATATGTCAAGCACATATGGATTGTGACGAATTTGGTTCACCATAAACATATCCCCTTTGTCCAACGGAAACAAACTATCTATTTTGGAGCATAAAAATGAAGACATATTTGAAGGCCCTTGGATTTGATATATGGGAATCAGTCACAAAAAAATATATGGAAGTTACAGATGAGTCACAATAAACAAATACAAAATAAATGCATCTCATCTTGAGTTGCTTACCAAATTCTATAAATGACAACCTAAAGTAGTTTATCATCCAAATAGATTTGGAACAAGCTACACGATATTTATGGAGAAATTCAATGATTGTTCAAGCTATGAATTGGATATAGAAGAAGGGAAATATGTGTCAAATCCAAAAGGATATCAAGACAAATACAAAGGTAATTTATCTTCCAAATGCATTAATTATAATGGAATAAACCATTTTCCTATCAAATTTATGTCTGCAACGAAAGGAATTGATGAAGAAGAAGAATATCAAGATAATCAAAAGTAAAGGTAAATTCTAGAAGATTGAGAAACTACTTAAACAAATAAGGAAGTTGGTCTTGAATAAGAACTAGCTTATGATGTAGATGAAATCATGAAGCTTATAAGAGAGAAACTATTACTAAAGAAGAAATCGTCACAAAGCCTTGAAGATAAATAAATAATAATTGTTATTCAAATTGAAGAAGAAGAAGAAGAAATATATGAATTTATGAAAAGACAACTTGAAGAAAAGGAAAGGATAATTGTTGGTCTAAAAACTCAATTAGAAGGGCATAAAAGAATTGAACAAGAATTGAGAGTTCAATTGAAGAACAAGGAAGAAGATTGTGAAAGGTTGGAATGTAAAAGTGTTACCTTGAGAAACTAAGTTGAGAAAATGATTGCTTAGTTTGACAAAATCTTGAGGTTTGAGAAGAGATCAATGATCTTATAGAACATTCTCAACAATTAAGTATCATTGTTTGATAAGACTGGTCTTGGCTATGATGAGAACCAAATACCCATGAAGAATATGCAAGGAAGTAAGATGAATAAAATTCCAAAATCTATGCCAATTTTATCAAAGGTTCCATCAACAATGAAAGAAGCACGAAAGGAAATGTTGAACAATAGCAAACTGATGAGTTTAGAAGAGAATTTCCACCAAGAAGATCTTTCACACCCAAGTACCAAAATGTCTTATTTTTATATTGTTTCTCTTGTAATCATTTTGGTCATAAAGTAATGGATTGTGGAGAATATGCAAGAAGTGATAATGTGAGAAGAATATAAAGAGATCCATATCAAACGTCAAAGGATAATTATGTGAGCAAAAGAACTAGATTTTCTTATGGGTTTGCTAACAGAAGTTACAATTCATTCTCTTCCCCACTTGATGTTGAATTGTATAAATGCAATAATTATGGTCACAGATCAAGGTTCTGTAGAAGCAATTTTACAATAAATGAGAATTATAATACTCATGTCAAACATAACAAAAATGCACAAAAGTATGGAGGAGCAAATAAAAAGAGAAAAAGTAGAAATATTTTGGACTAGAAATATATGTTGGCAGTGGATGTTCAAGACACATGAAAAGGAACCCGACCAAGTATTTCATTTTGGAAAAGGACAACAAAGAAAATGTAATGTTTGAAGGAAATGACTCTATTACAATTGATGATGAAATAGGAAATGTCGTACTTTTTAATCATTCAAAATAAAATATATGGATCTTAGTAATTAATTCTCAAATATGAAAAATGAACAAGACCACCTCTCATAAAAAATGAGGTGGAGTTTGGGGTAGAAGGAGAACATGAAGGTCAACTAGCATGAATCTAGGGGGAGTAAATTCAAAAACAAAGAGAAGATAGCATAGTGAAAGGGGGAGCATTTCTAGTTCCCAAAAGGTGTACATAGTCAGGAAAAGCATCCCTTTTCCATTGATGTCAAACGAAGAGAGTTACAGAAAGGGGGAGAATTGCAGGGAAAAGAGTTGTAGATAGGGGGAGTTGCTATGGGATTTTTGTAGCATTTCCTAAGGGTTGTCATCAGTGACAAACAAGGATATTGTGAAAATATTATTATTTTAATTGATTTCAAAGGAAAGGAAATATTATTGTCATTGATGTCAAATATTTTTTGATATTACATATGTCCAAGATCAGGATGAAATATGAGCCTAACAGGAAGCCCAAATAAAGGTAAAAGATGAGCCTGAAATGATGACAAAGTGAAGATATTGATGTTCCCCCACCTAAAAGACAGGTAATGGTGATTCCCAAGTTAATATATTGATGTACACATCACTTTCCCACTTGTGGAGGAAAGAAAACCAAAGGAATATGAATGTTGTTGGAAATATTGTGGCATTGATGCCCAATTTGAACACCATGTATTTGAAAGATTTTTTAATATAGATGACTATCTCAAATTGGCGTATAGGTTATTGTTTTGAAATATTATTCCAAAAACTTTTCAATGGTAAATGGAACTCTCTCCCACTCCATAGGAATGAGAAAATGTGAAAGGATTTATAAAATCAACCTAGCTGGAATTTTTGTCGACCCTTCTAGGATATTGATCAATGTTATGTCGACCCAAAAAGTGATTTTAAAAGAGTATAAATAAGAGTAAAAAATATTAAATTCGTTCACTCACTCATCCAATACATGGATTTATCATAGTATATGCACATTAATGGAAAGGGTTGCAACGTTTGAAGAAGAGGATGAGAAAAGATTGAACATCATTCCAAATGAGGATATTTTCATGTCATCCTAGCATTTTCACTCTAACTTTTTGGGGGATGTTTCATACCATGCCACTTGGAGGATATGAAAAGGAAATATTGGGTTACCTATGGTTTAAGTTTCAAATGTTGTTTCATATTATTTTAGAAGACATGACCTTAGGAAGTTAGGGTTTTTGAATGATCTTGAAATCATCCTCAAAGAGGTAAATGTGGAATTTTCACTATAACATTTGTTATAAGAAGATTCAAAGGATGAAAATTAGCTGAGATAAATTAGAGATCCTAAAGTACCAGGGGTGCCATTTTGAGATGTTGATTCACTATATTTTTGGATATATGACCTCTGGAAGTTAGGGTTTTTGAATGATTCTAAAATCAGCTTTAAACAAGTCAGTTTGAAATTTTTGCTAACGTTTTTTCTAGGAAGTTTCAAACAATGACTCTTAGAGGAGATGAAGTAGAGATATTGAAAAACTTATGCTATAGTTTTTAAATTTGGTTTCACTATATTTTCATATATTTAACCTCGGGAAGTTAGGGTTTATGAATGATCCTAAAATCAACTTCAAATAGGTTAGGTGGAGTTATTCGGAACCCTTAAGGAGACAAACAAGGCTAGAGTTATTCTGAACATATCTAGGAGGTTGTTCCATGAAAATTTCCTCATGTAAATCACCATGTAATAAGGCAGACTAGACATCCATTTGATGGACTTCCCAGTTATGTAAGCCAGCAAGGGAAAGAACAAGGCGGATGGAGTTCATTTTTGCTACAAGGGCAAAGGTTTCATTGTAGTCAATCCCTTCAACTTGGGAAAAACCTTTGGCAACTAACCTTGCCTTAAGTCTTTCAATAATTCCATCTGATCCATACTTAGTTCTGTAGACCCATTTACATTTGACAAGTTTTCTTCCTTTTGGAAGATGAACAAGATCCCAAGTATCCTTCGCCACTAAGGAACGATATTCTTCATCCATAGTTGCATCCCAATCTGGATTTCCTGAAGCTTCTGTAAAAGTTTTTGGATCATGATTCTCGGAAACTTGAGCCAAAAGATAGGAGGCTCGCTGAAACTGAGAACGTGTTTGATATTGATCTCTAGGATCACCGGTAAGATCACCAGCTGCTTCACATGTTGAACGGACCCATCAAGGAAGTATTGGTGTTGGTGCAATTAGAGGAACATGAGCAGGCGGAGGTGGATTTTCATCCTCATTTTCATCATCAGAAACTGGAGTTGGAAACCTGTCAAGGAAGTTGGAAGAAGAAGAAGAAGTCACAATCGCCGAATCAGGCTTGCAGGACAAAGATGGCACACCCACCAAGTTAGGCTCGCAGGCCAAGAGATTTTCATCAAATTTAACATCTCTTCTAATGATTATATCATGTGAATGGGGCTGAAGAAGTCTATAACCTTTTACATCTTTAGAATATCCAACAAATATGCACTTTTCACTTTTAGGCTGTAATGCTTTCCGTTTTTCATCCGGAATGTGAGCTCATGCTTCACAACCAAACACACGAAAGTGACTTACATCTGGTTTAATTTTACTCCATGCTTATTCCAGTGTTATACCTTGTAAAACTTTAGTGTGTGTGCGATTAACTACGTAATTTGCACAATTTATGGCCTCGGCCCAATATTGAAGACTTAGTCCCTTAGATTGGATCATACAATTAGCCATTTCTTTTAAATTGCGGTTCTTCCATTCAGCTACACCATTTTGTTGAGGTGTATATGGAACAGTGTGTTGTTGTTGGATTCCTTGTTCAGTGCATAAAGTAGTGAACTTGTTGTTAACATATTCTCCTCCATTGTCAGATCTTAACTTAATAATTTGATGACCAGATTGTTTTTCAACAAGGGCCTTGTAAGCCAAGAACATGTTAAATACTTCGCTCTTAAGTTTTAGGAACTAAACCCAAGTGCGTCTGGAATATTCATCAATGAAAGTTAAGAAATATTTGAAACCAGAAAAGGAATAAAATGGAAGAGGACCACAGAAGTCACTATGCACAAGCTCCAAAGAAACCGAGGCGTGCCAAGAGGCACATTTGTCAAAACTGTCCCGATGATGTTTTCCGAGTACACAACTGGAACAAACACCATCCTTACAAGATACCATTGGAAGACCAGTCACCATATTGTCTTTACATAGTTGTTGCAATGAGCGATAATTTAAGTGACCAAATCGCTCATGCCAAATTTTTCTCAAGTTATCACTATGAGCAACAAAAACTGAAGGAAAAGGTGATGACCCAAAGTTGTTAAATTTGTACAACCTTGTAATATCATCAACAATTCCAGTAGCAAGGACATTTTAAGGATTTTTAAAATCCTTGATTACAACTTGGTGAGGTGTAAAAGTCATAGTTTTATTTTCACCTAAATGAGTGATTTGATAGATTGATAACAAATTGCAAGAAATTTTTGGAACACATAGTACATCATTGAAATGACCATTTTCTACTAGAACTATTCCAGATCCTACAACACTTAGAGATCTATCATCACCAACAAATATTTGTTTGTTGTTACATTCATGCATAGTAGAAAAGATGGCTTGATCCTTAGCCATATGATAAGATGCTCCCAAAATCAATGAGCCATTCATTTGAAGTAGAAGAAGAAGATGCAGTATAAGAGTAACTAGAAGCACAAAGTGCATGTCCATGAGAGTTAGATTCTGAAGACGAATCTAGGCTGATGTGGTGCTTCTTTGTTGTTGCTTCCAAGGCTTCCATCTTCTTAAAACATTTAGATTCATCATGATTATCTTTCCCACAAAAATTGAAATGACGCTTAGTCTTCTTTCCTTTTTGCTTGGATCCTTTGTCATTTTTTAAAGGAGGAGCTGACTGAGAGGGTTTGGGACCCTTGTTGTTTGGCTTATTATTGTGAAAATTCTGTTTCTTGGGAGGCTTGGACTTTTCTTTTTGTTGGGATAATAAGGATTTCCCAGATGTATCTACATTGTTAATTATTCCAAGATGAATGAGCTTATCTTGCTCTCTAATTAAGGAATCACAAAAGGATTCAAGGCTAGGCTCTTGATAGCTAGTTGCAGTCAAGGATTCTTTCATGGAGTAGAATGTAGATACAAAAATAGAATATGCAGGTCCAAGTTTTGAAAGAATATGATAAATACATTGTTTGTCTTCTTTCTTAATCTTACATTCGGCACATAATAGTCTAAGAGTTTTATACTTAGATAAATAGTCTTGAATGCATGAAAAATCATTTGTATTCAAGGAAAGCAACTCATTCTCAAGTTGATGACCCTGAATTTTATTGTGTTTACCAAACATAGATTCCAACTTTTCCCAAGCGAGATTAGGTTCATCAATTCCAGATATGTGGAATCGCAAATCAATAGAGATTGACATCCCAATCAATCCACGAGCTTCATAACATCGATTTGCCCATTTAATTTTCTTATCATCATCAGTTGGTTCTGTTTCTTTCCCTAAGGTTATCCTGAAAAGTCCCATACTTCGTAGAACATCCTCCATACGAGATTTCCATGAGAAATAGTTAGAACTTGTAAGTATAATATCACAAGGGGTGGCCATATTGTAAAATAATGGTTAAAAGAACAGAAACTAACTGGCTGGATGCAAAGAGCTCGAAAAAATATGCGATTTAAAAAAAAATAGCACTTAAAACTGATTCTCGATGATGAAGTTATGCTTGATCAAAGAAAATGTTGAAGATGTCCCCAATAGTGATGTGGCAGATATTAACTTGACCAACTAAAAAAAGAAGCCCCCTCTTCCCAAGATCAACCTTTGACAATCACTTTTACAATAAAGTTGCTTTGAAGTGAATCACTTTTGTAGAATAAGTGATGTTCACTTTTACAATAATGTGACTTTTAAATAGTGCGGCAATAAATTAAAAGACTTAAGTGACTCAGTTTTATTTTATTTTATTTATGTGAGATGCACTTTTACAATAAAGTAACTTGAAAATAGAAATTGCATGCACTAAAAGGTAGCTTGATAAGACTTGAACTCAAGACTTATCAAGGTGTAAAGCAACTTTGGACCAAGTGAGCTAAGTTTTAAAAGTACATAAAAGTATGGAAAGAGGAAGGGGGCTTAAGAAACTTTGGGCCAAGTGAGCTAAGTTTAAAAAATACGTAAAAGTATGGAAAGAGAAAGGGTTCTTTTTTTTTTTAAACTCTTCTCTTTTGTTTCCCGTGCTTGCTTTCTTTTCCCGCAAATCACAAAAAAAAATGAAAAACAAAAACAAAAACAAAAAATTTCCACACAATGGGATTAGATCTTGGTTAGCTTACCCCAAAAGTCTACGTTTTCAAGTTTTCTCGTTGTTTCTGATTTGCCGTGATCGCACAAGGTGCACAGCAAAGAGCATACGTAGCCGAGAAGACAAGAAAAAAAACGTTCCCTTACTGTTCCTGATTTGCCGCGATCGCACAAGGTGCACAGAAAAGAGCATACACAGTCAGGGAAAACAACAGTCTAAGACTAAAACATAAAAGATCTAATAATAAACTGATAACATATGAGAGATTTTAAAAAAAAACAAATCCGTTACTGTAACATTATACCTTCAGATTTGCCGAAATTGGTGTTTCTGGAACAAATGAAAATGGTTTTCGGTGAAACGAAAACTATTTCCTAGTGGAAATAGTGCTCCGAATGCAATGGAATAGCTCCCACAGGCCAAAAATGCACAGAAAATCCAAAACCAGAAACCCTTTCAAAGTTTCGGCAACACTGGTTCCAGATCTTGATCAAAACCAAAAGCGGCTCTTCATAAAAGCTCTGATACCATGTTTGGGTACACATGGTACTCCCAAAAGACCGAACACTTTCAGCAACTGCTTCACAGAAATAGATCACAAATCAACACATCGATGTTTGTCATGTGGTTAAAACCCTTGAGAGGGAAACAGTCCACGGCCCCAGCCAAATAGCTACTTGGAGCAATTTATTATGCAAAAGAAAGAAAGTTACATGAGCTTCTCATAATCGATCAACTAGCCAAGAACCCTCTATGCTCTTTACAAAGAGATCATAGATCAATCGGGTGTTAAGCCACGGATCAATGGTACGTATGATCTAAGAGAAGTTGAACCGTCGGATCACTCTATGTCTAGAACATATCGTGACTGTCGGATTAGAATATTTACAAATGCATACTAATGCATACAAAAGAAACACACTTTTACCTAACGGATATATTACACAAGTTGATCTTAACTAACTCCTAAGTGTCTAAATATCCTAACATTCCATTGTGTTGGTAGAGTTGTTTCCAATATTAAAAAAATATATTTCACTAAAAAATGTTTCCATATTCCTGAGATATGGTCATTTTACCAGTGGTTAATATGTTTAATTATGCTAACACACCCTCAGTTATAAATGTCTATGTAAAGTGTTCAAAGCTTTCATAAAGTTCTCTAGAGTTTGTTAAAGGTCAGATTTGTTGTTTTTGGGAGTGTTAGGGATGATATGAAAATTTTTGGGAAAGAGTTGAGTCATTTAGGATGTTTTGAAAATATTTGGAAACCCAGTGTTCAGTGTGGTCAGATTTGAACTAGTGCTCCTAGTTTTGAACCCAGTGGTTCTTTGGGATTGCATTGGAGTTAATATATCTGAGCATTGCATAAGGGATCTGATCAAGCACATTACAATGGTTTGAAATCATACGAAATGGATTTCACCATTGTATTCATATTCCATTAGACATAATAAATCCATTGTATGGAGTAAGTTAAAAATAATAATATTACCTTTGAAAAATTGCAGCTAATACTCCTAATTTTTAATTGGGGATATTACAATATCGATATAGTATGAAGTATATCAGAGGAAAATTATGAAGCAAATCAGAGGAATATTATGAAACAAATCAAGGAAAATTGTGAAGCATATCAAAGGAGGAGTATGAAGCGAATCAAAGTCCGATAAGAGGAATATTGTGAAGCATATAAGATGCAGGTTATGAAATATATTAGAGGAATATTATGAAGAAGATTAAAGTTATGAAGCAGATCATAGGAATACTATGAAGCAAATCATAGGAAAATTATGGATATGATATGAGGATAATTTTGCAACAGATTGAATTTTATTGTGAAGTTATCTTTGATGTGATTATGTGAGTTGTCATGTACATGATTCTTCAGTAGTTTGGTGCCTACATATTACTGAGTTAGTGCTCATTTGAGGAGATTCATGTCTCTAGTAGGATATTATTGTCTATAATCAGTTGGTTCCTACATATTACTGAATTAGTGCTCAGTTGAAGAGATTAGTGTCTCTAGTAGGTTGTTTCCTGCACATTGTTGAGTTGGTTCTCATTTGATGGGATTTCTCTCTCCAATAGGTTGGTGCCTATATCTATTTATGATGATAATATTTTTTGGTTTTCTCTTGAAAGGGTTTCCATGTTAAATTATGTGTATTGTGATTTTATTTTAAGTTTATTTACTATTTTTAAGTTATTGAATAAGTGATGAATTTTTGAAGTGAGAAAATTTATCTTATATCGATTCACCCCCCCTGTCAGTATAACCATAATTCCAACAATTAGTATGAGAGTAAGTTCCTTCAAAATATTTTAACCACTAGAAGGTATATCTCAAGCACATATGGATTGTGACCAATTTGGTTCACCATAAACATATCCCCTTTGTCCAACGGAAACAAACTATCTATTTTGGAGCATAAAAATGAAGACATATTTGAAGGCCCTTGGATTTGATATATGGGAATCAGTCACAAAAAAATATATGGAAGTTACAGAGGAGTCACAATAAACAAATACAAAATAAATGCATGTCATCTTGAGTGGCTTACCAAATTCTATAAATGACAACCTAAAGTAGTGTATCATCCAAATAGATTTGGAACAAGCTACACGATATTTATGGAGATTCAATGATTGTTCAAGCTATGAATTGGATATAGAAGAAGGGAAATATGTGTCAAATCCAAAAGGATATCAAGACAAATACAAAGGTAATTTATCTTCCAAATGAATTAATTATAGTGGAATAAACCATTTTCCTATCAAATTTATGTCTGCAACGAAAGGAATCGATGAAGAAGCAGAATATCAAGATAATCAAAAGTAAAGGTAAATTCTAGAAGATTGAGAAACTACTTAAACAAATAAGGAAGTTGGTATTGAATAAGAACTTGCTTATGATGTAGATGAAATCATGAAGCTTATAAGAGAGAAACTATTACTAAAGAAGAAATCATCACAAAGCCTTGAAGATAAATAAATAATAATTGTTATTCAACTTGAAGAAGAAGAAAAAATATATGAATTTATGAAAAGACAACTTGAAGAAAAGGAAAGGATAATTGTTGGTCTAAAAACTCAATTAGAAGGGCATAAAAGAATTGAACAAGAATTGAGAGTTCAATTGAAGAACAAGGAAGAAGATTGTGAAAGGTTGGAATGTAAAAGTGTTACCTTGAGAAACTAAGTTGAGAAAATGATTGCTTAGTTTGACAAAATCTTGAGGTTTGAGAAGAGATCAATGATCTTATAGAACATTCTCAACAATTAAGTATCATTGTTTGATAAGACCGGTCTTGGCTATGATGAGAACCAAATACCCATGAAGAATATGCAAGGAAGTAAGATGAATAAAATTCCAAAATCTATGCCAATTTTCTCAAAGGTTCCATCAACAATGAAAGAAGCACGAAAGGAAATGCTGAACAACAGCAAACTGATGAGTTTAGAAGAGAATTTCCACCAAGAAGATCTTTCACACCTAGGTACCAAAATGTCTTATTTTTATATTGTTTCTCTTGTAATCATTTTGGTCATAAAGTAATGGATTGTGGAGAATATGCAAGAAGTGATAATGTGAGAAGAATATAAAGAGATCCATATCAAACATCAAAGGATAATTATGTGAGCAAAAGAACTAGATTTTCTTATGGGTTTGCTAACAGAAGTTACAATTCATTCTCTTCCCCACTTGATGTTGAATTGTATAAATGCAATAATTATGGTCACAGATCAAGGTTCTGTAGAAGCAATTTTACAATAAATGAGAATTATAATACTCATGTCAAACATAACAAAAATGCACAAAAGTATGGAGGAGGAAATAAAAAGAGAAAAAGTAGAAATATTTTGGACTAGAAATATATGTTGGCAATGGATGTTCAAGACACATGAAAAGGAACCCGACCAAGTATTTCATTTTGGAAAAGGACAACAAAGAAAATGTAATGTTTGAAAGAAATGACTCTATTACAATTGATGATGAAATAAAAAATGTCTTACTTGTTAATCATTCGAAATAAAATATATGGATCTTAATAATTAATTCTCAAATATGAAAAATGAACGAGACCACCTCTCATAAAAAATGAGGTGGAGTTTGTGGTAGAAGGAGAACATGAAGGTCAACTAGCATGAATCTAGGGGGAGTAAATTCAAAAACAAAGAGAAGATAGCATAGTGAAAGGGGGAGCATTTCTAGTTCCCAAAAGGTGTACATAGTCAGGAAAAGCATCCCTTTTCCATTGATGTCAAACGAAGAGAGTTACAGAAAGGGGGAGAATTGCAGGGACAAGAGTTGTAGATAGGGGGAGTTGCTATGGGATTTTTGTAGCATTTCCTAAGGGTTGTCATCAGTGACAAACAAGGATATTGTGAAAATATTATTATTTTAATTGATTTCAAAGGAAAGGAAATATTATTGTCATTGATGTCAAATATTTTTTGATACTACATATGTCCAAGATCAGGATGAAATATGAGCCTAACAGGAAGCCCCAATAAAGGTAAAAGATGAGCCTGAAATGATGACAAAGTGAAGATATTGATGTTCCCCCACTTAAAAGACAGGTAATGGTGATTACAAAGTTAATATATTGATGTACACATCACTTTCCCACTTGTGGAGGAAAGAAAACCAAAGGAATATGAATGTTGTTGGAAATATTGTGGCATTGATGCCCAATTTGAACACCATGTATTTGAAATATTTTTTAATATAGATGACTATCTCAAATTGGCGTATAGGTTATTGTTTTGAAATATTATTCCAATAACTTTTCAGTGGTAAATGGAACTCTCTCCCACTCCATAGGAATGAGAAAATGTGAAAGGATTTATAAAATCAACCTAGCTGGAATTTTTGTTGACCCTTCTAGGATATTGATCAATGTTATGTCGACCCAAAAAGTGATTTTAAAAGAGTATAAATAAGAGTAAAAGATATTAAATTCGTTCACTCACTCATCCAATACATGGATTTATCATAGTATATGCACATTAATGGAAAGGGTTGCAACGTTTGAAGAAGAGGATGAGAAAAGATTGAACATCATTCCAAATGAGGATATTTTCATGTCATCCTAGCATTTTCACTCTAACTTTTTGGGGGATGTTTCATACCATGCCACTTGGAGGATATGAAAAGGAAATATTGGGTTACCTATGGTTTAAGTTTCAAATGTTGTTTCACAGTATTTTAGAAGACATGACCTTAGGAAGTTAGGGTTTTTGAATGATCTTGAAATCATCCTCAAAGAGGTAAATGTGGAATTTTCACTATAACATTTGTTATAAGAAGATTCAAACCATGAAACTTAGATGAGATAAATTAGAGATGCTAAAGTACCAGGGGTACCATTTTGAGATATTCACTATATTTTTGGATATATGACCTCGGTAAGTTAGGGTTTTTGAATGATTCTAAAATCAGCTTTAAACAAGTCAGTTTGAAATTTTTGCTAACGTTTTTTCTAGGAAGTTTCAAACAATGGCTCTTAGAGGAGATGAAGTAGAGATATTGAAAAACTTATGCTATAGTTTTTAAATTTGGTTTCACTATATTTTCATATATTTAACCTCGGGAAGTTAGGGTTTATGAATGATCCTAAAATCAACTTCAAATAGGTCAGGTTGGAATTTTTTTTATAAATTTTGTTCTAGGATGTTTTAGATATTGAACCTTGGAGGAGATAATGGATAGATCTTTAGTTACCTAGGGTACAATTTCCATATATTGGTTTTATATAGTTTCGAAGATATGCCCTCTGGAATTAAGAATTTATGTATATTATGAAGTATATCAAAGGCATATTATGAAGCAAATCAAAGGAAGATTTCAGATTTGAAAAGAGGAGGATTATGAAACATATTAGAGCCAGATTATGAAGAAGATCAGAGGAATATTATGAAGAAGATTGGAGACATATTATGAAGCATATCAAAGGCATATTTTAAACCAAATCAAAGGGATATTATGGAGATGATCTGAGGTTGATTGTGTAGAAAATTGAAGTATATTACGAAGTTATCTTTGTCATGATTATGTTGGTAATATTGTACCTGATTCTTTAGTAGGTTGGTACCTACATATTACTGCGTTAGTGCTAAGTTGAATATATTGGAGTCTTATGTATGTTAGTTCCTACATATTACTTAGTTGGTGCTTAGTTGAGGAGATTGTTGTCTCCAATAGGTTGGTGCCTACACATTGTTGATTTGGTGCTCATTTGATGGGATTGGTGTCTCCAATGGGTTTTTTTTATAGACATTGTAGCATTAGGTTGGTGCCTAAATGACTTTATGCATACAATAATTTATCATTTTTTCTCAAAGGGGATTCCACGTTAAATTATCTCTATTGTGATTTAAGTTTGTGCATTTACTATTTTGAATTTATTGAATAAATTATGAATGTTTAAAGTGAGAAAAAATATATGATACTGATTCGCCCCCACTCCTCTCAATATAATAATAAGTCCAATAGATTCTTTAAGAAACATATGATTAGTTTGAGAAAATAGTGATTTCATTATGGTCAAAATTTGTTGTGAAAATGATAAAATGACTCTATAAATTTATAGCTAGAATGGAGAGATCAACTAGTCATTCTTGGATACTTTGACCATAATGAAATATGAGATCAATTGGAGTAGAAGAAATGCAACCTTGGGTTTCATGCCAGCACAATGCATTTGATGAAATTTTCTCAAGGCCTGATGGCCATATCCCTTTTGTGCATACCCTACCATCATACGAGTCCATGAGATGACATTATGTTTTGACATTTTGGAAAACACCTAGAATGCAATATCAATATTATCACATTTAATATACACGTCAACAAGAGAACTTCCCACAAATACATCTTTATCAAAACCAGTGGTAATGCTATGGGCATGAACCTTCTTACCCCATCTCAAATATAATACACTAGCACATGCACTAAGAAAACTGGAAAAGGTAAACTGGCAAGGGAGTATACCATTACCTAGCACATTTTCAAAAAAATCGCAGCTTCCTCTGGACACCCATGATTTTCAAATCTTGTTATCATCGCATTCCATTGCACAATATTTCATACATGCACTTCATAAAATAGTTGGCAGGAGAAACCAACTATTCCATATTTGTCACATCCTACAATCATGGTATTCCATGAAATTGTGTTGCATTTTGGCATTTTGTCGAACAAGTGTCATGTGCATTCTATGCTCCCACATTTCACCTACCTAATAAGTTCATCCACTTACATTTGCAAAGGATAGGTCTAGTTGTTTGCAAATTCCAAACATCGTATGGTCAAATAAAGTAATTGTTAATGATGACTCATATAGATTTATAATTATTATTTAGGAATTCCTAGCTCAAGCTCAGGTACTCATTTATGGTAACCAAATCCCTCGGATGCCAAAGGAATATCAGAAGTTTTTATTGTTAAGTCTGAATTCTAGGGTAGAAGATTTGTTCCTATATGAAAATCACACTATTATATAGATTTGTGACTTTGAAGGAAATCCTTATCAATTGCCTACATGTATCCTCCCAAGATCTTCTCCCTTGAGTTTGGTCGTCAAAGATTAGCATATGATTTTTTACGTTTTACTTCTAAGATTCATAAGACCTCTTTCCCTCTTCTATCTTATATCTTTTCATTAGTCATTAAAAATAAGTTAGATCTAGAGGAAATTGAGCGTCTCTTGAGTTCTTTCGGTCTTGAGACTGGGTTGTCTTGGAAGTTGATCCCTCGCATGTAATTTCAAATCTTCGAATGTCACTAAACTCGTATACATATCTTCATCATAGAATTTGTTCAATTGAAATTCTTGCTAAAAAGGAATCGTGGAAAGATGTGAATATTTTAATGCAGCAACAGAGTTAAAAGCTCAAAGAACAAAGCAGTCAAGTTTAGAAGTAACATGTTCAAATCCACAGACAATTGAGATATTCAATATCGAGGATTAAATATCAATCAATGAGTGATATTTTTTATAAATAGGGTGAGACAAAGTAGGATACTATCATATGCAGTAGTTTTGGATAAAGGTGCATCTCTAGAAGTGGGAAACAAGAGGAAAATGGAAGAAGAATCAAGCGATCCTTTTACTTTTTCTGAGACAGAGTCTATGAAAAGAGTTCGGAGTGAAATTCCAAGTACCGAGACAACAGACATAATTTTTACCAGTCTATAATTATCAAAGCAAAATAAGTTTTCGAGGGAATTTGAAAGCTTCCTACAAGAAATAAATCCAATGAAAAAGACTAAACCACTTGTGATGGTTCAACCATATTTTGGACCATGAACTCGTGAAGATTTTAAATGAAAAGGAAGGACTATTAAAATTAAAGATAAAGGACAGGGAATATTTCTTCAAAGAAATTGGAATTCGGGAACAATGGAAGGTTGTGTTGACTTAGTTGTTGATATGAATATGGAGTCATGGTAATGAGGGAATTCCCAATAGACTCATAGGACTCAAAACCTATATGAATAATGCAGGAATGGAACTGATTCCCCTTCTATAAAACTTCAAGGCTTGAACATGCACTAATAACACTCCCAAATCTAAAGTGGTTAGGCTTCATACCTGCATTCCTCATTTGGTGAAAGAGCTTCAGGGCAGCCTCGCCATCCATGTGCTGAGCATATCCTTAAATAATAGCAGTTGACATCGTATCGCATTCAGGTATTTCGTCAAACGGTTGTGTGCATCTCATATTCATCTGCATTTGGCATACCTTGCTATCATCATACTAGATTAACATACAATCCGCAAGGGGTGCATTATGTCAAACAAATGGTGTACATCCGATGCTACCACATTTCGAGTACATATTGAGGAGATGGTTTTGTTGAAATATGTATTTCTTGTAATATCCCATTTTATTCATTAGCAAACAGACTCGTTTTCCTTCTATAAGAGAATGGGTATCAGCACAAGACTGTAAGAGTTGAGGATAGAGAGTTGTGGAATCCATTTGAACACCCATTGTCCACATAGCATGTAATTTATCCACCGCTTGTTGTAATTATCCCCCCTTACACAATATGTTGATATTATTGGAAAATTTCCAATAGTCAATTTTCTTTACTTGTTCCTTCTCCTTTGAGTTTTGTGTTCTCGGGTTTCCATGGAGAATAGCATCTGCCATGGTGGAAGTTCTATACATTGAATAGAGGTGACGATATATGTGTTTATAGAGATAGTTTGAGAAATACAACAGTAGAGGATTCCATTTGTTCTTCATGTTTGTTATTCATCTTGATGGGTATGTTGCAGCCAAAGGATAAAAAATACGAAACATGCCCAATTGTTTACTTTCCTTTCCTCCTCCCTTGTGCCTTGGAATCTTGTTTTAGTTCATCTTTGTTTACTATAATTTTTAATTATTTAAAAGAATAACTTAGCTATAAACTAGATAATATTTCTTAAACAAATTTTATCGGTTAAACTTATTTTGGTACTATCATAGGATTTCGATTTCGATTTTGGCAATATCATAGGATTTCAATTTTCATTATGTCATTTTTTATGGTCAAAATTATACTTTTGAATGTTTAAATTAATCAATTTTAGGCACTACAAATCTACCTTCTGTTAAGGTTAACCTTGACTAGGGATTGAGTAAAAAGTGGTTTAGGTATTGCACATGGTTGGGACACATGGTTTGTTGTAACCCATGGTATTTTCTCATGGTATTGCATGTGATTAAGCCTTTATAAGGCCTGAGGAGGCTCCATTGTAAAGTGGCCTGGAGGTGAGCGGTGGCTAGCTCACTTGGGCTGGATGGCCGGTTTTGGCCATGTAATGAAGATCTTCATTGGTGTTGGTTTTCCCCACATGGGGTTTCCAGGGTATATTGTTTATGTCTATGTGAATGTTTCCTACAATGTTTATTTTCTCGCATATTGTTATATATTGTTGTCATTATAATCCTAACAACTGGTATTAGAGCTCAGGTGAGCTTGTGTGAAGATAGCTGTGGTGTTTGGATTCTTGGCCCCATTTTTTTTTAATTTTAAAATTTGGGCAGTGTGAAAATATGTTTGTGTGATCGTTGCACATGATTCAAGTGTCGTAGACCATGGTGACAACTCGTTGAATGAAGAAGGGATTGTAGCTGCATGAAAAATCCTACGTGGAGAAAGGTTGCATGTTGCTAAATATGTGGATCTGAGTGTGGCTGCATGAGATATGTTGGTACCATCGTTGAATATGTTGTTGCAGAAACCCCAGCTGCTTGAATTAGCAGTATGTGGATCACTAAGACAATCATTGCTCCAAGGTCTATGCTAAAGCTATGGCAGATCTGCAAGAGGGAATGAAGTTTCTGAGAGTATCCTCAGATGCCAAATGCCATGAATAAGAAAGTATGATTGAAGGTCCCACAAACAACAGTATGGATAGATGGCCACATGGGTAGTAATGAAGTTGTGGATAGAATACGTAGAACAACATTGAAGTGCAAATGGATTTTGTTCTAGCTTAAAATAAGGGTGGCATTGTTGGCGTGAAGGGACCCATGTGAAGGTAAATCTACATGAAATTGTGCAGGCGATAGAGTACCATTGGTTGGCTGATCTGGTGGAGTCGTAAAGTTAACCACTAGGAACATTTGTTTTATGAAGGATATGCCCACTGATATAAAATCTAATTGGGAAGCCGCAAATATACCAAGAAGCCAAAAGATCCATCACTGAAAATTTATCTCCCAAGGTATCCATGCGCACGAAAGGACTCGGACCCGTGAAAATGCTTCACATGAAGGTAGCCACGTGATTTTTAAAAAAAGGAGAAGGTATTTGAAAACATTTTTTATGGAAAAGTTTAATGCCACTTTATTTTAAGGAAAAGAGGAATGAGATATTTTATGAAAAATATCTCATTTTAAGGCCCAAGGGTTAGCTCAATTGATAAGATGTGCGCACACTCTCTCGGGTCGGGGAGAGGTCACGGGTTCGAGCCTTGAGTCCTTTGGGGTTAGGCCTTCTGTGAGGATGGCCGGCGGTTTACCACCTCTACCATCCACTAATGTGGGGAAGTATTGCTAGGTTTGCCATGGATCTTTCCATCTAAAAAAAGAAAAATATCCCATGAGTAAGTGAACATGTCCTTATAAAGTTACGGGGATAGTTTTTCTTAAAATGCTTGAGTCATAGTTAAAGGGACATAAAAAGGTTTTGTCCTTGTCATAAAACGTTTTAAAAAGTTTTTTTTTTTAAGCATGGGTCGATGAAATGATGATTCATGGTTTTATGAATTATGGCTCAGGATGTGGGGCTTCGCATATGACAAGTATGTTAAACACATAAGTGTAAAGTGGAAGCATGCTAAGTAATTTATATTTGTGTGCCTAAGTTTTAATATTGTATTACGAGATGCATGATTGGTAGTAGTCAACATCCTACCAATGTTTTTTGGTTCTTGGTTAAAGTTTGATTTCCTCAGGTGCTAGAAGCACAAGGTATCCCTATTATGCGTAGAGAAGGGATGTTGCATCAAGTGTGGAATGAACCACTGGGTAGGTACAAGGGTGGCAGGTGTATTTGTAGCCTAACTTGATGTGGATCGGAGAGGTTGAGTCTTCGATTGCAGGAGGAATGTGAGATGGTTAATCTCAGTGTTGGGACCAAGATTGATGATCCATGTATGTGAAGAGAATTCCTAGAGAACTGGCGGTTACAGTGGCTGAGGACCCATGTAATCCGGTAGATGGATTCTTATTTATATGGACATCATTGACGAAGTTTGGATGCAGGTACAAAAGGAGGATGACAAAAGATGAGCAAGAAAGTGAGCATGGAAAAGAGAGAGGATGAAGCAATGGATGGTGATGGTGTAGTCACCATGAAGACACATGAAAAAAATGTGATGGAGCATTTTGCATGTAAATGGGCATATGGCTGTAAGACCTGGTAATGCATGCATACCCCTGGTAAATCATTGGTAAAGTTGAGAGATAGACCTGATAGGGAGGTGTATGTGAGATTCCTCGGTAAAACTTTGAGGGGGGTTGGTTAATACTCCAAGTCAAGTTTAAAGGGGGGATTGTTAAGGTTAACCTTGACTCAGGATTGAGTAAAAAGTGGTTTAGGTATTGCACATGGTTTGGGCACATGGTTTTTTGTAGCCCATGGTATTGTCCCATTGTATTGCATGTGATTAAGCCCTTATAAGGCTTGAGGAGGCTCCATTGTAAAGTGGCCTGGAGGTGAGCGGTGGCTAGCTCATTTGGCCTGGATAGCCAGTTTTGGCCATGTAATGAAGATCTTCATTGGTGTTGGTCTTCCCCGCATGGGGTTTCCAGGGTATATTGTTTGTGTCTATGTGAATGTTGTCTGCAATATTTATTTTCTCACATATTGTTATATATTGTTGCTCGTTTAAGCCCTAATACCTTCATACATTCTTATAGCATACCTTCTTATAACATGAGTTATTAATTTGCACCTTGCACTTCTTTTACACCTCCTCTAAAGGTTATATTTCTTATAAGTATTAGCGGTATTAGTTTTTAAGGATATGTGTTTTCTTGGGAAGTCCACATTTGAAAGAAGGATAAGGTATGTACATCTCATAAAAACATCATACAAAGAGCTTATTATCCCACAAAGAAAAAGGTCTCATATGTCAATTTGATGAATGATTATGCTATAACTTAAAGTTATAATATTATTATTGTTTATTAACAAAGTTTTTGTCAATATATAATCTAGCATAATGCTTATCATTGAACTGGCAAATGATTAGAACAAGAACTTGCTTGAAGGATATCTATGAAAGTTTATTATGATGCTGCACATCATGATTGGTTGCAAACACATGTATGAATTGTGAAATTATTTTTCGATGGGGTCATCAAAAGTAATGTTTTATTTAGATTATTTAAGTCATGAATAAAGTAAATCATCAATAATGGAACTAGCATTTAACTATATAAAAATGAGGTTTTTTTTAAATGGAGGATATATGGACTTTTTTCTCCACAAGAACACAAAGGTAGTATTTCTAACATTCTAGACATATACATGATGAGTTGGCGTCCATAGACAAGATCAACAATCAACCGGGAGGCACAAAATATGTGGATTTCAACTGATGAGATGCAAAAGACTCTTACTTACTGAAACTTCAACTAAGTGCCAAAAGGGTCAAATGATCACAATTTTGGACAAATGAAATATGAGCATGATAAGTGAAATAAGTCGAACACAATGGTATAAAATTCAAGAAATTATAATGTTTTTAACGAGAAACGACCAATCTCTAAGACATGAAACTAACTGAACTATTGAAATAACCCACTTAATCCATGAGGGGTCTACAATTTATTAATTTTAACACTGCAGATGGATTCAAAGACTAGGAGGTCTCTGAATCCATCTGGGGTGTTGAAATTGAGTAAATTGTACAAATTCATTGTCAAAATTGTAGTTTTCCATTGTAGGCGTGACACAACTAAAAATTACCTAATAAGTGACCAATTGTTATGTGGTCATTTTTAGTTTAGTTTTTATCCCATGACCAAATTGGTCATTTTTAGTTTATTTTTTATCCTGTGACCAAATTGGTCATTTTTAGTTAGCTCACTTAAAATTTCTCGATTTTGTTCATTTATCCCTTGAAAAAATTGTGGTAACCAAATTTTTTGGTCACCCGGTCACTTATGTTTTGTTTTGTACTAGTGAACCAAGATATTGTATATAGCTACTCACCTCGCTTTGTTGTTACCTCTGAAACATAATTGAGAATTGATTATTATATAAATAATGCCAAAAAAATGTGATCACAAGAAGTTAGTTATGTCACCTCTTAAATAAAGTGCAGAATCGGGAGATGATTTCCAAAAATGTGTTTACTTGTCAAATCACATCCTCATATATCCTCTTCTAGATTGCTCGCATATTATCTTCTCATAACACGGATCAAACTATGAGTGGCTCTTTTGGTACCTTGTGCCACATTTCCATTCTATCATTATTACCTCCACCTATTAACGTTGGAAATCATTTGTTTAAGTTCAACGATGCAACTGTCATTATAGGTTGTCTCCATATGTATTGTAGCCTCAAACCTCTCCATAGGCAAATAATGAAAATTGCCGTTGTATATATTATTGTGGGGTGGCCCGGCTTAAATTTATTTGTTGTTTTGAATATTGATCTCACAAATCATCTTTGCAGATAGTCTACAATATGCTATAGCTTGAATTGTCAATGAACCCATCGCGAAGTCAAGGCAGTTATTAATCTCCTTTCAGCATGGAATTTTAATTTTGAGATATCTTTTCAAATCATCTTTCAATACTTTCCAATAGTTTGTTTTTTTGTTGATAATACATGCAAACAATCACCAAACTTATCAAATTTAGTATGGTCTTTATTGACAATACATACAAAGAATCACCAAAGTTTTCCAATTACATAGTTGATTTGTTATATAAGAGTTGCAGTTAGGATTTAGAGCTTGCACATTAAATTAAACGAACTCAATAGAGTTGTAGTTAGAATTTAGAGCTTGCATATTAAATTAAATGACCTCCATTACTCTATTGGAATATCATATGGATATTTTGGGCCCCCAATACCACGCACTCATCAAGATTTACAATGACACCATTCCCCATTTACAACAAGCAAATTAGACAACGAGGCAATGAGGAAAGAGAACTTTCAACTACAAGCATCTTATAACAAGGATCTTACTATGAACGCGTTGGAGCATTTTCTCGACGACCAAAATTGTAACGACATACCCTTGGAAGTTAGCTAGTATATTATGTAGACGCCATCGACATTCATTAGAGCAAATTTGGGGTCTAAAATGGGACTTACAAGAAAAAGAGCCAACCAAAATGGGCCTCATGAAAAAAAGAGCCAACCAATAGAATTTCAAGGAAAAGAGTCAACCATAATGGTTGACTAGCCATATTTGTACTTAGAAAACTATTAATTTTCTTCGTATTTTCAACCTATCTCCCTGTGGTTTTATTCAAATTTCAAGTAGAAGCATTTGTTGGAAGTATAATTCAATTCCGCATCCAATGAGTACCCACACTACATACTTTTGATGGACCCCACCCCACTAAAAACAAGAAATACATTAAAAAAATGTGTTACTTCCAAAGGTAACACAGTTTTTAATGCATGTCTTGTTTCTCGTGGGCTAAAGTCCATCTTTTATGTAGTGTGACTACTCGTTGGATGTGGAATTGAATTATGTATCCAACGAGTGCTTCTGTTCAAAATTGGAGTAAAATTACAAGGAGATATGTTGAAAATATGAAGGAAAAAAATTCACTTCTTCCAAAATTCATAAATATGATTTTATTATTTTCCTTCAGAGACCCATTTTAGACATGAAATTTCCTCTAATGATTGTCAACTTTCATCCATAACAACCATCTGGTCAATTCTACTATCGAATCTATTAAGTTTTCTTAAATTGCTTAGATGATATCTTAAAACAATTTTCATTAGTAGGATCACTGAAAGAAAAACAAGCATAGAAACAGAAGAACACAAAGATTTTCCTTGGGGAAACCTTAAGGGAGAAAACCCCGCAAAACTTCCTCATTATAGAACTCAACCAAAGCAGTGTAAAACCCAGACAAATGCTTCTCTCTTCTTTCTAGCGCACTTGTTCTTCTCTCTCTTGCAAACTTGCTTGGGTGAGTGTGTACAAATTAATGGGAGTGCCTCCCCATTTATATTCTTCACTTGAATTGACCTAGGACCTAACAGGGTAGACTTGTCTAACTGATAGGGTCGACTTGTCTAGCAAGACACCAAAAATAACATTTATTATAATGACACTTGGGTACTATTAACACGACTTAAATCCGGAGAATTATAGTGATTCTTTCAATGACTCTTACATGACCAAACTCGTCTCGCTATGGAGGAATACAATCAATATGTGGAATATCTTCCGAAGTTACAATACTTTAACACTCCCTCTTAACTAGCAAGGTATTCAAACAAAGTAGAAACCGCTACCATAATTGTACATCTGATTGGTGAGTCTCTATATGTCATAGGAAGTTTTGGAACACCATCATACATCTTCATCATCGATCTCAGCTAGATCATCTTCTGTCACATCAGTATATGGATATTGAATCATCTTCTATAGCATCAGTGTGTGAATACTGAATCATCTTCTGCCACATCAGTATGTGAATAATGAATCATGTTTTGCTAATTGAAACATCATCTACAACATCAGTATGTAGACACTGAAATATCATCTTCAACGTTAGTATATAGATACCTAAACATCATCTGCAACATCGGTATATAGATACTGAAGCACCATCTGCAACATTAGTATATAGATACTAAAACATCAATAACAACCTCAATATCGTGTTAGTGCTAAAAACAAAATCATCATTAAATATTAGAGTATCATTTGCATCACCGGCATAGAGATGTTGGAACATCATCATCATTATCAACATAAAAATTTTGAAGCAGTTATCATTATCAGTATAGAAATACTGAAACAAACTTATCAATAGTCATCACAACAATCATCAGTATGAGAATACTGAACCTGCTACATTAGTATAGGAATATTGAAACTATTTCATCAATCATATAAACAATCATTAGTATAACAATACTGAAACTATCTCAACAACAATCAGTATAACAATATTGAAACCACATATTTCCCTCTACTAATCTCGGAGCAATATCATGGCGAGTTCTCTAGTAGATCCATTTGGGCATTTTGTCTGACTTACTAACCCTTTTGAGTCAACAAGCCTTGTCAAGAATATGGATATTTCTGGGGACCAATAATTATTTTCCTGTCTTAAAAACCCATGTGGTTTAAACTGATCTAGCCAGACATACTAATCTCCCTAGGATCAATAGGCCTCGTCTGACTTAATAAACCTTTTGGGCCAAAAATCCTATCTCGACTTACCCTACTCTAGACTGATATACCATCATTGCATCCTTCTACCATTTACCATCACTCCCTCTTTCGAGAGAGGTCCTTTCAGACTACACCAAGCTTGTCTCAAAAGTATTCAAACTTTACACGAGACAGAGGCTTAGTCAACACATCTTCCACTTGTTCCTTTGTAGGAACATACTTGAGCTTTACAGCTCCCTTCTAAACCATATCCTAGATGAAATGATATCTAACTTCAATATGCTTTGTCTTGTCATGAAACACCGGTTTTTCTATCATCTTGATACAACTCAGATTATCACAAAGGATATCAGTAACATCTATCTCTGCATCAACTAATCCTGTTAATATCTTGCAAAGCCATACTGCTTCGCTACAGGATGAACATGTTGCAATGTATTCAGCTTCTATCATGCTAAGTGCAATGTTGGTTTTCTTTTTATTGAACTAAGAGATCATACATGATCCCAGACTAAAGCAACATCCTGAAGTTATCTTTCTATCTTTGGAACTTCCAGCCCAATCTGAATCTGTAAATCCATGCAATCTAATCTCGTTGTTTGATGCATATCTAAGACCATAATCTAAAGTCCCGTTTAGATACCTCATCACATGTTTTTCTCCAATTAGGTGAATATGTTTGGGATTCACCATATATTGACTTAGGGTGTTTACATCAAAACATATATCTAGTCTTGTATTGGTTAAGTACATGAAAGAACCAATAATTTGTCTGTATAAGGTGGCATCAACTACTTCTAAAGTATCATCATTTAGTAACTTCAAATTTGTTGTCATTGGAGTAGTCATATCCTTGTAATATATCATTCCAAATATCTTTAGTATTTCTACTCCATATTTTCCTTGGTTTAGGAAACTATTGTCTCGATACCGCCATACTTCAAGACCTAGAAAATAATGCATCACTCCAAGGTCTTTCATCTCAAATTTTGCAGCAAGCTTCTTCTTACATTTCTTGATGGGCTTATCTTCACCTATCAAGAATAAATCATCTACATATAGTAGTAATGTTATGGAGAGAAATTCCTATGGCTTGGGGTACCACAACAGACAGCTTGACTCCAGAAATCAATCCTTTCCTATATGCAAGAGAAACCAAATATCTAACACTAAAGGATCTCGATTCGTACCTTATTCCGAATGGTTGATGTAGATCCCCGTTGAGCTTTCCAACTCCAGCTTATATTGATGAATTGCTATCTCAGCACTCAACAAACAAGACAAGCATGTTATATATAATCGTGTTAGACCTACTCTAGCATATACAATCAATAACATATAAGTATTTAAAAGCATCCATGGATAAAATACTCATTTAAATACACATGATTGGACAGGAAAAGATATTTCTATTAATATAAAACAGAGATTACAATAGTGACAACCTCTATCGGCACGTTTGCGAATCGGAGAAACTGAGTCCCCCACTTGGGCCTCCACCACTTCAATCCTCCATCTCTCGATAGCAATCTTAAAAGCAAAAGGCAAGCCTGGGAAGAAAACAAAAGTGCTTCAAGGGACAAAGGGATGTAGACTCAAGTATAAGCTCTGTCAACAATGGACTATAGTTTTCTTGCTCTTCAATTCCTCATGCCTTCAATGTATCCAAAGGGTTCCTTATATAGCTCTTCAATGTGGCAATGGAAGGTCGAATCCAAGCAATCTCAAGGCATATGGAAGGCCAAGAGACAAGTGAGTCAAATCCACATCAAGGAAAACTCCAAAAGAATTTGGCCTTTTACACACATCTCGATGTACACGGTTTTAGGGGTCAAAACCACATATATATGCGAGAAAGGGATTCAAAGCCGCGTATGGCAATTATTGCATGTTTTTAGGGATGATCTTGGAAACATCAAAGGTACAAAAATGGTCCATGGGGTCTAAGGAGTCTGCAAAGGGACAGGGAAGGCCATGAAAGTGTGATTCACCATGTGTGGTAAAATCAACTATAACAGATGCCCCCTAATGTGTGAGGTCAGAGGGGTCATACGATGCCCGAAATACATTATAAGTCCATCCCATTAGTGAAGTGATGAAGAACCTAGTGGAAGAACCAGCCATCCGATCAATACAATATAATGATCAAACTCTGCACATCACTGCAAGTAGATATAGCAGTCCTGGATACATAAGAGTACAATGGCCATGAATAGGCATGATAAAAAATATGACATGTGTGGTCATCACCACGTACAATATAAATAGATCAAAATCTCCATGATGAAGATATACAAAGGATCATGATCTCCATAATGGCTGTAAATATCTGACATCTATTGGAATCAAGTCACAAGAGCTGAAATCTCATGAACACTGGCACGATCAAGGAGGTAGCATATATGAGATGCCACCAGTCTGGAAGGTCTTCTACACAAATCGCTATGAGTACATGTCTTACTATGTGAATAGAGGTGTCGAGGTCGAACACAGTAGTCCATCCTCTGATTACCGATCATTGATGTATACCATTAACAGACGCGAGATCATCCACTGATAATGAAAATGGGAATCAAGGTAATAGAGTGCAAACTAACAAGTGTGAATAAATGTGTTGAGGTTGAACACTTGAGAGAATCCATCGATCAGGGGACATTGATATATTTCCAAAAAACTGTCGATGGCGAGAGAACCTGCCACTAATGACTGCAAGTCTCAAGGCACTCAAACATGACTCTAGATTCCTATCCCAGAATAAATGATCTAAAGTCGATGGGATGAAATCTCCTGGAAGGAGGGCATTAAGGCATTCCCCATCATCCAACATGAGGTACTCAGGAAAGTTGTATAATGTGGAAGGACTCGATCATAAGGTGCACAAACCAGTAACTGTACCGGGAATGGCCGACATGCAAAGTCAAGATAACTGAGGAATGGCCGACTCAGGTTTCAACTTCCTTCGAACAAGAGCATAAAGGAGAATGGTCACTAAATGTAGGCAGCATAGACTTGATATACAAAACTAGGACATCTCTGCGACACAGGAGGCATTGACAGAGGCTCCATAAGGACTAGAAGCTTAACCAGTCAGTGGATATAAACTCAGAGAAACGAGTAAAGCTCATAAAGTCAAACTATTAACCCAACCAACGGATGTGATATACAATGCTCTGTTCGAAGGTGACACGACTCGAATGCTGCCAAAGATAACATCTTTTCTTGTCTGGCTTTTTGGTTTTTTTATTTTTTTGGACTTTTTCAAATAATTGGAAAGCTTTAAAAAGAATAAACTCACTTTATAGTTACATACTAGGAGGAGACGAGTGTCAAATGGGAAAACAAACTAGTTCCAAGCAACGGAACATACCTATGCTCAATGCAAGGACACATGTGTAGGATAGCGACACTTGGGGGAAAGTTCCCTCCCGGTAAAAATCAGGAATCAAACTGCAAAGGATATATAAAATGGCTCTGCATGGCTAGACATGAGACAGGCTCGGGCTATATGGCTGATACTCAAAGTCAGGGAAGCCAGCATAAGGCTCAATGAGGCAGGCAAAGATCATGATAATGCAATTACAACTTGACATAAGGGAGTCTTGTGGAAAAAGGGCCAGCAAAAAGATCAAGAGGAGTATGAAGCTCTTGCTCAAAGTCATGGAGGTACTATACAAAGGACTACCGAACCTAAGAGAGGACTCACGGCATGGGTACCAAATGCAAAGGGAAGCTAACTAGGGCACCCATGTATAGGAAAGCTCTACCATTCACATAGTACCACTTCTAAGAGCAACATGAAGGTTTTGTGATACCATGGAATGGGTTCATACCTAAGGTTAAGATGGAACAGTCATAAGGCAATGCATAAGTGCAAGCGAATGTAATATCCTAACCTATATGCAAGTTCAGACATAACACCTATGATAGGAACGAACGGGTTGAAACTTCGGAGAGAGTGTACAAAAACTAGACCCTACATGACAACCATATTAATCCAAAACAACCCAAAAATAGTCAACAAAGAATCCAAACTATAGGATATAGAGAGGAATGATCATGACAACTAAACCCAAAGGAAACAACGCGGTGAATGATGGGACATAAAAAGGAAAGTAAGGTCTAGACCCAACGTTCATGCATCCACTACCACCCCCGTGAGGGTGACCACCGATGTAAAGACCGAGAGAAGGGAGTCAACATCCTCCATAAATGGAGTAGAGGGCAGAATGTGACCACTCCCAAATCTATGAGCAGGGTAAGGGGTTGTGATGCCCCCAAGTCTGACACCAGGGTCCGCACTAGGACCAAGGACGGGTGATAGGATACCAGGAATGATAAAAATAAAAGGACCCGAACTCAAGAGAGAATAAATACACTCAATTAACCGCAATCCCAAAGTCCAACTAGCGCACAACGAGCACACTCCTAAGAAAATATACAGCGAAAATACAAGCAAACGAAGGGGAGTATATCTAAGCTCCCGAATGCAGCAGGTATGTCTCTCCTAGGAGAGGCTCGAAACTCCCATACACTACAAGCGGAGGTATGTAACCAATTATAGTGGCCCTCAACTTCAACGCATATAGCAACTGTGTTGTCCGACCCCAACCTAGCTGGGACACCTATAGAATAACCCCTGCGAAGTACCCCCTCGATAACCTAGGTAAGGCAACTAAGGTCACCCCAATATAACCAATGCTTAGGTAGATAGTCGCAGGAGGGATCGACCATATGGGCAGGGTAGCAAAGCCTGAAAATCTCGAAAAATCCCCCAGATACGAATACAATCCTGGAAATATCTCCAGTGCTCACAGAAAGTGACCAAGGGTCATCCCAATCACAATCATGTGCACTGCCTTGTGCTTAAATCCTGTGTAAGAGGAGCGTCCTAAGAAACACTAATTATACCAAGGATTTCACTATCTCACCTGGACAGACACCTACATGTTGTTGTTTAGTGGTCTTGGAGAATTTACTCACAATGAACTATTCTAAGACCCTAAAACCTAATCTTGTTGGTGCACCCTATAAAAGAAAAGAGTGTAATTCATTTTATTATGCGTTGATTTTAATTGGTTGTAATTGCTCAAAGGGAAATGATCGTGCAACTAATGAAGTTATGACTCAGCAATGAAGTAAATATGCACACTGTAACAAACAATGCTAAGTGCAATCTTTGTCAAATGAAAAATAGGGTATGCCACTACATGAGATGCATAAATATATATTACTTTCTGAATGCAAGTGAAATCCTTCCTATATGAAAGTCTAAACACAAATCTCATCCAAGAAATCTAATGTAAGTAACTCCTCAAATCCATATCTAAGATGCAACTAAGAGTGCAACTACTTTGTATTTTTCAATGTAAAAGAATGAAAAATGCAATAGAAGTCATCTAAAACTCTCAGTCTCTGCAGCAAGTATAAAACACAAGCCCAGCAAGACACCGAGACAAAAAAGAGTAATGCACTAATGGAAAAACAAAAAGAATAAATGACTAAAACTACTTTCAAAGAAAAAAATTAATGAAAAAGCAGTCTCTGGTCACAAAAGAAGCATCCAACAGACAACATCAGACCCAAGGAAGACCCAACCACACTCACAACCCACCCAAGAACTTCCCACAACATCAAACTCACCAAAAAGGAGGCTGTACATGGCTGTTTAAAGAACATTTGCGTATATACGCGACTTTTGGCCAAAAATCTGCATGTATACGCGGATTTTAGCCAAAAATTTGTGTGTATACGCGACTTTTGGCCAAAACTCCGCGTATGTATGTGACTTTTGGCCAAAAACCTACATATACAGAGAAGATAGTGGTAAAAAGCAGGCCAAGGTTCAAACCAATAAAGGGGAGTGTCAATGGATGAACATACTATAAAATGCAACACATAAACAAGGAGAAACAAACAGAAAGTCAAGAATATCAAGCACATTGTGCCCCCAAACCCCAAAGAAAAACAAGGAACGTCCCCAGTGGAGTTGCCAATTCTGTTACGGAGAGAAATTCCTATGGCTTGGGGTACCACAACAGGCAGCTTGACTCGAAAAATCAATCCTTTCCTATATGCAAGAGAAACCAAATATCTAACACTAAAGGATCTCGATTCGTACCTTATTCCGGACGGTTGATGTAGATCCTCGTTGAGCTTTCCAAATCCAGCTTGTATTGATGAATTGCTATCTCAACACTCAGCAAACAAGACAAGCATGTTATATATAATCGTGTTAGACCTACTCTAGCATATATAATCAATAACATATAAGTATTTAAAAGAATCCATGGATAAAATACTCATTTAAATACACATTATTGGACAAGAAAAGATATTTCTATTAATATAAAACAGAGATTACAATAGTGACAACCTCTATCGGCACGTCTGCAAATCGGAGAACTGAGTCCCCCACTTGGGCCTCCACCACTTCAATCTTCCATCTCTCGATAGCAATCTCACAAGCAAAAGGAAAGCTTGGGAAGAACACAAAAGTGCTCCAAGGGACAAAGGGATGCAGACTCAAGTATAAGCTCCGACAATAATGGACTATAGTTTCTTGCTCTTCAATTCCTCATGCCTTCAATGTATTCAAAGGGTTCCTTATATAGCTCTTCAATGGGGTAATGGAAGGTCGAATCTGAGTGATCTCAAGGCATATGGAAGGCCAAGAGACAAGTGAGTCAGATCCACATCAAGGAAAACTCCAAAAGAATTTGGCCTTTTGCACAAATCCCGATGTATGCGGTTTTATTAATTCTTGCACATGATCTAAGAACTAGGAATCAAAATCATCAAAGAATTATTAACAAATACTCATGAATTGGAAGATAACTGGAACCAGAATAGGTTTCCTCTCTGTATATTTTATAAACAATAATGGGTTATAATTTCCATGCTAAGCAATGGCTTAACTGCATGAAGAATACGAATACCTAAGGGACAATTCGAATTCAATGAGTTGGTCTAGCTTAACTGACTCTTTGCCATGCAATCTCACTCAGTTAACCACTTGACCAAAACCCTAATTGACTCACCAAACCCTAACTGAAGTCAGAGTGCAATAAATGACTGAATCTCAACTAAAGGAGATCAAACACATGTCATAGTAATCCAACCATCAAGTGCTAGTCCTGCATGACTCCAACGAACCCTGATGAGGTTAATTGAAGCTGAACTGACGATCAGAAGTTGGTGGAGGCGCCTTGTTGACTCCAGTTCATTAAATAATAATAAATAATCATTAAATAATATATTTAATGAATGGAGGCTCCTTAACTGATTGTAACTGAATGGTTGAACTGAAACTAACCACCAGTTAGCAATTAGGTGCATTAATGTCACACAGATCACTCTTGGAGTGGTCCAGTTAGCCTCCTTGACTGTAGGAGAAGGCTAAGTTAGCCTCCTTGACTGTAGGTAGGCGTGGGAGTGACTGGGATGATGGTAATTAATGCTCCACTGATGTCAATTAAACTTAGGATAGTGGTTTAACTAGGCCAATTTGACCGAAAGAGTGTGTATGATGGTAAATGTCTCCAACACCCCCCCTTAAGCTATACTCAGGAAGAGTTAGAAAACATAGATGCATAAAATGCTAGGGCCCCGGCAACTAAGGCCATAGGTCACCCTGTACAATGTTGAAACTGAAACAATGCTCAAAACAAACTAAGTGAGGAAAAGAGGGAAAACCCAGTGGGAAAAAACCCCCCCTCAAGCTGAACACTGAAAATAGTCTGGATCACCCTGATGAACTCACCCCCAACAGTGAACGGAGGTAAGTGAACTTCTTTTCTGAAAAGATCTTGGTGAATATGTCTGCAATCTGCTCATCAATCAGGCAGTATTGCAGAATGATAGTCCTGTCATGCACTAGCTCCCTGATGTAGTTCATGTGAATCTCTACATGTTTGGTCCTCTGCCTAGTAACTAGATCCGTGGATATCTTAATAGAACTCAGGTTGTCACAAAAGAGGACAGTGGACAAAGTACTACCAAGATCAAACTCTGAAAGAATGCCTTGCAACCAAACTGCTTGGATGCAAGCATTCACCGCTCCTCAATACTCGGCCTCTGCTGAAGATAGTGCTATGGCAGCCTGCTTTTTGCTTGACCAGCAAATAGGGCCACCACCAAACATGAATACATATCCAAAAGTTGACTTCTGATCATTAGAATCACCTTCCCAATCAGAATCTGTGTATCCAACCAGCTCTAGCTTGGAGTCTGCAGCATAGTGAATGTTGTAGGTCCTGGTTCCCTAAATGTACTGAAGGATCCTCTTGGATTCCTTCCAATGAAGATCATGAGGCTACTGCATGTATCTTGATACAGCATTCATGGCATAACAAATATCAGGCCTAGAATGTGTCAAGTACAACAAGCTACCAATCAGCTGTCGATAGATAGTGCAGTCCATGGGAGGTGTGCTTTTTCCTTCTTCAAGGCTGATCCCTGAAAGGAAAGGGAATGGTGCAGGCCTACATTCAGCCATGTTAAACTTGAATAACAGGTCTGAAATATATTTTGACTGAGTGACCATAATCCCATCAGAATTTTGCTCGATTTCAAGCCCCAAAAATTGTTTTAGAAGCCCCAAATCACTCATTTCAAAGGCATTGTGGAGAGCAGTTTTGATGGCTGAAATGGAGGCAATTGTGCTACCTATGATCAGTAAGTCATCAACATATAAAACAATGATAATTAGATGACCATCATACTGCTGTAAATACACATTTGGATCTGATCTACATCTCTGAAAGTTTTGCGAGAGAAGGAAGGCATCCATCTTGGAATACCACTCTCTTGGGGCATGTTTTAACCCGTATAGTGACTTCTTTAGCTTGCAAACCAAAGATGGATCAGTGATGTAGCCCTCGGGATACTTCATGTATATCTCCTCATGAAGATATCCATGTAGAAAGGCTGACTTAATATCCATGTGATGCACCTCCCAGTGCTTGGATGCGGAAATAGCCAAAACAAGGCGGATGGAGTCCATTTTTGCAACCGGTGCAAAGGTCTCATGGTAGTCCACTCCTTGGACCTGAGAGAAACCTTTTGCTACCTGCCTTACCTTATATTTTCAGGTGCTTCCATCAGCAGCAGCCTTTTTCTGAAACACCCACTTGCATTGAACCAATTTCCTTCCTGGAGGAAGAGGAACTAGCTCCCAAGTAGTGTTTTTCTGAAGAGAATTCATCTCTTCATCCATGGCAACTTACCATCTCGGATCCTTTCGAGCATGGTAGTAGGATTTTGGATCTGAACTAATCATCAAATAACAAGTTTTAGACAGCAAATTATCAAAACAAGAGAGTGCAATACCTGCTCTTTGGAAATCAGACCGGGTTCTCCTTGGATCATCTAGATTTCCAATGTTGTCTCCTGGGGAGGAGAGTGTCTGTCGAGCCCATGTAGGAAGATGATTTTGCACTTTAGGTTCTGATTCAGTATCTGATGTTTGCTGCACACTGATATCAGAAATCATAGGATCCAAATCAGGGTCATCATCCCCAATTTCATCATCCAAATATTCAGTGGAATAGGAAGGAATTTCAGCAATTTTCTCCTCCACTAGTTCCACCTCCTGAAGAGGCTCATCAAAATTGACACTTCTCTCGATGATGATCTATTTGGTATTGATATATAGCAGCTTGAATCCTTTAGATTCATTAGGATATCCAATAAATAGACATTCTATGCTCTGCGGTTGCAAAGCCCTTCTTTTATCAAGCGGAATCTGGGCCCATGCAGTGGACCCAAACACCCGTAGGCTCGACACATCTGGCTTGTGTCCAAAGTATGCTTCGAAATGAGTCTTTCCTTTCACTGATGAATGTGGCACCCTGTTCTGAGTGTATGCTGCAGCATGCATGGCTTCATCCCACAAATTTGTAGCAATCTTCTTTGACTCCAATATACAGGTGGTCATCTCTTTGAGAGACCGGTTCTTCCTTTCCGCTACTCCGTTCTGCTGGGGAGTGTAGGGAATTGAATGTTGGACCTGAATACCACTTTGGGAACATATGTACAGAAACTCATTACTGACATACTCCCCTCCATTATCATATCTCAAGATCTTGATCTTAAGCCCAGAGGTATTTTCGATCAAAGCCTTCAATTTAGAAAAAATTTCACATACTTCTGATTTCTTTTTGAGAAAAAAAACCCATGTATACCTTGAAAAATCATCAATAAAGGTAAGGAGGTACCTTGATCCATTCATGGATGTGATAGGAATTGGACCACTGGTATCAGAATGTATCAGCCCCAATATGCTTGTAGCTCGGTTTTCCTTCCCTCGATCGAACTTGTGCTCAGGGTGTTTTCCAATCACACAGCCCTTGCAGACTCCCGTGGTTGCCTTGATGACCGGAAGGCCTTCAACCATGGAGTTTTTCTGTAATTGCTGCAAATATTTGAAATTAAGATGGCCAAACATTTCATGCCACAGCCTACTAACCTCATTTCCATGAGTCAGCAAAGTGGTGGGCTTTGCATCCGCAACAAAGTGAGAGAACTCATAGGCTTTTGCATGATGATTTGCATGGCCTTTTGCAATGAGTTTCCCGGATGCAATTTCTATTATCTCCACATCATTTGGGCTGAAAGAGACCCTCTTAGGCATTCCTGTATGTGTCATTTGATAGACACTAAGGATATTTGCTGCTAGATATGGTGCATACAAAACATTAGAAAAAAAAACATTTTCTAGATCTACAGTACCTTGTCCTTTGGTAATGATGGTGGAGTCATCTCCCAAGTGGATGGGAATGGATTTGCTGGTCTCCAAGGATGAAAAGGAGTCTTTTTCAGCCATCATGTGATTTGAAGATCCACTGTCAATCAGCAGTTATTTGGACTTCGAAGTGCTTGCCATGAGGGCATGACCTTTCTCATGTTGTGGTTCCCAATCTTGGTGATCTCTCCTCCGAAAGCTCTCCGGAATATTGATGTGATTTTTCTCAAGGAGAGAGGTTGCTTCATCAATATTTTTCTTCATGCAGGCATGTTTAGGGTGAAAACCCTTCCCGCAGTAAGAACACCTGACTTTTTTCTTTCCCATTGTGCCCTTTTCCTTTGTTCTTCCTTGAGCCGGAAGATTCATCATGCTGGTGATTTTCAAATCTAGGCTTTGGAGCATCAAATTTAGTTTTCTGATTTTTCTGCTGCTTTCCTTTACCCTTCGTATCTTTGGGCCCTGAGACATGGAGGGCTTGATCACGGGAAGATCGGATGATCCCCATCTGGACAAGCTTGTCATGTTCACTAGTTAGGGACACAATGAAGGCATTGAGTGTAGGCATCTTCCATCCGGGTGTTGTGAGCTTCCCCGCACGGAATGTAGAAACAAAAACTGAATAATCAGCCCCGAGTTTGGAGAGGATGGCTAGGATGAGCTGATCATCTTCCTTCTCCACTTTGCATTGCTTCAAGAGAAAAACAGTATGCTTGAACTTTGTAAAGAATTCATTTAGAGTCTCTAAATTGGAAGGTTGGAGAGACATGAGTTCATTTTCAAGTTGATAAACTCTCATGTCATCATGCTTTCCATACAGAGATTCCAATTTGTCCCATATTTCTTTCGGTGTCTTCAGATCCATAAGATGGAAGAGAAGGTCATCGAAAATAGAGAGGCATAAGAAACCGAAGGCTTCATCCTTCTTGTTCAAGAATCTTGATTTTTCTATGGCAAATCCAGGCTCAGGTTCAATGTCCATGGTAACTCTAAAGAGTCCTTTGCATTTCAGCTGATTTTCCATTTTATCTTTCCATGTGTGGAAATTGAATGGAGTCAACATAGGTACTGAGGAGGCCATCTGGATTTGCTGTAGCGAATGCTTCACCTGTAGAAACCTGAAAATCAAAACAGAAAGGGCAAAATAAGGTCAGACAGCCTGCACATTCTAGGCTTTCATCACACCTAGCATAGTCAATCAAGCAAGTTTGATCAACAAGTTCTTTACTTGGGATATTGAGTGGTAAGCCTTGGCTTCTGGTGTAGTGCTAGAATTTTGAGCTATTGCTCACTTCTCATGGAGAAATCTGTCAAAAAGCTTGTTCTTGAGAGATTGTTCTTCGTCCCGCCGCATGCTCTGATACCATATTAATTCTTGCACATGATCTAGGAACTAGGAATCAAAATCATCAAAGAATTATTAACAAATACTCATGAATTGGAAAATAACTGGAACCATAATAGGTTTCCTCTCTGTATATTTTATAAACAATAATGGGTTACAATTTCCATGCTAAGCAATGGCTTAACTGCATGAAGAATTCAAATACCTAAGGGACAATTCGAATTCAATGAGTGAGTCTATCTTAACTGACTCTTTGCCATGCAATCTCACTCAGTTAACCACTTGACCAAAACCCTAATTGACTCACCAAACCCTAACTGAAGTCGGAGTGCAATAAATGATTGAATCTCAACTGAAGGAGATCAAACACATGTCATAGCAATCCAACCATCAAGTGCTAGTCCTGCATGACTCCAATGAACCCTGATGAGGTTAACTGAAGCTGAACTGACGATCAGAAGTTGGTGGAGGCGCCTTGTTGACTCCAGTTCATTAAATAATAATAAATAATCATTAAATAATATATTTAATGAATGGAGGCGCCTTAACTGACTGTAACTGAGTGGTTGAACTGAAACTAACCACCAGTTAGCAATTAGGTGCATTAATGTCACACAGATCACTCCTAGAGTGGTCCAGTTAGCCTCCTTGACTGTAGGAGAAGGCTAAGTTAGCCTCCTTGACTATAGGTAGGCGTGGGAGTGACTGGGATGATGGTAATTAATGCTCCACTGATGTCAATTAAACTTAGGATAGTGGTTTAACTAAGCCAATTTGACCGAAAGAGTGTGTATGATGGTAAATGTCTCCAACAGGTTTTAGGGGTCAAACACGCGTATATACGCGAGAAAGGGATTAAAAGTCGCACATGGAAATTATTGCATGTTTTTAGGGATGATCTTGGAAACATCAAAGGTACAAAAATGGTCCATGGGGTCTAAGGAATCTGCAGAGGGACAAGGAAGGCCATGAAAGTGTGATTCACCAGGTGTGGTAAAATCAGCTATAACAAGTAATATCATAAGTCCATCACCCTCAACTTTATAGTAGAGGTTTGGAATCTGCTTTATTTTTGGTAAAGCCTAATATCATTAGGAATCCATCGATTCTTCCATACCATGTTCTGGGTGCTTTCTTTAACCCATATAATGATTTTGTGAGTATACATACATGATTTTTCTAATCATTAGTCTCGAAACCTTGTAGTTGTTCGATATACACTTCTTCTTCTATCAAGCCATTTTAAAAGGTTGTCTTCACATCCATTTGATGTAACTTCCACTTCATAATGGATTCCAATGCAAGGATGGTTTTGATTGAGGTGTACCTAGCCATTGCTGCAAAGTTCTCCTCATAGTCGATTCCTTCCTTTTGAGAGAACATGTGAGCTACGTATCTTTCCTTGTACTTCTCTATACTACCATATGTTGAGTGCTTAGTTTTGAATATCCATTTCGAGGATACCACTGACTTGTCTTTTGGTATTGATACTATTTCCCATACATCATTCTTTATAATGGATTGGTATTCCTCAACCATTGCATCAACCCACTCCTTCTATTTTATTGCTTCTTCAAAACATGTTGGTTCTTTATCAACAAGATCACACATCAAATCTACATAACTAGGGTATGGCTTTGGATTCTTCCTTTCTTTGATAGTTCCTTATGGGACACCATGTCCTTTTTATTATTTGATTAATTCATGAGCCCAAGCAGGTTTTCTCTTTCGTGAGATCATTTCACTATGAAATTCTTCAGGCGTGTGAGGTTCTGTCATATCATGATCCTCAGGCATATGATCTTCTTCTTCATTCCTAACTGGTTTAGGACTTTCTGCAGCTCTGGTATTTTCATGCTCATCTTCATCTTCCTTATATTTCTTTGATTTTCTGAAGGTTATATCTTCGTCAAAGGTAACATCTCTACTTAAATCAATTTGACAATATCCTGGGATATAGATATGATAAGCTTTTGATTTCTCACTATATCCTACAAACAATCCCCTCTTTCTTGAAGGATCCAACTTTGATCTTTTCTCCTTGGGAATGTGTATGTATACCAGAAAACCAAATATATTTACATGACTTACTTCAGGATTTTCTCCTATAAACATCTCTTCTGGAGTCATGTTCCCAAAGCACTGTGAGAGATTCTATTATGTACATATATTGTTGTTCTGGATGCTTCTTCCCATAGGTACATTGGTAGATCTTGATCATGTATCATAGCTTTCATAGCTTCCATGATAGATATATTCTTCTTTTCTACCACGCCATTTTGTTGTGGATTATAGGGAATGGTGAGATCCCGCTTAATCCCGACTTCTTTGATGTATTGATTGCATTCACTTGATGTGAACTCTCCTCCATTCTCTGACCTCAATATCTTGATCTTCTTTTTAGAGAGGTTTTTTACCAGGGCCTTAAAATATTTAAATCTTTCAAACACTTCATCCTTCTTTTTCAATAAGTATATCCAAGTATTGCACCAATAATCATCAATAAAGGAAGCATAGTAAACATACCTCTTAATGAAGTGGTTTGCACTGGCCTGCATATATCTGAGTGTATAATATCTAATATCCCTTTTGCTTTGTTATCATTGTTTGGATAAGGGTTTTTAATATTCTTTCCTTGTGCACATCCTTTTCACACTCCTTCATGATCTATCTAAATCTCTGGTAAACCAATCACAACATTGCTCACAATTGGTAATGCTTTGTAGTGTATATGAGCAAGCCTTATGTGCCATATCTCACATGGGCTTATGGTACTAGTCATTAATGTTGAATCTACATGTCCCTTTAATATGTAGAGTCATCATTCTTCAACTCCAATTATTATTCCATCATCTATGGTTTTTCCTTTTGTCCATGTGATAACTTCTCCATCCACAAAAGCAACTCTGAATCCTTTCTTATCTAAGGATGAGATAGAAAGAAGGTTCTTCTTTAGTACTGGGACATACAGGACATCCTTTATATTCATGGACTTCCTAGAGTCCAACTTATAGGATGCTTCTCCCATTCCTTTCATGGGATATTTGGAATCATCTCCAAGCCTTACTTTGTGTGGGGATTCTTTTTGTAAAAGACATGAGAGTGAGTTGTTGTAACATGTCATGTGAACTATATACTAGCCAGGTGTCATTCCCCGGTGAGAATGAACCTGTGAGTGCAAACATCAAGACATATTCTTCACTAGAGTCTTCATCCTTCTTAGCTTTCTCTTCATCTTCTTGATCACTGTCTTCAGCAGCATGGGCCTTAAATATTGATCAATGTTATGTCGACCCAAAAAGTGATTTAAAAAGACTATAAATAAGAGTAAAAAATATTAAATTCATTCACTCACTCATCCAAGACATGGATTTATCATAGGATATGCACACTAATGGAAAGGGTTGCAACATTTGAAGAAGAGGATGAGAAAAGATTGAACATCATTCCAAATGAGGATATTTTCATGTCATCCTAGCATTTTCACTCTAACTTTTTTGGGGGATGTTTCATACCATGCCACTTGGAGGATATGAAAAGGAAATATTCGATTACCTATGGTTTAAGTTTCAAATGTTGTTTCATAGTATTTTAGGAGATATGACCTTAGGAAGTTAGGGTTTTTGAATGATCTTGAAATCATCCTCAAATAGGTAAATGTGGAATTTTCACTGTGACATTTGTTATAAGAAGATTCAAACCATGAAACTTAGCTGAGATGAATTAGAGATCCTAAAGTACCAGGGGTGCCATTTTGAGATGTTCATTCACTATATTTTTGGATATATGACCTCAGGAAGTTATGGTTTTTGAATGATTCTAAAATTAGCTTTAAACAAGTCAGTTTGAAATTTTTGCTATAAGGTTTTTTCTAGGAAGCTTCAGACAATGAGTCTTGAAGGAGATGAAGTAGAGATATTGAAAAAACTTATGCTATGGTTTTTAAATTTGGTTTCACTATATTTTCATATATTTAACCTCGGGAAGTTAGGGTTTATGAATGATCCTAAAATCAACTTCAAATAGGTGAGGTTGGAATTTTCTTTATAAATTTTGTTCTAGGATGTTTCAGATATTGAACCTTGGAGGCGATAATGGATAGATCTTTAAGCACCTAGGGTACAATTTCCATATATTGGTTTTATATAGTTTCGAAGATATGCCCTCTCGAATTAAGGATTTATGTATATTATGAAGTATATCAAAGGCAGATTATGAAGCAAATCAGAGGAAGATTTTGGATTTGAAAAGAGGAGGATTATGAAACATATTAGAGCCAGATTATGAAGAAGATCGGAGGAATATTATGAAGAAGATTGGAGACAGATTATGAATCATATCAAAAGCATATTTTGAACCAAATCAAAGGGATATTATGGAGATGATCTGAGGCTGATTGTCTAAGAAAATTGAAGTATATTATGAAGTTATCTTTGCCATGATTATGTCGGTAATATTGTACCTGATTCTTTAGTAGGTTGGCACCTACATATTACTGAGTTAGTGCTAAGTTAAATATATTGGAGTCTTATGTATGTTAGTTCCTACATATTACTTAGTTGGTGCTTAGTTGAGGAGATTGTTGTCTCCAGTAGGTTGGTGCCTACACATTATTGATTTGGTGCTGATTTGATGGGATTGGTGTCTCCAATGGGTTTTTTTTTATAGACATTGTAGCATTAGGTTGGTGCCTACATGACTTTATGCAAATAATAATTTATAATTTTTTCTCAAAGGGGTTTCCACGTTGTTAGCACTCAGAATGTACCCAGGTTGTAAAAGGTATACTCCAAGGTAACAGCAAAACCACTTTAGAAAGAAACTGGTATTTTCTTCCAAAGAGGGATCTCTCAATAAAGATTTAACAAGACCAGATTTAAAATAACATTCACAGATTTATGTATTTGGCTGAAACAATAACATAACCATTGGGCATGGAGTCATATACAATACAAAGATACCACAAAGACATATACATGATATTCATCAAAGGCAAGGTAATCATATCATCACAGTCATTCAAATTGATTCTGGTGGAACAGAAGAGATGAAGAAACAACCCATTAATACAGAGCATCAACAAGGATGAGTTCTATATCAACTTTAGCAGAAAAATTCATATAATATCTGAAATGATAACCAGAGCATAAATACATGAATTCTGATCATCTAACGCTATATTCCAGATACGAGGCAGAAACAAAATGGAGTGTTACACAAAGAAGGTACAATCACATAAATGAAAGAAGCACAGACTGTAATATCAACAACACATGAATCTCTGACAAACTCTCATGCATTTACTTTGTCATTCCAAAAACAGATATGTTCTCCAAAATTATTCACAACCCGATGGGTTCCAACCCCCATCTCATAAAAAGATACAAATTTATAGATAAAACAATAAGTCGGCCCCCCAGCAGATCAATAACAGAATGATCGGCATAAATTAGAGTTTGTAACTGAATTCCTACACCACTAGGAAGTTGTTACAACTCCATTCCTAACAATTCACAAAGTACAAATCAACTGGATAACAAACTTTCGCCCAATAGTTCCACGTCTTTGCCCCAACAGCTCCACGTCTCTGCCCCATCAGCTTCATGTCTTTGCCCCATCAGCTCCATGTCTTTTCCCCATCATCCATTCAGTACCTGACACCTATTCTTGGGGGGAAGAATATACTTTGTTTTCCCAAACCTCTCTACAGCTTTCCACTGCTCCGAACTTGGGGTGTCACACTCCATCATCTCCCGAATTGCTACCTCGAGCTCCATAAATGCTTCATAAGATTTCTTGGGCGATCTGGCTCTGATGATTGCGAACTTCTGCAGGATTTCGAAGTCATCCATCAACATGTTCACAATGGTTTGTCCCGTTAGGATCTTCTCCAAGTTATTAAATTTTGAGTGGTCCATGCGAGCCTGGACAAGCAGGTGATGATAATGTTCCGGCGGGAGCATCCGGCCTTCTTCGTCCTAGAACGACGGCAATCCATCTTCGAACAGCTCTTTAAAATCTTGTTTGAACTTATTGACCTGCACAAACAATTCTTCTGACTTGTCTTGGACAGTCTTCATTAAATGGTGTTTGTGGATGATCTTCTTCGCCCACAGCACTATTGAGATTCTGTCCTTTATGCCCATGTCGTGCAACTTCTGGTATGTCAGTGAATTCAGAAAATTTAATGTGTTCTGAGCTGTAGTGAGGGGTCTTTTTGCCATGTGTTCATTTACCAGTTTGAGTTTTTGTTGAGCCGAATCTGTCAGTATTCTCAAATCATCAATAAAATTCAGGTAGTGCCGGAACTTGGTAATCTCTATAGTTAGGGTATCCCAAATGATATGTTTCGCCCCCTGAAGAGGGCCTTTCCCAATGCATTTTTCTTTTAGCTCATCGAGCTTTCTCTGTAATTGATTCCTGTCTTGCAAGATCTATTTTTTTCTTTCACTTACTCTAGCCAATTCAACTTTCATCTTCTCATTCTCTGCTTTCAAATCTTTGATTGCTTCTTCCTTCAAACTCACCTGGGACATTGGTACTAACAAATCATCAGTAGAGAAATCATCTAAAGGCTTCTGGATATTTACAATAGACAAGTCCTCGCTTGTGGGAGTTTGGCTCATCAACTCTTCCATAATCTCCTTCTCTTCATTCTAATCTTTTTTCATCAAGGAGATTTGGGATAACAGTTCCTCCCTTTCGGCTTCCCACTTCTCTTTTTCCTCCTGTAGCTCCCCGGCTCTTCCTTTGTATTCCATCATCTCCTGATGGACTTTATCCTTTTCTTCTTGGAGGGCTAGCAACTTAGATGACTGAACATGTTCAGTACCTGGGATCTTCAGTTTCTTCTTCAGTACCTGGAGTGCATTATCCTTTTCGTCTAACCATCTCTTGACTGCCTGTGTACTGTCTGAACTAGCAATGTCTGTTTGCAGCTTCTTAATCTGAACAACATTTGCTTTATTCTCTACTTTCTCATGTTTCAACTGGATTTCCAATTTGTCTATCAAGATTTGCAATTTATTGATCTTCACCATGGCTTGAAGTAAGTCTGAGTAGATGATATCGCTTGTCTGTTTGTGGAGTTGAATTTTGTCCAGAGTGTTGATTTTGTCTAACCGGATCTCTATTTCAGACATTTTCCTGTCACTTACCATAGCCATTCTAAAAGTATTCCTCTCAGCATTTCTAGCAGAGACCAGAGAGGTTTTCGAACTGTACAAACTTCTAACCTTCGAGAGCAAATTTCTCATTTCCTCCATAGATTGTTTCCTCTTCTCCATGTAACTGGCTTTTAGGTCTTCCTTCGACTTAAACACGTGGCACAATTCCGAACTGTCTACATCACCTTATGAATTTTTAAAAGAGACTTGGCTTATCTGCACCGCTTTCAAGGGAACTAGGGCACCTCCTTTGGAACCATCAGAAATCTCCTCATCTATAATTTCACCACTTTGCAGCAGTTTTGTCCTTTTATGGGGGCCTTCCTCGTCTACATCCATGCTCTCAGTTTCATACAAACTCCTCTTGACCAAAATACTAGCACCTTCTGTTATTTGGGATGCTGTCTCTTCATCAGACTTTGACCTGTCAGTACATTGTAGCAAATTGGCCATTTCAGCTAGCCCCTCAATAGCCTGATGCTCAAATGGTTTATTCCTGTTTGTCTGTTTTCTCAATGAGATCACCTGGTGGGGGTTGTAGTTCATATTTACATCTTTTATGAAATCCATATTCTCCATCAACCTTTCTATAAATGCCAGGGAACCTTTACCTTTAAAAATGAAAGGGTCGACTTTAAATGGAAATTTAATATTCAAAGATTTTCTTAAAGCACCAAAGTGCTCCTCCTCAGACAACAATCTCTGCCTCATGAAATCTAGTGCGAAAATCCTTGGGGTCAAGAAGGATGGTAGCCTATAAGGCTGACCAGTAAAGCCATATATTCTTAACACTGTGTAACCTCTGTATAGGAACCAGTCCCCCACCCGATCTTCAGGTGACGACTGCATTAGACATCTCATTTCATCCAAGACACGAGGCAGGTCCTCATCAAATAACATCCTGTATATTTCGGACATGATCGAATTGGCAAATTCGACCATGTTGATTTGCTTGGGCAAATCAGAAGAACATAGAGCACTTAAGAACTTTAATTCAGCAACATTAGAACATAATAACATGTTAAGCAAGTATGTTTGAAACCTAAAGAACTGGACCTTGGGAAATTCAGTCAACTGGAGGTGGATCGCTTCGACAAGGTACTCATCTAAATTAAGCACGGGGACTGACTAGAACTCGGGTCTTAAAGATTTTATCTTTAACAAGAAACCAAGGATAACATCACCTATATGACAATCATCATCTAGACCTAACACGTGACAGACCAAAGACATTACCAGTTGCACCTCAGTTCTAAAAATGTGCAAGGGGTAAGGTGAGAAAAGGATTTCAAGAGACTGACCTTCCTTCAGGATACTTGACAGGAATCGAGAGCGACTTTCACTTTCACAATTTTTGAAAAACTCGGTAAGGACAGATTCATTTACAGACTCATGATTTACAGGGTAGCTTTCGGGCAGACTAAGGTTTTCTCTGACGACCGCAGCATCAATTTTACACAGTATTTTCGACGCGGACCTACTCACAATGATCCTCTGAGAGGGAGAATAGTTCACCGCGCACCATTCAGAAAATTCAGGGAATTGGAGGGTTTTCTCAAGGGCGAAATGGTACAAAAAAGACTTGCATACATTCAAAACGTCATTCCCCTGTGAAAAATAAGACCACAATTTCTCTTTGCTGCCGGACATGCTCCCTGTGGACAGGAAGGGGTCGCAGACACCCCTGTGTCTGTCTATTAAAAATTCCTCTCTGTCATCTGCGACCTGACCAGACACACTAACCTCGCTCCTTTGGTCCATTTCTTAATTTATAATAGTAATTGGACGAAGGAGTTACAGGATTAAAGTCCTACCTGGTTTACTGTGGAGGCACGTGTTCGGAACGTGCCTGGTACTGACAAATGGAAGCTCCCAAATCGCCAGGTCCTTTTCACCGGGTCCCGAGCAAATAAAATAATCATTGGAGAGGTCAACCTTGCCTTTATAGGACCACCCAATTTGCCACGTGGACAGCATTTACTTCCGCAACCACCACTTATCTCTAACTGCCGTGCACTTCTATTTTTCGGTTTCATCCACGACCGTAGATCTGGCTTCTCTTTAATTTCTGGCCTTTGGATCGTGTTCCATGTATCCCATTCCGCCTGGCACCTTGGTATTAACCAACGTGCAACTTCGTGCCCCAGAAACGCTCACAACCGTTGCTGTGTCGTACCTTCCATTTTTCACCGTTGGATCAAATGCCATGTCCCACATTCCGCTGGGCTCCTTCCCTTTATCCAACGTGCAAGTTTGGGCTCCGGAATCTTTTTCAGCCGTTGATGTGATCGCCCGACATTCATCAGCCGTCAGATCTGTCGACGTCTACCCAATTCCGCTGGGATTCTGGGACTTATCTCCTATGCAATTTCACTCCCCGGAACTTATAATAACCGTTGATCTATCCCGCTTTGATTTCCGTCCGTCGGATGTGTCAACGGATAACAAATTCCGCTGGGCCTTTTGGGCTTATCCGCCATGCAGGTTTCGCTTCCGGAATCACTCTCATCCCTCGATATGATCCGACCTCGCCTCTCCGCCATCGGATTGAGAGAAGGCTACATGATTCCGCCAGACTCCATTTTCTTAACCAACTTGTGCCTTCACAAGGCAGATTTGATGTGAACCGTGGATCTTCCCAAGACCACTTTATAACCTTTGATCTGTGCAGATGGTTAAAAGCCAGAACCTGTCTTATCTTCCTCGCATGTTGCGAAGGGCGGGGGGAATACCAACCATTGATTTTCTTCCTTCCTTCATCGCGGCCTGGGCTCTTTGGAAAAATGATCAATATTTTGACTATCATTCCACCCTTGCACTATATCCTTTAACCAAAGTATTTAAACAACATTACCTTATCTCCACTATGGTCTTATTTCTCCCTTTGTTAAATACAAGTGTTAACAGCTGGCTCTGTCTGGGTATGATATCCTCCCTGCGAGGTATCAAAGAACTCGTAGACCAGGTGCCTGTCTTTGATTTTGTATACTAACTCCCAAAAACCCATCTTTTCTCTTTTGTAAATATATCATTTTTATATATTTTTAGAAAAGAATGGTAAGCCTCCTGGATCTTAGGGCTTTCACTGCGAGCTTCAAATACATTCGGCTTACCATTGCTATTTATTTGTAAAGAGAAACAAATATATACAATTCTATGATACAAACTTTACCTTCCCCCTCAGGACAAGTAATGCTTCAGATATCTTCCATTTACACGGTTACTCTCCATAATAACCCCGTTTGTGTATTCCAGCAAAAATGCATTCTGTCCTCTGTACCCAACAACAACATAAGGTCCGACCCACATAGGGTCGAACTTTCCATGCTTGTCTTCGTTAGGAGCATCCCACTTCAAAACTAGGTCATCAATCTGAAACTGCTCTCCCTTGATCCTTCTGTCAAAAGTATTCTTCATCTTCTCTTGATGAGACTGCAGTTTGTCATAAGCTTTACTTCTTCGTTCTTCGAGCTCGATGATCTGATTTATCCTCCGCTGTATGTGATTTGGTTCTTCTTGCTGATCCTGGAAATATCTCATAACTGGTACCCCTAATGATGTTGGAAAAATTACTTCAGCACCATATACCAGTTGAAATGGAGACATGCCTATTGCTCTTTTAGTACTAATTCTGTCAGCCCATAGAGCATATTTTAGTTTGGTGTGCCAAGATCTCTTATTATCTTCCAACAGCTTTTTGATAATCCTCACCAGGATTTTATTTGAAGACTCAGCTAATCCATTTCCTTGAGGGTAATATGCAGTTGAGTGATTGAGGCTTATATGATACTTATGACAAAATTTAATCATCTTCCTGGATTTGAAAGCAGCTACGTTGTCTGTTACTATCCTTTTTGGACACCCGAACCGGGCCAATATATTTTCTTCAAGAAACTCCATGATCACATTCTCAGTGGCCCTCATGGTAGGAATTGCCTCTATCCATTTAGTAAAATAGTCTGTAGCTGTCAAGATCCACCTGTGCTGACCTGATGAGTTGGGGTTTATTTCACCAATAAAATCCAAACCCCATTGCTGGAAAGGAGCCTCAACTGTTATCGGATCCAGAGGGAGGGACAGTACCTTTCTCTTACCGTCGAAAATTTGGCATTGATGACATTTGTTGGTTTCTTTATATACATCAGAGAATAACGTAGGCCAATAATAACCAGCTCTTAGGATTTTGTTTGCAGTCACCTTCCAAGAATGATGTCCCCTGCAGTCTCCTTTGTGAAATTCTCTGGTAACTTGCTGGGCTTCATCTTCCAACAGACAATTTAGTAGAACTCCTCCAGGATCCTTCCAATAAAGATATTTATTTATGATATAGAATTTAGCAGATTTCAACTTTACAGATCTTGCTCTCGATTTACTTAACCCCTCTGGTGCCTGCAAATTTTGGAGGACATACACAACGCCAGAGTACCATGGAGAGGACACAAAGTCAACCATCACTTCTATCTCTGTGTCTAACTGATCAGACTGGTGAGTCAAAAAATTGATCTGTAAAGATTCACAATTTGAGTTTGTCATCATCTTTGCTAACCCGTGTCCTTTAACCAGCTTCGTAGGTTTTATTTCTATATCATATTCCAATAATGTAGCTATCCATCTCGCCCTCCTGCCTTCGGGGTCTAGCTGAGTCAAAATTGCTTTTACCGCAGCAGTCGGAACATGTGCAATTACATGGGAATGCAAAACATATATTCTGAAATCCTTTAATGCTTTAATCAAAGCATAGGCCTGCTTTTCCATGATATCATATTT
>LPNX010243888.1:0-12281 GCA_001517045.1 Pseudotsuga menziesii
ATTATCGACTTACAATTCTATTACCCATGTATGAGTCGGTAACGCTATATAACCGAATACTTATTACAATCGGGATGATAGGGCCCCGCAAACTTTAAAACAAAATAAATTTCCACAAAATTAATTCTACAACCTTCTTATCTACAATGTTCCCTTAACAGAGGAAGCCCATCTAAACCAAATGAAAGGGGAATACTTGCATTGATTTATGCTAAAAGGCACATGGAGGTCATATATTTCCTTGCATACCTCAACCTTAGGTCTGTGATGTTTCTAAGACCTTTAACAATAAAGGAAAAGTAAATAATGTTGGTCATTTTCCTACTTACACAGAAGTAAGTGTATCTTGTGCATTTAAAGGAGTCTATTCACGACCTACGAACAAAAAAAAATAGGGTTAAAGACTAGAAATGGTATTTTAATTCTAATTTTACAAAGTGTTGAAAATACCAAAGCTTGGCTTAATGAATTTCACCTTTTAATGTAATTAATGCCAGAAATCCTCAGTAGTTCTTATTCCTGCAATGAACCGAGCCAAGAGTCTACGGGTCATAGACCAAAGTGTTGAGTCTCCTTCCTTAATACTTAGTCGCAAGGACATGAGTAAACTTGTGTTTTATTCTTTCTCCAGCCGCACTAGAGGGAATATTTGTTGGATAATATGAAGTCTCCAAAGCATTTAGAATATACATTACAGGATTCCATCACATGGATATTAGTAGGAATGTAACATTTGACGAAGAAGAAGCTCTGAAGAGATCCAGAAAGTGCCAACATGAAGTAGTATATGAAGATGATTACAATGATGAGGATGATGATGACTATGATGGTGATGATGACCATGATGATAATGATGAACAACGATGATGAGGATGATGATGATGTCGATGACAATGATGATGATGTCAATGATGATGACCATGACGATGATGATGAACAATGAAGATGATGATGATGATTATGAGAATGATGAGGATGAGGGTGATGAGGATGATGACTATGATGATGATAATGATGACGACGATGATGATGATGATGATGACGACGATGATGAACAGTGATTATGATGATGATGATGATGAGGATGAGGATGAGGATGAGGATGACGACGATGACGATGACGACGACGACGATGATGATGATGATGAACAATGATGATGAACGATGATGATGATGATGATGATGATGAAGACGACAATGACGACGATGACGATGAACAATGATCATGATCATGATCATGAGAATGATGACGACGATGATGATGAGGATGATGACTATGATGAGGATGATGAGGATGATGATGATGACGAGGAGGATGAGGAGGATGATGATGATGATGATGATGATTATGATGATGATGATGAACAATGATGATGATGATGATGATGATGATGACGACGACGACAACGACAACGACGACGATGATGATCATGATGACTATGACTTTGATGACGATGATTATGATGATGATGATGATGATGAATACCATGATGAGGATGATGATGACTATGAGGATGTGTTGCATCTGCAACAATTTCCCAAAATTCTGAAAATTTTGGGACCCTCCTTTACTTTGAATTAGTCAGTTCTTTTCTTGATTTCATCCTATTGATTTTTGGCCTATGGATTTTAAAGTGTTTTCCAGCACTTTGGGTTACTGTGAATCGATTGGTGCTTGCTCATTTCAATGTTTTAACGAATCCCAGCCTTAGTTGAATGCGTCATCATCTTGCATATCTCTTGAAGATTTTTTAATCGGGAGTCAATTTTTTGTCCTCTTCGCCGTTGCGAGCAGATATTTGATCCTACCCTCCGCCATTGTGGATCATTTACGGGTGTCGAATGTCCTTTTCTGTCCATCGTGGCGCGTGGGTTTTCATTCTATGATGTTTCGGGTGGGTTTGGATTCTTCGTCAGAGGGATTTGAAGTCTCCCTCGTCTGATGCTGCGGACAGACCTCCTTTTCAGGCATCCGCCGTTGTGGATCGCTTCCGACTTTGACTTTCATCGGCGCCCTGATGTGTGTTTTGTTTTTTTTGCCGGCTCTGTAGCAGAGCGCTTGGCCATCGTTTTCTCCTCCGTTGCGGACAACATCGTGCTCCGATCATTCGCCGTTGTGGAGGGGTTCAGATTCTTGGTCATCCGATCAAGGTATCCGTCGGCGCCCGACTGTCATTTTTTTCACGTGTTATATTTAGCCGGGCGGGTGATTTAGTACCGGGGATTGTCCGCCGTTGTGGAGGGACTGAATGTCTAGTCACCCAACGCCGCTTTCTTTTCGCGCCCGATTTAAATACTCGCACGTGTGGTGTTTTATATATATACGATGCGACAGTTGGGGGTTTGTATTGTTTATTTTATTGTCGAGCACTGTCGCGGTGAGTTGAGCTGTCGTGCTTCGAAAGGAGAGAAGGTCTAGCTGTCACTATACCACCTTCCAGGTGGCGAGGGTGGAATTCCAACCGTCATCAGCTTGATCATTTCACCGGTTTTCCAGGTAGGTGCATCCCATTTTTCCCATTGCGTTGAACATTTTTATTTTTATTTTCTACCGTGTTTTGGGATCCCGACGTTTTTTGCCCTCGTCCAGTTAGGATTTAAGCTTGTTCAGGTTGACTATTATCTTAACCTAGCGTGAGGGGGGGGGGTCGTTTTTAGCCTTTTAATCCGATTACTTTCCGCCTGTTAGTCGTTGCTTGCGCACAAGGGTTGAAAGGCTTTAGGCACAGATGGCCGTTACGCCGTCTACGCCAGGCCTTGCTGCGCGGCCATGATAGATAAGGAGTGGTCGGGGTTTGATTCTTGCTTTGGGGAGTCTGGTGGGATTTTTGTTTCCCTAGTGCTTGCCAAGGGTTTTGAACCCAGGCTGTTTGCTCGCACGGTTAGGTGCAGTTCTGTCGAATAATTCATTGGTTTGCCGGGGGGGAGGGGGGGGCACTAGGTTTTTGAAAGAGATTTTACAGTCGATAGCGTCACTCCTTCACTACTCTAGTCGCATCCCGTGTCGATTGCAAAACCCCTAGCCACCCTTTTAGGTCCCGTCGCCTGAAATCCCTAGCCTTTTAAGGAGAGGTATCGCCGTTTATAGTGCATGGATTGAGAGCAGCACGGGGGGTTTTTCATGGGAGTATCCAGGGCAGGAAGTAAATGATTCCCGAACAATGTATAGTCAAGTTAATGGAGATTTTCCGCCGTAAGCCGCATGAGTCGTCATTAGTCTCACGTTTGCTGAGCTCTATGGTTAAAATGTTGACTGTCACGAACCTCCACTCCGGTTGTTAATGAAATAGATTAATGGCGGAATATTGCACATTACACATAATATGCTAGTTTTTTTGTATTGTTACTGTGCTGAAAGTGGCATATTGCAGTTTAATGTAGATTTCACGCTAACACTAGTATGACTGATAAACTTGTTGCATGTAGAATAGATCATAAGATGTTTCATTCATAAGGCATTGTAAGGTTGAGTAATATATGTATTAGTTCCATGGGATAACAGCACGTTGCACAATACTGCATGCTAGTCTGGTTACTCAGTATGAGAGACTTATATTTGATTTTATTGAGTGATCACAATTATGATACACTTGAGGAAGGATAAATTCATGCACACTGTATGGAAAGTGGAATTACTTAATGTCAAAATGATTACATATGGCAGGACGAACTCACAATGTCCAGAAGGCAGAAGAAGAAAGCCCCAGCAGTGGAAGAAGCATCAATACCCGAAGCAGAAACAAAAACTAAGTACATCTATGAGGACACCCAATGTGTCACGGGGGTTGAACCTGAATATAAATGGGGAGAAATATACAGGTTGATTTCCCGCAGGGAAGTCCCAGACATGGGTCTTAAGGAAGCACCCATTTACGCAAACATAGAAAAATATGCCATTATGAAGGTCGCCACCAGGCCAGAGATGATTCCATGCTATGAAGTGATGAAATGGATCCTTCCACACACCAACCATGACACAATGCTTATATGTAATGTTGAAGGTCAGGGCTATGCTGCATTTACCCCTGGATACGTGGCCTTAGCTTACCACCTGCCTGAAACTCAAGTTTTCTTGTCCAATGAGTGGTTGGACAACCTCGGGAGGGATTTAGTAGAAACCATGAGGAAAATGCTATTACCAGGGAAGCTCTATAGACATAGAGCAACTGAAGATTATGACACAGCCAACCTTAGAGCCCCTTACAGATTCATAGCTCTAATGCTAAACATGATTTTCGGGAGGGCTAATGGCAGGTTATTCAAATTCGAGTGGATACCCCTAATTTTCTATGTGGCAACAGAAGGAACGGTCTTCAATTGGGCCAGCCTGGTCTTGAGTAGTCTCTCCTCTTGTGTAGCTGCAGCAAAAGGAGGAGAAGCCCGAAAAAGATCTAAGTTTTATATGAGCTCGATTCTGATAGATTGCATACTCTGTAACCAGCCTTTCCCAGGCCTCTAGTGTGTATGGGATAGGGACAGAATGCCTATTTACGCAGCTTACAAACCATTATGGGCTCACCTGTACCACAGTCATTACCAAGAAGTATGTGAGCATTTTATTATGCCATTATACAAGCTCATCTTCCGGGGGGGATGTGATTGTATGTCTGAAGATGCCATGCAGGTGATTGAAGAATATGGAGATTATTTCCTGACCAAAAATGGCATGTATATTAGAATGTATGGAGGATCAAAGACACCCCATCTACTACCAAAGTATGCCACGGATTATATAATCCACTATGAGGCAATCAGACAAGTGTTTATTAACGGTGTTGGTCACTTCTTGTTTCAGAAAAAGAAGGCTGCCTATCCACCTCTACCATTTAAGCTAGGCAGCTGCAGTTTCGCCAATGTGAAGCAGGCTGCAGAATTTGTAGAGGAACTAGGGAAGTTCCACTTTGGCGAGATGACTTTCAGACGAAATGACACTCATAGCAAAGTAGCAGAACACTGCAGGAAACATAAAGTATACTTCGAATACAGCCATCATTACGATAAAGACGAATCGGTCTATAGGAATGCCCCTAACATGGCAGCACTCAGAAAAAGATTCAAGCCAAAGAACCCCACCAAGGGTGGGAAAGGATCTGAACAAGATAAAGCCGAGCAAGCTAAGGCTAAAGAAACAGCCAAAAGGATAAGAGAGGAGGCTCGGAGGCTGGAAGATGAGGCTGCAGAATGGATGCGAAAGGGAGAAGAAGAAAAGAGGAAAGCTGCCCAGGAAGCAGCTGAATGAGCCAATGAAGCAGCCAGAGAAACAGAAGAAGCTGCTAGACAAGCAGTCGAAGAGGCCCAGAGAAAGCTAGACGAAGAACTACGAGAGAAGGAGGCTGAACAGATGAAGTTGATGCAACAGCAAGCTCTCGAAACATCATCAGGGATGAGTCAGGGAGAGGAAAACCCTGAGATGCAGATCCCTCAAGTGCCCACTACCATCGAAGCTACTACCCCTATGATACAGCCGATACCCTTCATGCAGGAAAAAGGGGAAGAAGTCCCTGATTTTAGCACCGTATATTATGATAGGGCTACTAAAAGGATAATGAGGAGAACAGAAAGAAAGGTAGGGGCCGAAGAAATGGCCAGCAAAATGATAACAGACAAGGCGATGATGGTAGGAACAGATGTAGATCCAAGGTTTACTATAAGGGCCGGGACTGCAGCAATACATGCTTCAGAGGATAACATAGACAGAATGATGATTGAAATAGAGTCATCCAAGAAGACCTCCTCTCAGCTTAAGGACACCCTGAGAAAAGAAAGGGAAGAAGGCAATAGACTTAAAAGAAAATATGAACATGTGCTGAGAGAAATGGAGGCCACAAAGAGTGAAATCTGCGCCGTCCAGGTAGAATCACAGGCCAAGGAAACAACACATAAGGCTCTGGAAAGTGCACAACAGGAAATCCAAGACTTAAAGAATGAAAATGAGAAGTTGAAGGCAAATATATAAGACCTAGAAGCGCAGCAGTCTATCATCTATGAGTCCAATGCCGCATATGTTAAAGAACTGAAATAGCAGCTAGAAGCATCAAAGGAACAACAGGTTGATCTACAGCCAGTTAAAGAACACATCATGGCCCAAAAAGATAAAGTGCTACACCTGCAAACTGCTCTAGAAGAAGAAAGATTCCAGGTCCTCCAGATTGATAGCCGAATTGAAGAAATCTTGGAAACAGCTTCTTATTTTGTTGACAGGTCCCAAGACATCCTCGAAGTACTGACTACAAGGATAGCCAGAGAAGAGAACAATGAGGAAGCCCCAGCTGAACTACCATCCAAGGATAAACAAGCCCTTAAACGGGACCACGATCTGATAGAATTCGCCATCAATAATGCAGAAGATTTCCAGAAGACAGTCAAGAAAACCAAAGGAGTCTGCACAGAATTCTTCAGGAGAGCCCTGGTTACCTACAACAGATGTCAAATAGAAGCCGAGCAGAGGCTATATGAGTTCCCTGATCATGATGCATTTGTAGAAATGTTGCAGAAAGGGTAGCAAGATGAAGAAGCCAGAGTACAATGCATCAAAGCTATTGATGACCAAATCCTAAAAAATGAAATAGGCCATACAGTCGTCAGTGTGCAGCTCTTAGAAGAACAGGTGTGATTGAACACAGCCAGGGTAGAGGCCATTGGAAACCAGGCTGAAAAGTTCGAGCTAAGCATTCAGTTTTTAGAACCGAGCTCGTTTGAATATCTCGCTACTGAAACAGCAGTGTGGAAGAAATTCTTGGGAAACCAAGCGGAACCCTCTTCACAAGAGGACCTGTCAACTCTGCTGTAATTTAATAAGTTAGTAAAAGGATTTTTGAAAAAAATGAAACGTTGGGAAGACTGAAGGGTTGGGAAGCCCAAAGGTCACTTTGGGCAGCCCAACCACTTTTTGCATTTTGTATAAAAATAGGAAACGTAGAGAAGAGAGAGGGCTTTTTTCCTAGTAAGACTGGAAATTTATTGTAAGAAGAACTACTTCCTTTTGCAATATAAAGTTACAGTTTTCCTCTGGAAATAAGATCGGTGGGATTTCAAATGTGTTGACATGGATAATCGAAAGATGAACTACTTTGTTTTTCAACATTATATCCATGAATCATGAGATCATTCTAAATTCATGACCTATGTCTCTGTTTAATGATTTCTGATTTATTTTATGAAATCTCTACCATGAGTAATGTAATGCTTGTCATAAACAATTAGCTATCTGGTTGTGTAATATTTTTCGATGTCATGTGTGTAAAAGATAATGCCAGCTATCTGTAATTGCTTTTATTACGCATGCACATCTACATTACTCATATATGTTAATCACAATCTGGCTCCCCGGGGATAGGATAGGTAGATAGATAGGTATGCATTTAGATCGGTAGTCTTTTCATTTCTGCATGAGTGTCTCAGATGCATGGTGAGCCTAAGACGAGAGGTAAGAACCTGCGCACTACTTTGTGGATGCTCCTTGCATCCTTCACCACCCAGCATTTAGTTAGCAATTTGCATTTCATACTTACGTCAAAATACAAATTCCGGTGGACCAGGCCGCAACCGGTAAAACCCTTGTTTGTTACTTTGGCTTACGGTAGCCGGACCGCAAACCGGATGGATTCCCTATACCAAACGATCAACGGGCTAGTTGGGAACGTTGATTGGGGAGAATCCCTTACTGTTTTCGCCTGCGAATTTCCAGGCCTCAACAGTTTTGGTGCTAGAAGGAGGGCCACCAGTAAAGGTTGGCCGTGGAATTTGATTTCCCGTGACTACCCTACCAGCAGATGTTATAAACTTGAAGTTTATGGTTCTATCCTTGAAAACCTGTTTTTCCTAGTATTACTCGCTTACCTTTGCTCATGGCTGGTAATCAACCTAACCCTTTGCCGGCATGGAGAGCTAGGTCACCTCTAAACTTAACTCCTCCTTTTCATAACCTACCTCAAGTCTTTGAAAAGCTTTTGCCCAAATTTGACCCCGCGGACAACATTGCTATAGATGATCATATTCAAATTTTTTACCTAGCGTTAGAAGGGCTAAGGGCTGGAGAGTATGAAGATGTGGTGTGTAGACTTTTTCCTCATACTCTGAAAGGAGCAGGAGCATCCTGGTACTTTGGACTACCTGCAAACTCCATTCATAATTGGGACACTTTTGAGAGTGTTTTTAGGAGTAAGTATACCCCTCAAAAGACGCACGCTTCATTGATGAAAGGGCTTGGTTTGTTAAGAAAAGAAAGGAATGAAAAGGCACATAATTTCACTCATAGATTTTCATTGTACTTAAAAAAAAATTCTCCTATTGACAGACCTTCAGACAAGGTTCTAATTGAGTATTATACCTCAGCCCTAGGCCCTGAGTTGGCCATGTTTTCCAAGATGAAACTCAAGCCCACGCTGGCAGAAACCTATCAAGAGGCTGAAAGAGTAGAGGTTGAAAGTTAGAGTATAGAGGACTATCCTGACTCATTTGAAGATAAGACCACTATAGTAAGAAGCTCACTGTTGTCTAAATCTAAAGAATATCAACCACATAATTATCATGAAATGATGAAAGTGCTTCAGAAAATGTCCAACTGAATTTTAGATCTGGAAAAGGAGAGGGACATTCAGAAAACCAATAAACCATACTATCCAAGGAAGGAAGATGACAACCAATGGCAAGTCCCACCTCCAAATTTGGCATCAATAAACATAACAGAAATAGGAGGAGATAATTTTTGTACTTTTCATCAACAACATCATTCTGAGAAGAAGTGTCCTCAGTGGTTACATTCAATAACATTGGTGATGAATAACTTGTTGGATCCAGAATTGACTAGGGACAGTGGTGAGGAAGAAAAAGAGAAGTAGACCTTAGTAAAACCAGACGATGATAATATGTTTTCATGGAATGGTGTATCATTGTTTAACATGGAAGAAGAAGTTCTCAATTCTCAATATACCCCTACAACCACAAAAGATGAAAACCTGGCCATTAAGAACAATGCAATAACCTCTAAGGTCCCAGATTTGCAAGAGGAAGAAAAAGGGCAGGCTGATGTGAAGGCTAAAGATGACATACCCAAGGATATTCATGGCAAACTGGAAGAAGAGTTGCCCACAACAAACCAACCTGTGGAAGAAAATATTTGAGTTGATCAAGACTAATGAAAACCAGCGCCCCACCTTTCCTTATGACTCTTGAAATTTTAAATCATAAGGTCCATAATTGTTTGGTAGACTCTGGATCATCCATGAATGTTATGCCCCTGGCAGTTTGCAAAAAACTTAATGGGCCGCTAAAACCTACTATTTGGGATGTTACTCAACTTGACGAAACCAGTGTCAAAGTAGTAGGGGAAATGGAGGATGTTCTGATTCAATTAGCTGCAAATAAAAGGACATGTCATTACGTTGACATCATAGTAGCAGAAATCCCTGATGGATATGGAATGATCCTGAACCGAGATTGGACAGCAAGATTAAATGGGTACTTTGCTTCAGACTGGTCTCATTTGTGGTTACCTCAGAAGGGTAGCCCAAACATGATTAAGATTTTGAGAGAGCCATATATGAAGCACAATGTCACTAAGATAGGAGAAGCAAACGAATTTGCTGAGTCTGTATTGGGAAACCATCTGACTGAGTGTAAGTTGAGGTGACACACTTCAAAAGAGGCCGGTCCTATGATGGACACTCAGCCTGAGCTCCTTCAACTCCCTCAGGCTGAAAGAAACGATTGCAGGGTTTTGGATATGAGTGTCATTTCTATAACAGCACAGTTGGATCATGGTTAGATAATGTATGTCTAAAACCCAACTCATTCCTCAGTTTTAGATTTATAATTTTTTAGGAATGTGCAGAAGTTTGTTTCTTTGTTTTCATCTGTACATAAATAAATTGCTTTGTCACTTACATTGTTTTCTTGCTTTAATGCTTTGATGGTTCTTCTTTTATTACCTGCTTTGCTACTGTTTCTTTATAGCTTTGTTAGTTTTCCTTTTGATTTTGAATAAGAGGCAAACTTTTGGATGCAATGGGAATGTCAGGGTTCTGTATCAACTAAAGTCCTGAGCAAAAAACTGTGCTATAAAGTATAGAATATCTTCTAGTAATTGTATTCCTAACCGGCAGTGCATTCACTTGAAGTCTTACTTAATCCTTGTAAATAACCCAGAAGTGAAAAAAAGGTCTGAAGTACTATTTAGAGGCTCCATCCATCTCACATCTTAAATACCCAAGGAAGCTGACAGCAAAAGACCCACGGAAAGGAAGCAGAGTGGGATAGTTTATCACATATAAATGATCCCATGCCATGGATTAAGACAAGTTAAAAGCTATGAAGATTCAAAGCTCCTGAAAGGAACAAGACATATCAAAGCAAATCTCGAAAAGCATGAATCTCAAAGCATAAAGTACCAAATAGCCACAAGATCCTCTCCGTCCGTGAACTGAACTACAAAGTACATTGTTCACACAACAGGACACTATGGGATAGAGGATCCTGAATTAAAATTCAGTAAGAAAGGCATACAGGAGGACTCATATCAAAAGAACTAAAGTTCAAAAAGGGCACAAAAGTGCAGATTGGCATGGGAATGAGGATTAAAAGGATAATACTATCACCCTCTCTCACAATCCTGTGGTGTTTAAGCTATAACTTCCAAAGGGCAGGTAAAATGAACCTCATTTATTTGGCCTCAAATGAGTTATTCAGACCTGAAACACTGCTGGTGTTACCTTTTCCCTAAAATATAGACTTCTTCTAAGTATTTTAATGCATAAGTTGGCTAACTTAGGGATACAGACATCTAGAAGATTGCAATTTTATTCGGATAGTCTTAAGCTAGGAGAGAGAGTTAATGCAGAGATCTGGGGTTCACTAGGTAGTCGCCAATTGTTGCATCTGCAACAATTTCCCAAAATTCTGAAAATTTTGGGACCCTCCTTTACTTTGAATTAGTCAGTTCTTTTCTTGATTTCAGCCTATTGATTTTTGGCCTATGCATTTTAAAGTGTTTTTCGGCACTTTGGGTTACTATCAATCGATTGGTGCTTTCTCATTTCAATGTTTTAATGAATCTTAGCCTTAGTTGAATGCGTCATCGTCTTGCATATCTCTTGAATCTTTTTTAATCGGGAGTCAATTTTTTGTCCTCTTCGTCGTTGCGGGCAGATATTTGATCCTACCCTCCGTTGTTGCGGAGCGTTTCCGGGTGTCGACTATCCTTTTCTGTCCGTCGTGGCGCGTGGGTTTTCATTCTGTGACGTTTCGGGTGGGTTTGGATTCTTCGTCGGAGGGATTTGAAGTCTCCCTCGTCTGATGTTGCAGAAAGACCTCCTTTTCAAGCATCCGCCATTGCAGATCGCTTCCGACTTTGAATTTCATCGGCGCCCTGATGTGTGTTTTGTTTTTTTTTCCGGCTCTGTAGCGGAGCGCTTGGCCATCGTTTTCTCCTCCGTTGTGGACAGCATCGTGCTCCGAGCATTCGTCGTTGCGGAGGGGTTCGTATTCTTGGTCATCCGATCAAGGTATCCGCCAGCGCCCGACTATCGTTTTGTTCACGCGTTATATTTAGCCGAGCGGGTGATTTAGTACCGGGGATTGTCCGCCGTTGCAGAGGGACTGAATGTCTAGTCGCCCGATGCCGCTTTCTTTTCGCGCCCGATTTAAATACCCGCATGTGTGGTGTTTTTTATATATACAGTGCGACAGTTGGGGGTTTGTATTGTTTATTTTATTTTCGAGCACTGTCGCGGTGAGTTGAGCTGTCGTGCTTCGAAAGGAGAGAAGGTCTAGTTGTCACTATACCAGCTTCCAGGTGGCGAGGGTGGAATTCTAACCGTCATCAGCTTGATCATTTCACCGGTTTTCCAGGTAGGTGCATCCTGTTTTTCCCATTGCGTTGAACGTTTTTTTTTTTTTCTACCGTGTTTTGGGATCCCGACGTTTTTTGCCCTCGTCCAGTTAGGATTTAAGCTTGTTCAGGTTGGCTATTATATTAACCTAGCGTGAGGGGGGGGGCGTTTTTAACCTTTTAAGCCGATTACTTTCCGCCTGTTAGTCGTTGCTTGCGCGCAAGGGTTGAAAGGTTTTAGGCGCAGACGGTCGTTACACCATCTGTGCCAGGCCTTGCTGCATGGCCATGATAGACAGGGAGTGGTCGGGGTTCGAGTCTTTCTTTGGGGAGTCTGGTGGGATTTTTGTTTCCGTAGTGCTTACCAAGGGTTTTGAACCCAGGCTGTTTTCCCTCACGGTTAGGCGCAGTTCCGTGGAAGAATTCATTGGTTTGCCGGGGGGGGGGGGGGGGG
>LPNX010243888.1:12400-14900 GCA_001517045.1 Pseudotsuga menziesii
CCCTAGCCGCCCTTTTAGGTCCCGTCGCTTGAAATCCCTAGCCTTTTAAGGAGAGGTATCGTCGTTTATAGTGCGTGGATTGAGAGCAGCACGGGGGGTTTTTCATGGGAGTATCCAGGGCAGGAATTAAATGATTCCCAAACTATGTATAGTCAAGTTAATGGAGATTTTCTGCCATAAGCCGCATGAGTCATCATTAGTCTCACGTTTGCTGAGCTCTGTGGTTAAAATGTTGACTGTCGTGAACCTCCACTCCGGTTGTTAATGAAATAGATTAATGGTGGAATATTGCACATTGCACATAATATGCTAGTTTGTTTGTATCGTTACCATGCGGAAAGTGGCATATTGCAGTTTAATGTAGATTTCATGCAAACACTAGTATGACTGATAAACTTGTTGCATGTAGAATAGATCATAAGATGTTTATTTCATAAGGCATTGTAAGGTTGAGTAATATATGTATTAGTTGCATGGGATAACAGCACGTTGCACAATACTTCATGCTAGTCCGATTACTCAGTATGAGAGACTTATATTTGATTTTATTGAGTGATCACAATTATGATACACTTGAGGAAGGATAAATTGATGCACACTGTATGGAAAGTGGAATTACTTAATGTCAAAATGATTACATATGGCAGGACGAACTCACAATGTCCAAAAGGCAGAAGAAGAAAGCCTCAGCAGTGGAAGAAGCATCAGTACCCGAAGCAGAAACAAAAACTGAGTACATCTATGAGGACACCCAATGTGTCACGGGGGTTGAACCTGAATATAAATGGGGAGAAATATACTGGTTGATTTCCCGCAGGGAAGTCCCAGACATGGGTCTTGAGGAAGCACCCATTTACGCAAACATAGAAAAATCTGCCATTATGAAGGTCGCCACCAGGCCAGAGCTGTTTCCATGCTCTGAAGTGATGAAATGGATCCTGCCACACACCAACCATGACACAATGCTTATATGTAATGTTGAAGGTCAGGGCTATGCTGCATTTAGCCCTGGATACGTGGCCTTAGCTTACCACCTGCCTGAACCTCAAGTTTTCTTTTCCAATGAGTGGTTGGACAACCTCAGGAGGGATTTAGTAGAAACCATGAGGAAAATGCTATTACCAGGGAAGCTCTATAGACATAGAGCAACTGAAGATTATGAAACATCCAGCCTTAGAGCCCCTTACAGATTCATAGCTCTAATGCTAAACAGGATTTTCGGGAGGGCTAATGGCAGGTTATTCAAATTCGAGTGGATACCCCTGATTTTCTATGTGGCAATAGAAGGAACGGTCTTCAATTGGGCCAGCCTGGTATCGACTAAACTCTCCTCTTGTGTAGCTACAGCAAAAGGAGGAGAAGCCCGAAAAAGATCTGAGTTTTATATGAGCTCGATTCTGATAGATTGCATACTCTGTAACCAGCCTTTCCCAGGCCTCCAGTGTGTATGGGATAGGGACAGAATGCCTATTTACGCAGCTTACAAACCATTATGGGCTCACCTGTACCACAGTTATTACCAAGAAGTATGTGAGCATTTTATTATGCCATTATACAAGCTCATCTTCCGGGGGGGATGTGATTGTATGTCTGAAGATGCCATGCAAGTGATTGAAGAATATGGAGATTATTTCCTGACCGAAAATGGCATGTATATTAGAATGTATGGAGGATCAAATACACCCCATCTACTGCCAAAGTATGCCACAGATTATATAATCCACGAAGAGGCAGTCAGACAAGTGTTTATTGACGGTGTTGGTCACTTCTTGTTTCAGAAAAAGAAGGTTGCCTATCCACCTCTACCATTTAAGCTAGGCAGCTGCAGTTTCTCCAATGTGAAGCAGGCTGCAGAATTTGTAGAGGAACTAGGGAAGTTCCACTTTGGCGAGATGACTTTCAGATGAAATGACACTCATAGCAAAGTAGCAGAACACTGCAGGAAACATAAAGTATACTTCGAATACATCCATCATTACGATAAAGACGAATCAGTCTATAGGAATGCCCCTAACATGGCAGCACTCAGAAAAAGATTCAAGACGAAGAACCCCACCAAGGGTGGGAAAGGATCTGAACAAGATAAAGTCGAGCAAGCTAAGGCTGAAGCACCATCCAAAAGGATAAGAGAGGAGGCTCGGAGGCTGGAATATGAGGCTGCAGAATGGATGCGAAAGGGAGAAGAAGAAAAGAGGAAAGCTTCCCAGGAAGCAGCTGAACGAGCCAATGAAGCAGCCAGAGAAATAGAAGAAGCTGCTGGACAAGCAGCCGAAGAGGCCCAGAGAAAGCTAGACGAAGAACTGCGAGAGCAGGAGGCTGAACAGATGAAGTTGACGCAATAGAAAGCTCCCGAAACATCATCAGGGCTGAGTCAGGGAGAGGAAAACCCCGAGATGCAGATCCCTCAAGTGCCCACTACCATCGAAGCTGCTACCCCTATGATATAGCTGGTACCCTTCGTGCAGGAAAAAGGGGAAGAAGTCCCTGATTTCAACACCGT
>LPNX010243888.1:19900-27272 GCA_001517045.1 Pseudotsuga menziesii
ATTTATCATAACATGCCTTTGATATTGACATGGATGCCTCTACCTCAATGATTTCTCCTTCCTTCGGGGGATTTGCAACCTCCTCATTGTGTAATTAGTCAATTTGTTCTCTTTAGTTAGTGTAACTTAATGAGTGTAATTTATTCAATTTATTCCCAAGACATCCAAACACCAACTTGTGTCTACCCTCACAACTAATGTGGCATATTACATGTAATGTCATCTTGTGCGAAGGTGTTGGAAATGAAGAATATTTCACTCATCTTATTGCGACTTCCACTACTTTTTGAACACAAAGGAAGTCATAATCCTATAGTTGTAATACTTGCAAACTTGACTCAAATAGAGTATAGAAATGAAACTTTAGTTCGAACATAAAGAGAAAACTTTAATCAACGTTTATGTATCAATGCCAATAATTACCATACTAACATATCTGTAATTTAGTTAATTATGTTGGAACTTGTCATGTTTCTTGTATAATGGAACTAATACCTTATTTGTTGCTTCTTATATAGGGGTAGACCTCATTTTTTTGATAAAGAAACTTTTGGAGATGAGAAACTCACGTAACAGAGTAAGAAAAAATAGAAGGAATATGCCCATTGAAAAGGAAAATGAGGTAAGAGAAAAGGACAGGATGGGAATGGACAGAGTGAGACATGGTATAGAAATTTCCAATGATACTGCGGACGATCCTAAACCAGTTGATGAAAAAAAAACCTCTAGTTCAGAACCACAGGTGAAGCGGTTACATCCAACACACCCAACTGAAATCCCAACATCAACAGAATCTCCAGCCAACAATCCATCAACGATCCATGCTAAAGCTCTTGATGACATAGGTATATTGAGAGATGGTGAGTTTCATGCATTGGACATAGGAGCAATGATTAATTTGCAATATATATAAGAACACCACAACCATGTTGAGCACACTCCCAATATGGACCAACATGTGAATGAAGCACCACAACAAAGAATCTCTGGGATTCGTATCTCATGTCCACCTTCCCTACCTTGACTGTCTAGTGCAAGAAAAATGAATCCTAGACATATCCATGTGGATGAAATTTATCTCTCAGGCCTTGAAGGTAAGGTTGCCAAACGCACTATCGATTGGCAATGTAGCAAATTAATGAAGGAATATTTTGAATCCAAAGGCGATGCAGGTAAATGTCAATTATTACTATGTTTGTGAAAGTCAAATTGTTTAGTTGTTGTTAGCAGAATTATGGGCATAAATATGGTTAGAAGTTCAGAGGCTAACAATCATATTTTTAGAAATATCCAATCTACTTTTAATGTGATTGGGAAGACGTATCATACTAAAGATTTTTGTGCGGCTTGTCATGTGTTATCAGAATAAGTTGTAAGAAAGTCCACATGAAAACATCTCCTCTTGTCACACACTTCTCGCGTACTTAAATTAAATAGAAAAACTATTAAGAAGTACTATGTTATAAGATAAAATATCGAGACTCCAGGTTGAAAAGATTGTTGGGATTTTGTTGGCAGGTTTCCTCGTCGAGATATGAATCTAATTGATGCTGTTAAGGAATTAGTACAAAATTTTTGTCATGATCATACTAGACCTTCATCTAACCAAAGAGATGTGCTAAAGCTAAGAAAAGGTTCTACTAAATGTGAACCCCGTGTCAAACACTTCCTTGACATGACACTGACTAAAATCTATGAGAGATTTAGGAGAGAGCACACACAATTGAACCTGGGCCAAAGGTCCTTTGAGAAATGTAAACCATGGTACATTCGTGTATGCATTGATCAAAACACATGTTGTTGTATATACCATGTAGAATATGAATAATTTTATGACACGCATAAACATATATTTTGTGATTTGCATACTATCATTAAGCAGGGTTGCAATGAATCCATAATACCACCGAATGCATCGAGATATTTTATCAGCAGTGCCATGTGTCCAAGGCATGAAGGACAAAAATACTATGGAAAATCATGTCTATATGGGAATTGTTCCAGGTGCAATGGGTTTTCTCTTTTGAACCGTTGCATTCATGGAAGCGATGAGCATCAATTTGGTAGTATGATCATGGATATGCAGAGATTCAAGTACGTAACCTATCAATTAGATAGTGTGAAGGAAAGTGAAAAGATTACATTGGCGAAGCCACAGGTGCAAATGATTATTTCATGTTTTCCCTCTTACATGTTCAGTTTCTACATATACAATATTTAAAGGTCACATTCTAATACTACCCTTGTTTTCATGGTAGCAGGTACGAGTATGTGATTTTTTATGGAGTTATACAAGAAAACCAAGCAGTATGTTTAGCATGTGCATGTAGCGCGATGGTAGGATGAGTAGTACAGAAAATGCAGGGACAAATTTCCCATTGGGCCCACATTGTCAATTGTGAATTTTGCTAAAAACTACACCTTCAGCCACAAAATGAATTCAGAGTCAATACTACCATCGTGACCAAGTTAGCATCATGGTACATATTACGTATAGCCATGGCCCTGAGATCATCATTAACAACAAGATAATACAGAAGGAGACAAACTTTTACATAAGTGATGACAAATCCCATGATTTGCATTATGTGCAACATTGTTTTCGAATTTTCTATGATCAGCTAAAGGAGGGATATATATAGATGGATCAGCATTGGATATAGTCAAATGTTTGTGAATTCCGGTAAAAAAATGCCCGAGTCTTCTAATGGATGAGTATGTTGCATAATACTTACAATGTGTCGCATATATGGAACTACTTTGAGACTGAGCACAACAAAGGTGAACATGACGGGGCCGATGCATGCATTAAGACCACACTATATCAAATATGCAGAATCCATAGTTAAATATGTAGAATCCATAATTAAATGGTGCTCTGCAACAATGTCAGACCGAACTAAAGTGCAACATACATCAACAGGGGCAGGAAGGGAAGCTAGTAAGTTTTGGTAAGTGGTTGACATATATTGATCCAGTTCCTATAGTTTTGGCACAGTATAAGGAACACATGGATTTCATTCGGTTCGAAGCTCAAAAGCCCCCTGTTTGAAATATGGACGCAGAAAATTGCTTGCTTTTGCAGCCCTTGTAGCAGCTATGAATGGGATGAATGCGAATGCATGGATTGGGTTGATGATTGCAATCGTTTGTCACTTGCAATAGACCCACATGTAGTCATTGAAAAAACGCACTTGGAGGAGGTCCAGTCAACGATTTTGACAGACTATGACCATATCTTTGTTCTTGTACATCCAGGACACATATATGCAGTTGTTGCCCCGAAAGACAATGAATGGGGCACAGATTATTGGTTGGCACGATGCATTTGAGGTAATACAATTATGAATGGATCATTGATTGATGATGAAGGAAATGAATTTCCTATTGGCGCGATGGTGTTTGAGGGTGAATATCTAACACTAAATGGGGAATAAAGAAGAACTAGTGGGCATGTACTCATGGATTACAGACCAGGTCTTGTGGTCTATCACTTCACAAGCTTGATGGTTGGCACAAAAATCCATCTACAAACAATTTCAAACAAGAACTCAACCAAGCTACATTACTTCTTTCCTCATTCATAGCATGATATATTGATGGAGACAATTATCAACAAAGAGGACCAAGATGGATATATTGAATGACATTGGGTAATTATGCTTATACTCTTCTTACACTAACATTTCTACCATAAACGTTCGAAAAATTCTATGAGATGACTATTTATATATGTTAACCACTCCTCCTTCAACTTGCACAATGTATTTCACACTCACAATGAGGCATGGGCAGGGATGGTGCACCATTCCCAGGGTTGCTTGGACCCCACTCAAGCAAAACCCTAGATTGCAAAATATGTCCTCGAGGTATGCCTAGGATGTGCGGAGTCGGGGGGGGAGGCCACCCTGTCCATAATCCCATGCCATGATCCCAACGGGACCGAAGTTTTATCAATCGAAACCTCGGTCAACGTTCTATGGCGAGTTGCAGTAGCCTTGCAAAATCCATGCAGGGACGCCTAGGCCAATTCAAGGTCGGGGTCCAAAAACCAAACCGGGCGGAAATTTCCAAATCCGTCGGCTCCTACGGGTTTCTTTGGGCATGTTATCCATGTGCAAGCCACCCCGGTTTCCTGACATAGGTTTTTATAGTGTCGGTGCACCATTTCCAGGGTTGCATGGACCCCACTAGGGAGAAACCCTAGTTTGCAAAATATGTCCTGGAGGCATGCCAGAGCCGTGTAGAGTTAGGGGGGAGGCCACCGTAGCCATAATTCCATGCCATGATCCTAATTGAATCGATGGTTCCTTGATTGAATCCCCAGTCAACGTTCTATGATGAGTTGCAGTAAGTCTACAAAAGTTGTTCACGAACGCCTTGGCCAATTCAAGGTCGGGGTCCAAAAAAAAAATAGGAGGCAATTTCCAATTTTGTCAGCTCCTGTAGGTGTGTTTGGGAATGTTTGCCATGGGCAGGCCACCGCGACCGTCTGGAACAGGGTTTTGCAGGATCGGTGCACGTTGCCAGGGTTGTATGGTGATTACTGGGGAAAAACCCTAGTTTGCAAAATATGGTCTGGAGGCATGCCTAGGCAATGCAGAGTCTAGGGGGAGGCCACCTTGGCCATAATCCTATTCCATGGTCCCAACAGAATGGACGGTTCATCGATCAAAGCCTCGATCAACATTCTATGGCGAGTTGCAGTAGGCTTGTAAAAGTTGTTCACGGACGCCTCAGCCAATTCAAGGCCAGGGTCCAAAAACCAAACCGGGCAGCAATTTTTTATTTTGGTGGCTCTTGTAGGTGTGTTTTGGCATGGCAACCATGGATAGGCACCCTTGACCTCTTGGCATAGGTCTTTACAGGGTCAGTGCATCGTTTCCACAGTTGCATGGTGGTTACTATGGGGAAACCATAGTTTGCAAAATCTGGCCTAAAGGCATGCCCGGGAGTTATTTCATGATGAGTTATACCTATCTCTCTTGGGTTTTGTGCCTATGTGAGATATCATTTGTGTATTCTCTCTACTGTTGGTTACCATTTCTTGTGTTCATCTATATTGCTGGTTGGAATTTCTTATTGGAAGAAAAATTAAAAGAACATTAACATTTAGATTGATATGTGTATGTTTTTTGTGAAATTCCTTGTGTAATGTCTATAATCTTAAGGGGACTTTGTTAAGTTATTCCACTTTTTTATTGTGTATCATCTATTCATATGAAAAATTGTTCTAATCATATACACTTTTTGGAAAACTTGAACATCGTTCCCAATGTCTATACAATGGCAATTCATGCCCTATAAAAAATATGAAATATCGTTCCAAAATGCACATCATGGATAGTGTCCACCGTGTTTGCATGGCCTAGTGACTTCATTGTGTGTCAATTTCATAAACTAGGGTTTTGCTCAGTTTCCTTCAATGCAACTCTCACATTGGTGGGTCAACTCTGCAAAACCCTCCACTGTGCCAGTCTTGGTAGTGTTCCCATATCAATATTTCCCATACACACTTGTTGAATCCAATGACATGCAATCTTGCTGCTCCGTTTGGTTTCTCGCTCCCGGACTGAGAGTCACCAAGTGTCCCTGAATGCCATTTTCATGCAACTTTTAACTTGACATAACTCAACAACCGGAGGTCGAATCGACGATCTGTCGACTCCGTTGGTCTCTTGGAATATAATTACCTCTAAGGGGGCCTCTCCACCATGTTTTCATGTCCTAGTAACTTCATTGTGCACTGGTTTCGTAAACTACGGTTTTGCTCAGTTTCCTTCAATGCAACTCTCGCATTGGTGGGTCAACTTTGAAAAAACCTCCACCGTTCCAGTCTTGGTAGTGTTCCCATATTGGCATTTCCCATACACAGTTTCTGAATCCAATGACATGCAATCTTGGTGCTTTGTTTGGTTTTTCTCTCTCGGATAAAGAGTCACCAAGTGTCTGTGAACGACATTTTCATGCAACTTTCAACTCGACATAAATCAGCAACCAAAGGTTAGTTCGACGAACTGTCAACTCCGTTGGTCTCCTGGAATGCCATTACCTCTACGGGGGCCTCTCCATTGAGTTTGCATGTCCTGGTGACTTCATTGTGCATTAGTTTCGTAAACTAGGGTTTTGCTGAGTTTCCTTCAATGAAACTCTCACAATTGTGGGTGAACTCTGCAAAACCCTTCACCGTGCCAGTATTGGTAGTTTTCCCATATCAGCATTTCCCATACACACTTGTTGGATCCAATGACATGCAATATTGCTGCTCCATTTGGTTTTTTGCTCTTGGACTAAGAGTCACCAAGTGTCCTTGAATGACATTTTCATGTGAATTTCAACTAAACATAACTCGACAACCAGAGGTTGGATCGACAAACCGTCGACTTCGTTGGTCTCCTGGAATGCCATTACCTTTAGGGGGGATTCTCCATCGCGTTTTCATGTCCCAAAGACTTCATTTTAAATCGGTTTCATAAACTAGGGTTTTGCTTAGTTTCCTTCAATGAAACTCTCGCATTGGTGGGTCAACTCTGCAAAACCCTCCATCGTGCTAGTCTTGGTAATGTTCCCATATCGACATTGCACATACACAATTTCTCGATCCAACGACATGCAATATTACTACTCCATTTTTTCTGTTGCTCCCAGGCCAAGAGTCACCAAGTGTCATTGAATGACATTTTCATGCGACTTTCAACTCGACAAAACTCGGCAACTGAAGGTCGGATCGATGAACCATCGACTTTGTTGGTCTCCTGGAATGCCATTACCTATAAACCAATAGACCATATACCTATAATTTATGTACCTACACTACAACAAATAAACTAGAGTTTCATGAATTACATGTAGAAACACATAATTGTATGAATTAGAAGTAAAAACTCATACATGAATTACAAGTATATAGCCAATTAGGGTTTCAGGGATTGAAATAAATTCCCATACAAAGAGATTATGTGTTATTTTAGTCTCTCTTTTGTAGAACCACTTAGACCATATACCTAAGATACAAGAAAAAATAGAAAAAAAACTAGGGTTTCATGAACTACAAACCATAAACCTAAAAACTAGGGTTTATAAATTTCAACGTATAACTACAAACTAGGGTTTTATGAAGTAGAAATTCACATACATAGATATTATGTCCTATGTTAGTCTCACTTATGTAGAAATACTTAATTTATATACCTAAGCTACATGCACAAATAGAAAAAAAACTAGGGTTTCATGAACTATAAACGACAAACCTAAAAAATAAGGATTACAGATTTACACATACATCTACAAACTAAAACCATATACTTATGTAAATAAACTTAGACCATATACCTAATCTATAAGAACAAATTTCAAGAAGCAGATAGGGTTT
>LPNX010243891.1:2946-58810 GCA_001517045.1 Pseudotsuga menziesii
CCATAAAGTTATATATGTCCAACTAAAGATCAAGTTGCTTACATTTATATTAAGCCTCCCGACAAGAACAAGTTTATCAAATTCAGCTATACTTGATGTGGACTTGAAGGCCAATGACCAATTTAAGGATAAATTGTAGATGTCCTTAAGCTGCATAGGAGTTATAAAGTAACGAAATTATTGTAATATGTTTATGTTTGTAATAAAGTAATGTTAGGTCACAGTTAGGACAATTGCCATAGTCAGCAATGGAACAATTCCTCTTCACTATTATGTAATCAGGTAATGTTTAGTAAAAAGATTATCAAAACCTTCAAGTTTTCTTTTTCATCTTCTCTTAAAAGTTTAACAAGAAATGAAGGAAATGTGTCCCCCATTCCAAAGGGTACATACCATGGTACATTGAGTAATAATCTTTACCTTCAGGTGCTATTATACACCTATGGGTGCCATTTTTTACACTCATTATAGGTTAAACTTCAGGTGTTGTTTTCACCATCAAATGTTATTATCTACTTCACCAAATCTAAGAATGATGATGCATATGCTATACAAGTGGATCCATAGATTAGTGAGCTGTTATGCCCCAATTTTTTTGCAACGCACCTTACCAGATGTGCCAAAGAGGGGTCTTTTTGTCATTGTAAAAGGCCAAGTTGGGGTTTCTTTATGTAAAAGTATTGGTCTAGCAGGGGTTAAGACCCTTATTTGGTCAAGGCAGATCCTCTTGGTCCTCATTTCAAGGTGTGTTGGTCTAGTGGCCCAGCTGACTAACCCTTGATGAGTGGAGCTCCTCATCATGGTGAGCATTTATGCCTTGGATGGGCATTGGTGCATCTTGGGGTGACTCCATTAGGATGTTAAGATTCCATATGCTAAGCTAGATTATCAGCATTCAATTTCAATTTCACAACAAAAGCATATAGACAGGATCACTAAAAGAAACAGTATCACAAGATCAACACAGATTTATCCTGGGAAAACCCTAAAGGGAAAAACCCAGTAAAAAGCTTCCTCAAAATAGATGATCAAAAAGATAAAAGATAAGACTTCAGACTTGTCCTTCTCCTCCTTGCAGATAAGACTCTCTCACTTGCACTACACAAGTGACTGACTGTGTGTCTGTGTGTTGAAATGAGGAGCGCCACACTTCTATTTATATTCTTTCGTTCACTTGACATTTCACTCCACCAAGTCGGCCCTACTAAAATTGACTGGGCCAACTTCTCTAGGAGGACTTAAACAACTTAATATTATATTAATGAGGGTGCTAATGACCCGACTTACAACGGAAGGTTTTTTCTCATGACTCTTAGTAATTCTCTCGATAGGAACATCGAGGTATAATGAAATACAAATGATTCTCACGATAGGAACATTGGGGTACAATAAGTAAATACATTTCGAAGTTACAATAATTCAACACTCCCCCTTAACGAGAAGGGTATTCTACAACATCAATAACAGCAGTAGGAGAGAGGACATCTTCAACATCATCAAGGTGATACATCTATAAATCATTGGAAGCTTTTTCATCATCTTTGACATATAGTCTTCATCTTCAATTTCAGCAACAACAACACTTTGATCAACAACATCACCATCAATATTTTAGTCTTCAATCAGCAACATCATCATCAATAATATTTTGACCTATCGATCAACATCATCATCAGCAGTAATAACATCATCATCACACTCTGATATTTCAATTAGTACCGTCATCATCAATACTTTGAGCAACATCATCAGCAATACTCTAATCTTTCGATCAGTAACATCATCATCATCAACAGCAATACTCTTGATCTTTCGATCAGCAACAACATTATCATCAACAACCTGCAATCCACAATACGAAGACGAAAGTCTACGAATCACTTTAGGACTTACGTCCGGGGATGATACAATCCTACCACATTCTCGAAGACCAAAGTCACTGGATACAATTATGGGATAATCACTCCCTATCACTTCAGGACTTAAGTCCAAGGATGATGCAATCCTACCACATTCTTGACGACCGAAGTCACCGAATACAATTACAGGATAATCACTCCCTATCACTTTAGGACTTACGTCCAAGGATGATGCAATCTTGCCACATTCTCGAAAACCGAAGTCTCCAGATCACTTTAGGACAAATGCCCAGGGATGATACAATCCTGCTTCTTTCTCGGAGACATAAGTCTATGGATAACTTTAGGACAGGTGTCCAGGGATGATACAATCCCACTGCAACATCACTGCTCCCCCTTTCGGGGAAGGTCTTTCCGAACAACACCAAGCTTGTCTTGAAAGTATTCAAACTTTACTCAAGACAGAGGCTTCATCAACACATCAGCAACTTGTTCATCGGTACTCACATACTGGAGCTTTATGGCTCCCTTTTGTATCATATCTTGAATGTGCTTCGAGTTATCATGGAACACTGGGTTCTTCGTCATCTTTTTACAACTCCAGTTATCACATAGAATTACTGTGGTATCCAACTCCAGGTTAAACAAACCTAACATCAGCTTCCGAAGCCATATGGCTTCACAACTAGCAGAGCAAACTGCTATATATTCTGCTTCAGCCATACTAAGAGCAACACTGGACTGTTTCCTGCAAAACCATGAAATCATAGCAAACCCCAGACAATAACATCCACCTGTTGTGCTTCTTCTGTCTGAAACACTTCCAACCCAATCAGCATCTGTATAGCCATACAATCCGTAATCATGGTTTCCATCATAGTATAGACCAAAGTCTATAGTCCCTTTCAGATATCTCATGATTCATCACATATTTTGCAGCTATCAGGTGAACACGTCTAGGTTGAACTAGATACTGACTCAAGGTGTTCCCAAGAGTTTCTGTATTGTTTTTTCTCTGGAAACTCTGATGCAAATATGTATTTGAAAATGACGTCAGTTCATCAGTTGCTTTTTGTCAATTATGAAGAGATGAGTTACATATGCAACTGCTGGCCAAAGGATCATTGCCGATTAAAAATGCCAGATCGTTAGACCATGCTACTTATTCTAAAGAAGAGGATGCAAATTCCATTGTATATTCCATTGTATATGCCAGTTATTCTAAAGAAGAGGATAGTTGCATTAAAGAAGAGGATGTAAATTCCATTGTATATACCCTTTTGTTTTCATTTTCTTGCTGATGAAAATATTTTTATGTACATATAGTAAGTATCTTGAACAAAACAAACGAAAGATGTGTTTAAATAGGTATAAAGGTATGTAGATAAATGGACGCATTTAAAAAAAATGTGGAATCAAGAAATTTATCAATCATGTTCCAATCTTTGAGAATAGACTTTTAATCTTGTATATATCCTAGTACAGATTGGAGCTGTGGCTCACAAGATGGCCCTTCTTGCCTATGTAGAGAGAGGGCACTCCATTACTGTAATGTAAGAGTTTTCATGGGGATGTACATGTGTGTTTGTGAAATCCAAATCAAGCTAATTTAATCCCTTTCTTAAGGGATTCAATGTTAGGCTCACCTACATAAATCATTTCAGGAAAAAGAAAAATGCTCGGAAACTTCCAATCATGGGAAACATCTGCAGTCTTTCCAGATCTGGAAACATTCTCATAAAAAAATTTAGGAGTATACAGAAGTTTCCAAGGAGTTTCAAGGCAAAGAATCTGAGCTTCTTTTTTTTGAGGATGATGGCTCTCCAAATTTAAAAGAAGACAAAAACGCAAATTTATTCATTTAATTACAATGGTGAAACTCACATGCGCATAGAAAGATATAAAACTTACATGAAGAGAATTTAGGCGAACACAAAGCTTGGATGTTGATAAGACATTGATTTGGCTAGAACGTCTATCATCAGGCAATCTGGGGTCGACCACTTTTTTCTTTGCAAATGCCTTCATACCACTTTCTTTTTTGTATCGTGTTAAAATTGGAACAGGTGGTATAAGATCGTGTTTATCTACTGCATGCATACCAACAAAAATCAGACAAAGAAACAGCGCGGTTTTAGTTACTTTTTAAACAAACAAAAAAACCCCAAGGTTCCTCCAAAGTCATTAAAAATCTCTTATCCAGCAGCTAACTGAGACAATTGAAAATAAATGAAGTTCTAATAAAAGCAGTGTAGTATATACTATATACGACAACAGTAATATCAGAATAGGCCACACAGCTCAAATATATATCTGGATTCTAATTTGTAGAAAAAAGAAGGTTCTTTCCCAAAAGTCACATAAAGATACAGTACCCAACATAAAATGCTAAACTACATTTTCAGTTGGATGATATAAAAGCTGGAAGAGGTTACCTTGCAAAGACAACTTAATTTAGTCATTCCAATTCTCAGAAATGAGAAAAGAAAAAGAACATAAATCTGAAATTACCTAGCTGACTAACAACCCTCTGAGTATAAGCTTGTAGTGCATTGTCAAGACCACTGACGAGACCATTCAGTTGTGGAACCCTCATAGGCAGTTGTAAACTGAAAAATTGATCCACTGTCTGTCGATAAAGTACATTAGTATCTAAGAAACCAACTCTCTTCACAAAGTAATTACAAAATTGGATCCATAACAAGCATGTAATTAAAAAATATGAACAGTAACAAAATTAGAAAACAATAAAGAATATCCAGAGTGACATAATAAGGTCAACAAAAAACAGTCATTGATCCCAATCTGAAATCTTATTTTCAACGAGTCCTAATCAATTACAGTTCCAAAGAAAATCTTATTGCATCATGCCATACTAGATGAAACAAGATATCGGGAACTAGAAAAAATCAAATGCTTCTCATTCATGATTTTCAAAGGCGATGTAAATAAAAGAAAGCAGAGACCTATCAGAATAGTCATGAGATACTATTGCTCAGCCAACATACTAGGCAGCTGGAATCAATATAAGCTTAGTTAAATAAAGGTACTCTCAATCCATAGCCAAGGAAACAAAATATTAATAATATTGTCAAAATAGAAGCTCGGCAGAGCCTCGTGCTAACCTTTAGGTAAAAGAATTTTAACACCACAAACCAAATTTTCTTTCAGACAACACAATAATTTGATATAGACTTGAAAAGAGAGAGTTAAAAATTTGCTGCTGTCAACATGGTAAAAATGCTATTCAAGCCACAAGAGGCAAGCAAGGTCAATGCAGAAGGGAATTGCTATGGCCCCAACAAGGGCTTGCTTCCTCCTACATCATATGGTCATTTCCCCAAAGGGATCAATGCCCCTTGTAAGGTGGCCAGGATCTACGACTGAAACGTCATGACCATTAAGTCAGGCCAAGTGGCCACAAACATTCCATAGTGTCCCATCCAATGATCTCAGGAGAGTCCTCCAAGGCCACACTTCCAGTCTAGAAGTGAGCTCCCAAAGGAAGCATGTAAGGAGCATGCTCCTGTACTGGAACATTGTTGGGATCATGCACCTAGGCCTTTTAGCACTCTCCTGCCTCTATTTAGAGTGGTACGCTCTCTGCCACTCTCCCTCCCATGATCCCACTACTATGACCACATGTCCCAACCATGCTCCCCCCACACTCCAAGCACACTCCCCCCACACTCTAGGCTAAGTCACAAGATTCGGCGAATTTGAACCATGAGGTTCGAAATTCGCCGAATTTCAAAGGGAAAAAAAATTCGAATTAAATTCGCCAAATTTTAAAAACGAATTTGAAAACGAATTTTATCGAATTCGAATTTAAAGACAAATTTAATAAAAAATCCAAAAAAATTTTAAAAAAATTGAAAAAAAACCTGGGAATTTCAGTTTTATTGTTTATTTTTTAAACTATGTAAGCATGCTGCATAATATATTTCATTTTATAAGTTAAATTTATTTCAATAGCATATTTTATTAACAATTTTATTATATATATATATATTCGAATTTCAAAACGAATCTCAAACGAACCTCATCCAAAAATTCGAATTCGAACCAAATCAAATGATTCTCGAACTCGAATTCAAATTCGAACCATGTGACTTAGACTCTAGGCATGTCCCTCCCCCCCCACCATTCTCCCGCAAAAATAATGAAAAAGGCCCTTTAAAAAATAAAGTGGGGCCCTTGGGTAGGTTTAGAGTTTAGGACAAGTTTAGGGCTTATGATTGCTGTTCCACTATTATGAGGAGTCAAAGATGGATAAAGCATATTAGACTTGGGACAACAATCCAAGGGAGGATAATTTGGAGGATGGAGCATTGGTTCTAGAGCAATTGGAGGATGCGTTGTTTGATGATGAGGATTGTGGTGAGATGCCACCCCTATCTACTACGATGGTCACCCTAACCAAGACTCCAACACCAAGAACTCCATGTTTAGTTTCATCTGCATTCTTCATAGTTACTTCTAACTATCCAACTTTAGCTCTAACTCTGGATCCACTACCACGTGGAGACTCACAGGGAAATTGTGGCAGCACAAAGACTTGAGAGGAAGGAAAAGTAAGTAGAAATTAGAATAATTGTTTCCCCTTTTTTACTACTATATTTGTTAGACTTTAGCTCTATTTAGTATTTTGGACATTTTGGTCTTCATATTCACCTACATTATCATTTTAAAAGTTATGTAGATGTCCTATTTTGTAATCACAACTCTTTGGTCACATTGATAGTTGGCGGATAGCCTACTTCATCCATAAATTATTGGTCTACTTCCTATTATATGGTTTAAAATGTGCATGTCGGTAACGGCTAGACGATTGATGCTTGGATGAATAATCATTAATCTACCGTAGATGACACATCTACAAGTAGTCAAATATGTATTGTTCTAGGTTTCTATGCCCATCATGTTTTGAACTTGGGTTGTTTGCACAATGACACCTTGTCTCAACCACTAGACCATTGCTTGATGGACTAGAATAATTGTTTGTCTTCTCCTACATCACCATGCACTGCCACAGCTTTATATAGGTTTACGAGGACATATCACTACTTGTATCTTTCTTTACATTATTTTACTCTATTAGGTTTAGCTTCGGCATTGTCTAGGAGTTGCGTTTGCAATCCTGCATTGTAATCATACTATTTGTATCCTTTTAGTCCCATTGACCTACTTTTGTGGTCATTCATTGGTCATTACTAACATTATCTTATCTTATCTTATCGTATACAATTACATTTGTTGTCCTCCTTTCTCAACCTTGGCCTTAAAAGGATACAATTACATTATCTTATCTTTCTAAAACTTGGCCTTATCTTATCGTATACAATTACATTTCCTGTCCTCCTTTGTAAAATCTTTCAAGTTGCAGGTTATCTAGAGTGGAGAGGTGATTCTTTGGTTAGATGCCCCATTTCTTCAAGTTGAAGAGCGAAGAGCACTCTTTCCTCACCCATTTTCTCATAAAATTTTTGCATTTTATTTTATCTCTTTAAAGTTGTAATGTTCTGTTTTTTATAAATAGGGAACTGACCAAGGACCTTTAATACCGGGAGCATATTAGGACAATTATTCAGTCATCAATATAGAAAGAAGGCCATTAGAGTTCATATCCTAAAGCATACGGAGCATGCAAACCTTGTTTAGACAGTGTTAAAGTCAACATCAAATTAGAATTGCATGCATGCAAAGTGAAGCACAAACCCTAAAAGTGACATGCAACCCCTAAAAGCATATGAAGATCTATTTAAGAAGGATTATGGGACTAAAGGAACTACCTATTATTATTGTTGATTAATTTTGGAGTTTTGAGCAGCAGCACAACGTGCAGCCGTAGCAGTTGGGGTTGAAGACGGTGTCTTCAGCTAACGAGGATTCGGCAATGAGATATCTACCCTAATCTCCTATCAGGATAGATCATCCAGGTTTATCCACAGCATTCATTGTACACTTCAATATCTGGAGATCTAACACTCCGAAGGATTATTGTCAGACCCACGTTTGAAGCTAGAAGTACCGAGGAAATCACAGAAGGATTCGTTGGGACCACAAACCTAGTCTTTCCTCCGCATGTTAGCTTCCTCTTTCTCAACAGGCCCATCCTACAACATCCCAGGACTATCAGCCATCAGTTTGCTCATCTGGAGTAGCTATCAGCAAACAGAGAGCTTGGGGGGCATGAGCAGCAGAACCACAGATCAATTCGCTAGGGCTCTTAGAGGCAGCCAAACCTCCGCATGTGACAGTCTATCTCTCTAGCATCAGCAGAAAGACAATCCCACAAATTTTTAGCCGGATTTGACCTCTCCTCCTACAAAAACGTCACCTTCAGTCTGGAGGGTGCTTACGGTACAACAGGGCAGTAACACCGGAGGGAAGAAGCACTACTAGCCCACCTATCTGAATCTTTATGCATGCAGCTATCTCTAGAGTCATTATCAGCCGAAATATCAGTGGTAAGTGTTAATTTCTCTCTGCAAACCCTAACCCTAATTTAGCTACATTTTAGGGCATTTTTGCATGGCAAGTTTGCATGCACAGTTATCTCGCATTTTTGTATAAGATTGTGTGTGTGAGTCAACACTACAATAGAACATTAGAGAATATCAGCATTTGGGATATTACAGTGGTATCAGAGCATGATCCTTGCCAATTGTGAGCACATTGCAATTGAATAAAAGTGCATCTTGATGCATGCTTGTACATGGAAATGCATATCAGCGATGTCGGTGAAGTGTATGGAAGAACAAAGGTTTTGTTTTTCCAGCTTGTGAGAACATGAAGACAATGAGAAGGATCTTGACTGGAAATTTGCGGAGGTTAGCAGCACTTCAACACTTGCCTCGATATCAAGAGTATCTAGCCTTGGGTGATGAGGTATGCACAGCGTTGTCCTTTCAAGATTATTACACCATCAAGTTCGGGAGCCAACCCAAGGATTTGGATGAGGATCTCCTTAAAGGCATAGTTGAGGGAGGGAAGAAAGATGAGCATTAAGTATAGGTTGTTGGTGAGCTTGATTTGGAGTTAACAGTACACGATGAGGATGTGCATGAGGAGATATCATTAGAGCCATCCTGTGAGTCTAGCGACACAAGCACATTCGCTAGTCAGATTGTGGACAAGTCGTGTGATGAGTTGGAGTTGGTACACTCTTCATCACCTACAGCAAGAGTCCAGACAGTTATGATAGGAGAAATACATGAGGTGCAAGGCAATGAGCATAGCAGTCGAGACAATGGGCAGTCACACATGTAGGTTCGGGAGAATTTATACATGCATGAGATAGAGCTTCCAGATGATAGTCACCGAAAGAAGATTGAACGTGTTAAAGAAAGCATTCTAGTAATGAAAGAGAGGACCAAGATACTCCGAGACACCATAGTACAGCAAGATGTTGAGCTTACAGTGCTTCAAGTTGTATGTACCGAGTCAACGGTCAGGCTTTCTAGTATTGAAGAGTTGTTGGATTCCATGATGGGGCAGCAGAAGAAACATACCATTGCATTTCAAAGCAGTCCTCTTCAGGAGTACATAGACAAGGCTTGCAGTAGCTTGAGTCCACATTTTCATAATAGCAGATGGTTTTTACAGGTTGGCCAGGATCGAGAAATTAGGCAACAATATATGAGCATTCCAGATTAAATCAGAAGGGCAGAATTTCAGTTTGGTAGGATTATTCCTTGGGATGGGGCTTATGGACAAGGTCCTTTTTGGGGGTTGGATTGGAGAGAGATTAAGAGTTGGTGTCCTATTGAATGGGTGATTCTTGGTAGGACATTCCTAGCCAAGAGTATAGTCCCACAAGAACCTTCAGAAATTTGGGATGAGAGATGCACAAGTTTGCATTGGGATCCAAGTGGGAGACCTTATGAGGGATGGATACAGTGTTTACTGATGGTGTTACTTGGGAGTCTACAGGATGCTCCTTGTGTCGATACTACGCAGGGTAGCAGTGGATGCATTTTGACCTCTGCACTTCTCAGATTGATTTGGGACCCTGGGATTACAATGACTAACAGTTTAGTGATTGCCAGAGGATGCTTTCAAGAGGTCTCTTGTGATGGTACCTCGTTTACACTGTGGTTAGTTACTCTACTTATAGGCTAAGTTACCAAAAACTTCTAAGAAGGGGAGGGGAAACTTCGTTCCCCGTTTCGGAAACTTAAACAGAGGGGATACGGCTTGGAAACGCCACTGAAACGTTTCCAAGCCGTATCCAAAAATTAGAAACGCTTCCATCTTGTTTCCAACCGTTTCTTGAAACGTTTCCAGAGTTTCCAGCCGTTTCCTTAAACGTTTCCAGCAGTTTCATGGTTTTCTGAAACGTTTCAGCTGCTACATGGTAAGTTTTTGACTAGAAATATTGATTTTTTGACATAAAAATAAACAAATAAATAACCCCAAAGGCAAACTATAAAACCATAACCCTAAATTGAACCTCAAAACATAGATATAAAGCCTCAAAGCTTATAAATCAAGAGCAAAACCTTAATCCTAAATTGGTGAATGGTAATTTGACATCTTATGTCTCACTGATTGTGTTTCATTGTAATTTTCCAAAATTGATAGAGGCCTACCGTTGGTTCAAAAAATCATTGATCTGTGGACATTTTATTGTATCAAATGCTTGTCGACAATAGTGATAGTTTCACAACCTAGTGTAGAAGTCCAATGACTTTTTTTTTTCTTTTTTTTTCTTTTCAGTTTTTTTGCCAATTCTTCACAACTTCGTTTTAAATAAACCCCAATGGCTTCCATATGTGATAAATCAACTTGCATATCAAAATTGATACAATGTCATCTTTAGCCATACAAAATAGAGTACTACATTTATGAAGGGTTACATAAACCAACACATATTTCCAATAATCTTCCAACAAATTTCAGTTTTCTTCTTTTCCTTTTTGAATTAGTATGAACCCTTGACATATGGCCTTATTTACTCCATTGATAGTACACTCATATCCCTATCCTTATGTTGTGGAGAGAATTATGATGGTGCGTTATTTAGCCAGTTCTCCATAAGATGTGCATGTGATATTTTAATCTTATTTCAAGCATTTTTATTAGTATAAACCATAAAACATAAACAACATATCCAAGGAAACTCATTGGTGTCTAGAGATAGTATTATTGCATAGAATGCAATATTGCATGTCATCACACTTACACCTAAGTTGCACTAAAACATGAGCTCACTTATTTATACTTGTGTGCTTAATTAATCCCCTTAAAACATGGTTGATTATGTCAAATTTGAATATCCAAGTCGGTTGCAAATCATAGACAATCCTATGAATTTAGGCCCTTTAAGATCCAGTTAGTTAGTCACTTTTGGAACCAGTCGGTTGGTCAATTGACTCTCACTTGCCTAGTTGATTGTCTCATCAGTGAGTGGACCAACCTAAATACAACATAGTTGACTCTGTCTTACATAAAAAATTGTGTTTAATCACAAATTTTAACACTTTTCTAAAGGTGTAAACAACGTAATATTTGTTAGATGGTAACATTTGGATACATCCATCAAGTAATTTTAGGGTTTGAAATAGATGTTTAGAAGTAGTTGACATGTTCCTGTTTAAATGCTTGACAGCGGGTGACTTATCTATGGCACTTGAGATAGAAGAATATTGTTTAAGACAATATTTGAGTTTGCTGATTTTAACTGTTATAAATGAAACAACTACCTTTAAATCTATTTGATGAATGCTAGTCTAAAGTATGTATGTCTTTGATATATATATATGTGTGTGTGTGTGTGTTGCCGTTTCCTTGTCGTATCGTATCCCACATTTTTCACAATTTGTGGTATTTGTTTCACTCCCTGTATCCGTATCTGTTCCCGTATCCGTTTCAGTGCAACTAGTTATAGGAGGCTTCTGTGGGATATTTTATGATGGTACCGTGCAGTGCAGTGCTTTGAGTAGAGGGTGCTACAGATCTCCTAGGATAATTTGGGACCCTGGGATCATCCCCGAATTCAGTTGGTTCAGTTTGATTGATTGTGGAGTTGCGTTGGCATTGCTTGAGGACAAGCAATCTTTGGTGAGGGAGGACTATAATGTTCCGTTTTTTATAAATAGGGAATTGACCAAGGACCTTTAATACGGGAGCATATTAGGATAATTATTCAGTCATTAGTATAGAAAGAAGGCCATCAGAGTTCACATCCTACAGCATGCGGAGCATGCAGACCTTGTTTAGTCAGTGTTAAAATCAACATCAAATTCGAATTGCATGCATGCAAAAGTGAAGCATAAACCCTAAAAGTAACATGAAAACCCTAAAAGCATATGAAGATCTATTTAAGAAGGGTTATGGGACTAAAGGAACTACCTATGATTATTGTTTATTGATTTTGGAATTTTGAGCAGCAGCACAGCATGCAACCGTGGCAGTTGGGGTTGAAGACAGTGTCTTCAGCTAACGAGGGTTCAACAGTGAGATATTAGCCCTAGTCTCCTATCAGGATAGATCATCCAGGTTTATCCACAGCATTCATCATACACTTCAGTATCTGGAGATCAAACACTCTGAAGGATTATTGCTAGACCCACGTTTGCAGCTAGAAGTATCGGAGAAATCACAGAAGGATTCACTGGAACCACAAAACCCAGTGTTTCCTCTGCATGTTAGCTTCCTCTTTCTCAACAGGCCCATCCTATGGCATGTCGGGACTATCAGCCATCTGTTTGCTCATCTGGAGTACCTATCAGCAAACAGAGAGCTTGGGGGGCGTGAGCAGCAGAACCACAGATCAATTCGCTAGGGCTCTTAGAGGCAGCCAAACATCCGCATGTGACAGTCTATCTCTCCGACATCAGCAGATAGATAATCCCACAAAGTTTCAGCCGAATCTAACCTCTCCTCCAACAAAAACATCACTTTCAGTATGGAGGGTGCTTACGGTACAACGGGGCGGTGACACCGGAGGAAAGAAACACCATTAGCCCACCTATCCGGATCTTTATGCATGCAGCTATCTCTGGAGTCATTATCAGTTGGAATATCAGTGGTAAGTGTTAATTTCTCTCTGCAAACCCTAACTCTAATTCAGCTACATTTTAGGGCATTTTTGCATAGCAAGTTTGCATGCACAATTATCTCGCATTTTTGTATAAGATTGCATGTATGAGTCAGCACTACAATAGAACATTAGAGAATATCAGCATTTGGGATATTACAAAAGTATCATTAGATCTTGTTAAAACCTTTGTTTCTACAAGCTATTTGAAGTTATTCACTCTGTAAACTTTTATAAAATTTTGTACAAATTTTCATGCTTGTATACAAGTTGTCCCAAAGTGATTTTGGGCATCTTTATCTTTTACTGTTTTTATGCTTGTTGTTTTTTGCAAGTTTTTAGCAGCACAAGGGTAAACTCTGTCAAAATTTGTGCAGAGAATTGCACAAAGGACTCCCAAAAGCCACCACTTCAAAATCCATAGCCCAAAGGGGTCAAATCTCTTCTCTTTCTCTTGTTTCACCAAATTCTAAAGTGTTGGAACTTCATCATTTGTAACAAGTTCAAGAGAGTCTCTTAAACTTGATTTTTATTTTATTTTAAGAGCATTCAAGTTTCTTTCCATCTGAGCCATCCCTTGCATGCAAAGGAGGTTCAGCTTGCCCACCCTTGCATTGCAAGCAAAGAGAGGTTGGATTTAGGTGCTTAGCTTTATTTCATTATTTCATTTACTTTCATTGCTTGCCCCATTTTTTTGCTAGGAAGAAAGTTGTGTGGCTAGGATGAAATTTCAATTTCTAAAATTTTGGCATCCATTGTTTGCAAGGATGTTGGGTTCTCCCATCCTTGCAAGCAAACGAGGAAGGGCTAGGTTAATTTCCTTTCTTTTTGCAAGTTTATTTTTTTCCCCACCCTTTCCATTCGGAAAGTGGGTTGTGAGGCTAGTGTTAGCTTGTAATGTGGCTTCAAGTTATACATTTGTGCCCACACCTTGCAAGTGAGATGGCTTTGCCATCCTTGCAATATCTTGCTAGCTAGTATAGTTAAATCTCTTTAAAGTTATTTTATTTTTTATTTCAAAGCAAATAACCATTGCCCCAATCTTCGCCCTGTATCACTCCCCTTGTTGGTTGGTCTGACCCTAGGTGACAAAAAAAGGAGAAGATTTGAGTTGGCTAGATAAATAGGCACCCAACTTTTATCTTGATAAGAAATTGATAAAAGAAAGGTTGGCATGTGGAACTAGAGGAGTAGAGGCTGTTGGGAACCTCGTGGCACTTAGTGTCCTCTTGTTGAGCGCCCAGCAGTCTTTGGGATTGACTTGCGGAGATAGAAGGGAACCTTGTGTTCTCTTGTTGAGCACCTAACAATTTCTCTAAAATCGAAAGAGATAAGTGTTCAAGGTAGACACATTAGCTAGGTCGCGTGTTTCATGTTTCAAGCATTAATCCCCTAAGCTAAAGTGAGACTTGTAGTTGCAAAAATCTTCTGAAAGCTGTCTCCTCACTTAGGAAAGTGGGAGAGGTGTGACCTTGGGGGCAAGCACTGAGCTAGGTACTGTCACCTACTCCTAGCTCCTTCGTTTAGGTTAACTCCTAACGAAGCCAAGGGGGGTAGTCCCTACAAAAGAGTTTTCTAAGGCTCTTAAGTTGTTAAAGTGTTTTAATTAGTTGCGGATGCGGATGGGTGCTATTTAGGAGTTTATTATGATTTGAAGTGTTTGTTTATTAAGAGAATGATGATTAATCAGAAGCAATCCACGTTGCTAACAAGAGATTACACAGATAAGCAAAGCTTCCAAACTTCTAACTAAGCATTCAGATATAACAATTTAAATGAACCACAGACAATTGATCAAGATAGAAAATTATTCAGATATAACAAAGGACCAGTGCCTTATGGAGTCAATAAAATGCGTGAATAAAATATAAGTCTAGGAATTAAGCTAGTGAGTGCTCTTGGTAGATTTTTAAAAGATTTTAATGGTGATCTTGCTTAAAGTGTCTGGATATCCTAACCGAAAATACCTTCAATGGCTCCGTTCAAAGACATGACGGACCTGTCTAGGATCACAGCTAAGTGTTCAATAACTTAACTAACTCTGCCCAGATTAGGTTGCCCAGCGCCCACACTTGGAATTTGCCCACTTGCCTCAATATTTAATCGAAACAACGCCGGTGCGTTGGTTATGGGGTAAAAGTTTTAATTAGGTTACTCTTGTGCGAACTTTAACAAGTCCGTTCACCGTTCTGAGTACAAGCCCAACTCGAAAATCGGTAGAGCATACTAGGTGAAGATGATCAACGAAGTTAATTAATTATGGGGTGTATGTGTTGAAGGTTTTATTAAGTGAATTAATTAAACTCTCCAATAGAGAGCACTCTTGACCTTGTCTTATGACAGAGGTTCAAGAGTCTTATCTAATCTAGATGAGACTAATGCAGGGATTATGCAAGAATACGGATGCTCTCCGATAGAGAGTGCTCTTGACTTGTGTTTCTGCAAGTTCAAGAGTCTTACCTAATCTATTAATTGATTAAACAATATGAAGCAAAACAATTAAGATGAAGATGGTTGATTAGACTCTCCGACAGAGAGCACTTGATCCACCTTATGGTGAGATTCAAGAGATTTATGAATATTAAGCAGTTGATTAACTTATATAAAAGATAAGCAATTAAGAAAATGAAGTAATCAACTTGTTCAATAGATTAAATGAGATAGACTAGTCAATTACTACTCTAAGAAAAAGATGTAAATATCATGGGAACAAACACATCTAACTTAAGCATATAAGAGATGAACACAACACAAGCCTCCGCAAATGGGGGAGGATGAGAGTGGGGACTTAAAAACCCCACTCAAACAAAAGATACTTTATTAAAATTTATACAATTTGCCTTTAGGAAATTAATCCTTGAAAGGACTTTCAAATGAAAGCATACAACTCTATTATTAAACCCTACATAAAAAGGAGAGTGATTTACTTTTACTTGAATCTTTTCTTGAAACTTTGCAAAATAGGGAAAAGAAGATGTTTGAATAAGAGCAAAAGAGCAAGGCAAAAGAAGGCTGAAATAAAGAAAGAGGAGGGGAAGAAGGGAGGAGAACAAAAAGGAAGTCAAAAACAAGAAAAGGGAGGAATAGGGCAGCCAACTATATGGCCAAAGAAGTACAAGAAATGATGAAAACGGGGCAGCGAAGGAGAAGGGAGATGGCTGTCATAAAAAGTAAAAAACAGGGCAGCAAACAAAAAGGGGAAAAAAAGGCCCAAAACAAGGTGGAAGAAGGCCCAAAAACTAGGGCACAAAGGGGCAAAAAAGGGGCACAAACTAGGGCACAATAGGGCTGTCCAAAGTGAAGAAAAGGGGTGGTAAACTAAGGCAAAAACGGGGCAGCGAAGAAGAAAGAGTAGAAGCAAAGCAAACAAGGCAACCTGTAGAATGGGGACTAAGAAGAGGGAAAAAATAAGGTTTTTTGCAGCTTATTTCTTTGATTTTTTACCAACTTTCCCGCTTAACCTGTCATAGAAAGAGAAAAACCAGCAAGCTATTTTCCTGCAAAATGATGGGTTAAACAATATAATATACTACAAATAATACACCTAATACTTGAGCAAAATATAGGAACTTTGTGTTGCTTCAAATACTAACTAGATCTAAGAGAATGACACTTCCTAGATCTAGAAATAAAAGCAAGTAGATGCAAAAGATTAGCTTTATAAATTAGAATTCTACTTGCAAATATAAAGTAAAGTAATGAAAGATTTTGTTTTAGGGGTGAATACAAAAGATGGAACCACTTGGATCTTTAAATCTTTGAAACCACCCTGGATCTCAATCAGTATGCAGTTGCTAGAAACTTGTGCTTGACTCCAAGAAAAGGAGATGCAACTTAGCTCAACCTTTTACTCGGTGCAATGGAGTGATCTGCAATCAAAAGAATTGTATGCTTGCCAAAAAAAAGGGGATTAGATCATGTACTATTTACTAATCTGAATCAAAAAAGCATGAGATATAACTGAATAAGACAATGCTCTTTTAGATTTCTGAAAGTAAATAAGTAAATAGATAACTTGAAACTACAAATATCTATTCTTATGTGCTTATATAAGCCCTCTAAAGCATTTATCAATACCCACACCTTAGCAAAGCAAAAGAGAAATTGAAATTGTATCACCTCATTAATCAAAGCACATACATCCAAGATCCACACCACATGAGCCCCCAAAGCCTTTCTTTATTCAAATTGGTTGCATGAGAGCAACAAGTATTACAATATTTTACCAAAGGTTCTTTACATCAATCATTCACCCTGAATAGAGCTAAAGGAGCCTCTATTTATACAATGAGAGAGTGTTAAAACCCTAAAACCAAATCACATAACCTGACCGGCTTGGTCACCTAACTGAGAAGCCAAACCTAAAATGAAGAGTTGGGAGTGAGAGGAGGCCTCCACCTAGGCAAGGCGCCCCCACTCCAACCCTGATCACTGCAAACAAGCCACCAATGCACCCACACGTGTGATGACGCCTTCAAGGAGAGAGAGGGGCGTGAGACTTAGGAGAGACCCCTGGGATGTTGGTAAACCACTTTTTAGGTTTGGATGCAGCCCCTGCTAGGTTTGGGAAGGCCATTGATGGTGTAAGCCTCAGTCTTTACCTCGATCAAATCATCGAACCAATGAGTACTCTCCATCTCATTCTTTAGCTGGAGATGACAAATCGGCTAACTGAATATAAATTAATTGCTCACTGAATGCTGACTGAAGTTGAGTTATGACAACTCCAAACATCATAAATGCCCAATGAGATGTCATTAAGCCTTTTATTTCGCTGAATTTGGATTAATTTGGAGAGTTTTAATTTTCTCCAAAATAATCATTTTTTAATAAAAAAATCATTTCTTTCCTCGAAAATGACTTTTTTGAGAAAAGGGGCGTTATGTGTCCAATTGATGATCCGAAAGTTGGCTCTGACTGGTTGGCCGATCAAGAATGATTTTTGGCTTAAGGTTAGAGCCTTCAATCACTGAATTCAAGGTCCGGATGATCGACTTATTACAAACGGGTTTTTTCCATTTAATTTATGGAAAATTAACCCAAAAAACTTAGGAAAATAATTAAAAAATATTTTTTTCCCCGTTCGAAAAAGATTTTTTTGAAAAATTTGTATATGTCCAGATGACTTAGGACAAGACCATGCTCTACTTAAATAATGCCTAGTAGGTTTATAATACTCAGTTGGGCTCTAATACCCCCCAAGGCCCAGAATTCAACATCGGGCGTTCCAGCTTTGGAAGAAGTGGGAGAAAACCTCGTCAATTATACTCGGCTATAGGCAAAGCATAATTGTCAGGGGCAAAAAACTCCCTGGAATACCTTATTTAAGATTCTACACCTCAGGAGACCGAACCACTCAAAAAATACCCTACTAGCACATTTTATTACAAACCCTGCGGAGCCATGGTCAAAATTATTCAAATGAAAAACTAACTAGCCAATATTGGCTAGACATGAAGACAAATCAACTGATACACTAGAATCAAACATTGAACATGTCTGTCAACCGGCGGCTCCTCAGCTAATCCAATTATGGTACAAATAAGTGGATAACAAGACTTAAAATTAACCTAAAATTTACAGGACCACTTGCAAAACCTTTCAATCACTTGTCATTTCGTATTTACTTTCAAAGCATTTCATTAAAGTTCTTTTATTTCTAGCAAGTTATTTTCATTTTTAGATGTTTTAAAGTATGGAAGTGAAATTATTACAATTCTTTTGTCTATCTTGTATAATTTATTTTCATTAAGCAAGCATTGGTTTATTGACTCCATTTAAGCCCAATAGATAAGGCACTAGTATAGTCGTTGTTTTCATTGTTTCATTCTTTAAAGCATTATTTAGTTGACTTTCAAGTTGGTTTGATTGTCATTAATTTATTTGTTTCATATTGCATGATTGTTTGTCAGATAAATAATAATTTTAACTCCCAATTAAAACCTTTGAGAAACTTAGTAAGTAGGGAGTACCCCCCTTGACCTTTTGGGAGTGGAGTCTAAACAGAGGAGTTAGGAACCGAGGTGACATTGGGTTCTAAACTCATAGTTGGCCTCAAGAACACACCAAATGGTTGGGAGACTTATCTATGGTAAGGTGTGTTTTAGGTGGCAACACTTGTAAAAGCGAAATTCAGTTTTTTGGGTCAATATGTGGAAACCCTTCCTATTGGGGAATAGACTCGTATGATATCATTTCTGCCTTTTTGAGGATGGGAATTCCCTTGTAACCATATTGTTATATTGTTGTGACTCTCTATGTTCTATGGTGTAACTCTTTGTTCCATCGCGTAATATATGACACATTTTTCTAAGAAAATTATGCATACATAACATAACATAAGATATCAAAATTTTCACTTAAAAGCATATACAAATCAAATCAGCTAATAATATTCATTCAAAAGATAAATTAACCATCATGCGAAGTCAAGTTCCAAGAAATGGTAACAAGAAAGAAATCAATAACCTTGAGAAGAACTATATTACAAATTTAAAAATTATGCTATATAGGGGAATGCACACCTCTTCCATGATTCTGTAGACTTCAACAATAGAACTACCATGTCGATGTTGAGATGATGAAAGCTCCCATTTCTATATATTTGTAAAAGTAACACAACCATTTAAAAGAGAAAAAGAAAAAGAGGTATTAATTTGAAATCATCATGGCAACACTTAAAAAAAAACAATTATGTAGAAATCATCATGGAAACACTTTAAATAAATGAATCCAATGAAACCATACCAATTTTCTTTCATAAGCATTATGCTAGTAGTGGTGAGAAGAGTTTAGCGGCATAATGGAGGTCACCAATAACTACTATTAAGCTTGATCATATACCAAACAAACAAGAAGATATATCATGATTCTACTCTAGTGACATAAAATATAATTCCTGAATTTCGATACACTATTAAAAGAATATCAAAGGGATCAACGTAGAGGGTTGACATTCTGTTAACAGTAAATATTCCCCTGGCAGAATCAGTGTTAGGTTCCAGCATGTTGGTGAGTACATGGTTCTGTTAGGATGGGCTCCTTCCAAGTTCATTTTGATCAATTCACATCGACAATTCATGGATATTAGTACTGGATCCAACATTGATGGTTCATGTGTACCTTTGCTAGAGCCCTATTCCTAAGTTGTTTTGTATGATCTTGGGGATTAGTTTCAAATTCATATATGCACTTATGCCAGCGAACAACACATTCAGTGTTACTTTTATCAGGCTCCTCTAGATCTAAATTTAGTATGTTTCCCAATGCAAATCATTGACGTACAACTTTTAAAGAGTGTACGGGATGGTAGAGGCAGTGAAATGGGAACTTTCAGATTCTTGAACTGGCTATTTTCAGAAATTTTCATCTTCAACAATTGATGACAATTTCAGGTACCCATTTGATAGTTTTCCAAAACAGAACTTTCAGATATTTTGGATTCTCAATCTTAAAAATTTTATATGGCAGAGTATATGGCAGCCAGTCAAGCGAGTTGTGAGGCCATTTGGCTTTACAAGTTACCCGTGCGATTATTTGGTCAGAGGTTGCAGTGGACCATCATTCACTACGATAATCAGAATTGCATCAAACTCTCTGAGAATCCATTGTTTCATCACAGGTCGAACCACATAGAGATCAAGTATCACTTCATCCGAGATTATGTTCAGAGGGGCGCTGTGAAGCTTCAGGACATATCTACAAATGAGCAGACTGCAAACATTCTTATGAAGGCTTTAGTGAAGGGCAAGTTTGTCTTCTTCAAAGAGAAGCTGGGAATGTTGCAGAACACTATCCTCGATAAGAGAGAGTGTTGATTTTTGGAGTAACTGAGGACAAGTGCTCTGCATGGCTTCAATGTCAGAAGCATGCATGAGATGTCCAGACTCCATGCACGTGACTTTTATTATTTTTTGGTGAAAAAGTCAATGAATTAATTTATTAATTTATTTTATTTTATTTTTCTAAAGTGAGTTTGGAAAAAGAAAATTAGGGTTTTGGAACCCTAAAAACCATCAAAGGATTATAAAAGAGACGCAGGGGGTAAGGTTTGACACACAACACATTCATTCATTCAGAGATTGACTAAGAGGGAGCGATTTTTCTTAAGCAACCAAGAACAGAAGAAGAGGGCACGAATTCCAAAAAGGGCGCACTTCACTGGGCGTGAGGACAGAGAAGAGAAGGCGCACTTCCCTAGTTGTGAGGACAGAAAGCAGGGCACGAATTTTGAGGCAGTCTTGAAAGCTGAATCCAGTAAGATATTTCAGAGCAGAGAGAAGGCACACACATCCCAAGGCAAGTCGTACAGCAATCATACAGCTGACAGAGCTAGGACACATGTGTGAGCAGAGGTGCACTTCCCAAGGAACAGTATTTGCAGCTGTTTTGCTATGTGATTTTGGCAGATAGATTTGGAACGAATTCCAAGGCATAAGGTTCATTTTATCTGATAAATTTCTGCTGTAATAATTCCTATTTTTCTCGTTGGCATGGTTATCAAGGAAGCTCCATTTTTGTTAGTTTTTCCAATTGGTTTCCAAGATAAAAATACTATGTTTATGGTGTGCCTAGTTTCTTGTTCTGCTGAATATATTAGCACTGTTAATGAGCTTATCTACTGCTGATCATAAAAAACAGATTTAGGAATTTTCCTGTGCATGGATCTGTGTTAATCTATCGGAAGTTGTAATCAGAGTATCACCTCTAAAAAAATTAACAAACCAAGATTCAATCTTGACCATAGAAAATGCAGAGTTAAGGCAGTTACTCTCCCCTATGGAAGTATGTGACCGAGATTGGGCCAGAAGAAAAAAACAAAGGTGGTGGCAACTACTTGTGGAACTGCAACAGGTGCAAAATTAATTTTACAGGGTCATACACGAGGGTTGAGGCCCATTTTCTTTGGCTGGAAGGTGATCATGCAGTTCACCATTGCAAAATAATAACCCAAAAGGATGTGAAGGCATTTCAAGAAGAGCAAGATGCTGCAGATATGGCCAAGGCAGAAAGGAGGAGTTTAAGACAGTCGTCTTTCTCAAAAACGGGAAATGAAGTTCCCTTGATTATTGAAAAAACTCGCAAGAGACAAAACATTGGACCCTTGACCAAAATGTTTGATATTAGAGGGAAGGATGAGATGGACAACAAAGTTGCAACAGCTATATATGCATGTGGATTGTCCTTCAATGTAGTGTGGTCTCCATATTGGCAAGACATGCTAAGGAAAGCGAATGAGGCCCCTAGAGGTTACATGGGACTAAACTTTGAAAAGGTGTGCACCATCCTTTACGAAAGGAGAAATTGCTTGTGGAGAAAATATTCGCACCGATTCGTTTGTCTTGGAGTAGCAATGGTATCTCCATTATATCTGACGGTTGGACTGATACGGGCAATAGGCCATTGGTGAGCATTGTTGCCATGTCTCTTGCAGGCCCATACTTCTTGAGGGAAATAGTGTTGAATTTTAGCATTAGCATGAATACTTTAAAAATTTTGCACACTAACTTAAACCAATGATAAGTGGAGTAAACAACATCAATCACATCAACACATTGAACACAAGATTTTTCACTAGGGAAACCTTTAAAGGATAAAAACCCCAAAAGCATTAGTAATTCATCTCGTAAATGAGCTGACTGAGTTCTTCAATGAATTCCACAAACTCTAACTGAGCTTGACCACAAATCCACAATTACATACGAGAATCAATTACACAAAAAAATACCCAGTTAGGGCTTTTTCACAAATTAGGGCTTGTTCACCTAATTTTCTCTCTCCTACCCAGATTTAGCAGGCTTCCCAATTTCCTGTGCGTCTGCCCAAACCTCTGTTTGTCCTGCCTGGACCTGCCAGAACAGTTTTGTCTTCTACCCGGATTAACTTGCCCTCTGCCCAGATCAACATGGATGGCTTGTCTACCTACCTAAAAGTCTGGTGGGCTGCCTGAAGGTCTGTTGGGCAGCTTTACTGCTGCCCGAACCCTGTTGGGTTCCTCTGCTTCTGCCCGGATCCCCTGCTACGGTTTTCAGTGGGTGGCCATGGGCAATACAATGCATCTCAAGCTCTGTTAGGGCCTACCCGAGTTGTGTAGGAGGTTCTCGTGAAGAAGGGCACCCTACCCAAGTTGTGGAGAAGCTTCCCAGTGGGAAATTGAGGTTGCCAGGAGGTGCTGCCGAGAGGAAGATGGTTGCCCGGAAGAAAAACCCTAGCTGCCCGTGGATCTTGTTGTTGTTCATGGAGGAGGGAGGTGTTAGGGTAAAACCCTATCCCAAAAACAAATAAAGAAATGTTGTTGCTAATAAAACGCTAGCTTAGGGTTCACAAGAAAAATAATTGTGAATGCCCTAGCTAGACTCATCCATGCTAGGGCATCACATTAATTTTCCTTCTCTTCAATAACATGTGCAATATTCAGTTGGAGCAATGGTTCTTGTGAGAGCAAGAGTGTGTGTGTAATAATGAAATGGATTGATCTTCTTTTATATCCTTTGAGTCACCTGTAAATGGACAAAAATTAGAAAGATCAAAATAATATTATTTTATTCTTTTCTAATTTTGACTTTTGCCTTTAGTGGTACTAAAGGTTTTTTTGCACTTTCACTTTGACCCCTTAGTGGTACTAAGGGTCCTTATGTATTTTTTACTTTTGCTTTAGCCTTCTTCAAGTGCCCTGTGGTCAAGGTGGTCTTTCATCATCACTCAAAGTACATCATCATAAACAGAGAGAATTACTAATGCTTTTATCTCACTCTGTGTGACACCAAGATCGGGTACTAAGGTGTCTTAACCAAGGGTAGCTAATCCTTGGAGAAGATCGCAAAGCCCACTGATCAAGAGACAAAGTGTCACACAAGCCTAGACTCGGTCTAGGGCTTATAGTGTCTTCCTGGTAACAGACCAGGTGCCTCAGCCATAGGCTGCATAATTTGACACTAGGTCAAATACTTGGTAACAGACCAAGCACCTCCATTCTCCTGGAGAATGGCCCTCAACCTCGGGCACAATCCCTAGTCCTGGACTAGGTGAATTCCTGGTAACTGACCAGGTGCCTCCATCAAAAGAATAGCCATTCAGATCTAGGTTGAGTCTACCAGTGCTAGACTAGTTCCACATCCTGGTCTCGGACCAGATGTCACCATTCAACAGAATGGTCACTCAACTCAAGGTTGAGTCCCCCTGGTGTTGGACTGAGTCCATATCATGGTCCCGGACCAGATATCATCATTCAATAAAATGATCACTCAACTCTAGGTTGAGTCCACACGTTGGTCCCGGACCAGGTGTCTCCATTCTCCTAAGAGAATGGCTTTCAATGCTGCTCAAAAAAATCAACACTCCCTCTTAGCGAGAGAGGCATTCTCTCTCATGCCAAGGTTGTCACGAAAGTATACGAACTTTGATGCTGTCAGAGGCTTGGTCAAGATATCTGGGATCAACGAATGTACTACAACTTCAGAGCACCTCTCTGCACTAGGTCTCTGATGAAATGATAACTCATTTCAATATGTTTCGATCTATCATGAAACACCGGGTTCTCCGAAAGCTTTATGCAACTTTGATTATCGCAATGGATGACCGTTGTGTCAAGCTTTCCCATGAACAGATTAGATAGAAGTTTTATGAGCCAAACTGCTTCCTTGCAGGCATCACTTGCAACAATAAACTCTTCCTCAGCTGTACTTTAGGCAATGGAAACTTGCTTCCTGCTGGACCAAGAGATCATTGTTGATCCCATACTGATGCAATAACCAGAGGTACTTTTCCGGTCTACTGCATTGCCAGCCCAATCTGAATCTGCATATCTAGATAATAATACTCCACGGCTAGAAGTATACCTGAGCCCATAAGCGATAGTACCTCACACATATCTTTGTACGTGTTTGGCAGCTACCATGTGTATGTGCTTCGGATCGGACATGAACTGACTCAGAGCATTCACTGTGTAACAGATGTCCGGTCTCGTATGCACAAGATACATCAAGGATCCAATAAGTTATCTGTACAAAGTAGAGTCCATACTCTGTGAACTGGTAGCTGAGTCGCTCAACTTTGTCAAGTTGGTAGTCATGGGTATGTTCATGGACTTGCAGGCCAGCATCCCAAATCTCTGTAAGATGTCCACAACATACTTCCTTGTGTCAGGAAAATCTTGACTGGCTTTTGCCAGACCTCTAAGCCAAGCAAATAATGCATCAACACGAGATCCTTCATCTCGAATTCAAAGGTAAGCTCCCTCTTACACTGTTCCATCAATTGTTCATCACCAGACTCTCGGAGCATGTTTCAGTCCATACAAGACTTTCTTTAGTTTACCCACATGGGTCTTCTTCCCATGAGTCACAAAGCCTTTTCAAGTTGTTCAATATGGACTTCCTCCTCAATTTTTCCATTGAGGAAGGTTGTCTTTACATCCAAGTGATGTAACTTCCATCCGAATACTACAGCAAGAGAAATGATGGTTCTGATGGTAGTATACCTGGCAATAGGAGAAAATGTCTCATCATAGTCAATGCCTTCTTTCTGAGTGAAGCCACGAGCTACGAATCTGCCTTTATACTTCTTCACACTACCATCGGCAGCATGCTTGAATTTATAAAGCCATCTAGATGTCATCGCTGACTTTCCTGTTGGTCTGGGAACAACTTCCCACACATCATTCTTCATGATTTAACTGTACTCTTCAATCATGGCATCAATCCATACCTTTTGACTTGCTGCTTCTTTGGAAGGTTTTGCACTGATGAGTTGGCTCACAAGACGAGAGTACTTATGTGGTCTTAGGCTTTCTCTGAAAGTCCACGGAGGAGATTTATGCTTCTCGCCTTCTTGTACCGTTTCTCGGTACCAAGCAGGTCTCCTTTTGGAAGGAGGAACTTCAAGTAGTTCTTCTGGTGGACTTTCAGTGTCCTTAGGTGCATCTGGAATTTGATCCTCAAATTCCTCTGTCTCCCTCTGAATTTCTGAAACTAGAAACTCAAGGGAAGGTACTTCATCTTACTTTGGAAGCTCTTGTGTTTGACGAAACACAACTTCCTCATCGAAGACCTCATCTCTGCTGACCATCTTTTGTAAGCTTGGAAGAGCCGAGTACTGAAGGTGTCCAAACCTTCTATGCCACAGCTCACATGGATCAACTTAATGAAGTACAAAAGCATGAGTGGAATCTTTTGAAGCCTTGTAAAGGCCTCCCTCTCGAGCCCCAATCTGTATAGTTGAGCTTAGATTTTCATCCTTTGCCCATAGAAGGACTTTCTTGTCCATGAAAAGGACTATGTAGCCCTTGTCCTCTAAGCCAACAACAGATAGAAGATTCTTCTTCAAACAAGGAACATATAAGACATCATCAATATGAAGAACCGTACCTGAGTCAAGTTGAAGGGAAGTTGAGCCAACTCCTTCAATCTTATAAGTGGAGTCATCTCCAAGTTCTACCTAAGTGGTGAACTTCTTCTTCCTATAACTGGTGAGAGATCCACGGTTACCTATCATGTGCCTGGAGGCACCACTATCTACCAACCAAGAGGTAGCATTGACTGTGATGGACCCAGAGAGCATAAACTAGGGAGTACTCTCTTCTAGGTTCTTCTTCTTTGTTAACCTTGGTTTTCTTCTTCTTCTTCTGCTTCTGCAGCAGAGGCTTGAAATCTTCTTTTGGATTTCTTCTTGGTTTTCCTGCAATTCTTGACAAAATGTCCCAACTTGTGGCAATTATAGCATTCCACTTTTGACATATCAGAGAACTTACCTTGAGGTGTCTTTCCCTTCTTTTGTTGAGAGGAGGGCTTCTTAAACTTCTTTGTATTTGCTGCTAGTGCAAGGGTACCTTCCTTGGTTTCCTTGCCCGAAGTCCTTCCCTCTTCTTCTATGCAATCATGCCAAACTATTTCGAATCTTGGTTGATTCTCACGTCCACTGACAAATGCCATAAATGTTTCCCAAGAGCTTGGGAGACCATCAACCACAGTCTATTGATCTGGGTGAGAGTAAGATCCAGACTCTCAAATTGAGCGCCCCATTTCTGAGATGGAGAGCCCCATTGTTTAGGGAAAGCAAGACAAATGAAGGTCAGTGCCCGAATGGACTAAGAGTAGTCAAAGGGGTAGGCTATCTCAATTGGAGCCCAAAAGGTCAAAGCGAGAGGCTCAGTACAGACATTGAGGAGGGCTCACTTCCTTCATTTCCGGCAGTTGGAAAACCCAGCAAGGGCGCAAAACCCAGATGGTGTGCCCTCCTTCTTTCCCTGTGCAACTTGCAGAAACAGAATGCCACCTGAGAGATTGAATAGCCAAGGGGGTAGGCTAACTCTCAGAGGTGGAATCATTCAAAAAGGTTAAGCCAAGGTGTAGCCATGGAGAAAGGCACACTGGCTTTTCTGAGCACAACCCTAGATCCAGAAAACAAGCAAAAAAGAACTAAGCAGCTATCAAACAACAAGGGAAATGAAGCAGATACGTTTTGGCACATGAAAGATGCTTGTATTAGAGAGAGGTTCACCTTTTATAATAAGGGACCAACTTATTTACACAGTATGTGCTCTAACACATTGAAATACAACTTTAGGCTAAGCTAACATGTGCGCCCCATATTGCCTTTCTCATTGGTGGCCTAATTCCTCCCTTTTTAGATATGAAAGCATCACGGCTTCCATGAGAAGTTGAGGAAAGAGACAGTGCACAACTTCAGCTGTCATCCACTTTGCTTGGGATGGAGTTTGTCCTTGGCGTGCCACAAGGTAGGAGGTGTAGGCTCCGTTCCTTGTAGAACAATTCCTGGTGACAAGTAGTGTGTCTTTGGACAAGGGGAGTTAGAAGTCCGAGATATTGTCCACCGGGTGTGTAATTGTGACTGGTTCCTCCAAGAGGGGAGGCTCAAACAACTTGAGATGATTGGCTTTGATTACATTGTGTATTCCGAGTTGGGGGGAATATCCAATCGATATGCATTCTCCCCAATCTTTTCTATGATGGTATAAGCGCCATATTTGATTGGAAGAAGTTTATGATGTTGGCCTTTGAAGCGTTTCTTATCCAAATGTAACCAGACTCTATCTCCAAGTTGAAAGGACATGGAGGTCCTTTGTTTGTCATGCCTTTGCTCTGCACGATCTTGAGCTTCTTTTAGTGCTACTGTTATGGTTATGTCATTGTGCAAGTTGTTGAAGAAACCAGTTTGCTGAGTGTTGTTCTTGTTGCTGATGCACAGTACCTTGGGGATCCAAAGTAAGGGGAGGCTCGGCTGGGGACGCTGGTTGGAAGCCCAAACATACTTCAAAAGGAGAGAACCCAGTAGAAGAGCGGGTGGCCTTGTTGTAGCTATGCTGCAGAATATGTAAGTAGTTGTCCCACTGTTTGCTGCGCCCAAAATGAGTACGGAGAGCATGAACCAATACCCAGTTGACTACCTCTGTTTGGCCATCCGTTTGAGGATGGAAGGCGGTAGAGAACTTTAGTTGACACCCAAGTAGCGCCCAGATTGTCCTCCAAAATGTGTTGAGGAAGCGTGAATCTCTATCTGAAATGAGGTTGCTTGGTAGGCCAAAATGTGGCCATACATGTTGGAAATACAACTCTATTGTTTGTGCTACTGTAGTAGTCTTTATGCATGGAATGAAAAGAGCCATTTTGCTAAAACGGGATACCACTAACCAGATTGCATCATGTTTCTTTTGGGTGGTGGGTAGTCCGCTTAAGAAATCGATAGAGATCGACTCCCAAGGACGAGAAGGGAGAGGCAGTGGCTAATATAAGCCATGCTTTCTATTGGATGGCTTCGATTGGGAACATAATGCACAAGCTCTGATGAATTTCTCAACTTGAGGTTGCATAGAAGGCCAATAGAAATGGTGTTGCAGATGCCGGAGAGTCTTTGTGGTACCAAAGTGGCCACCATTGGTTGATGCATGAGCTTCTTTAATGAGCCAGAGACGATCATCTGAGTGTGGAACACAAAGCAAGTTATATTTGTAGAGCCATCCCTCCCGGATGGTGCAATTCAAGAATGGAGTCTGATTGACAACCATGGGACTATGTAAGGAAACCGAAATCTATTGAAAGTCTTGGTCAGTAGCAAACTGATCTTTCCATGTATCATAATTAGCGCAACGCACCTCTAGAATTGAGAGAGCTGGAGTCGGTGGCCTGCTGAGTAAATCAGCCATTTTAATAGAAGTGCCCTTCTTATATCGAATTACCAAATGAAATTGTTGAATCTAGGATGCCCATTTAAGATGTCTTTACTCCTAAATCTTAGACTATGAATTAATGCACATCAACGGATGATGGTCTGTATGTAGAATAGTCTCTTTTCCCAACAAATAATGGCGCCATTGCTTGAGAGCTTGGAGCTGTAAAATTCTTTGTCATAAGTGCTATAATTTCTCTTAGCCTCAAAAAGAATTTCTGAGTGATAAGCAATGGGGTGTTCTCCTTGTTTAAGCACAACACCAATAGCATACTGTGAGGCATCTGACTCAATCTCAAATGGTTGGGAGAGGTCTAGCAAATGCAATACTGGAGCTGAGCATAGTGCCTCCTTGAGATGAACAAAGTGGATGGTAGCTTCGTTAGTCCAAATAAAGGTGGAATGACTATTAGATAGTTGATGCAAAGGACGAACAATCTGAGAAAAATGAAGGATAAACTTACGATAAAAAATGATACCACCCAAGAAGCATTTTAGCTCGCTGGCCGAAGAAGGTTGTGGCCATTGCTTTAAGGCTTGGATGCAGGCCGGATCCGGTCGAATACCTTCTGAGTCTACCCGAAAGTCGAGATAAGGACCTGAACTCTGGCCAAAATAGGACTTTTTTTCCTTGACTTGTAACTTGTGTTCTCTTAGAACTCAGAGAATTTGACAGACATGCTGAATGTGGGTGTCCCATGTCTTACTAAAGATAAGAAAGCTATCTAAGTAGATGACCACAATGTGACCCAAATGTTTTCTAAAAACATCATTGATGAACCGCATGAACGTGGCTGGTGCATTAGTTAGGCCAAAGGGCATGACTTTCCATGGATAAAGACCGAATTTGGTCTTAAAAGTTGTCTTCCACACATCATCTGGGTTCATTCGAACCTAATGGTAGCTTACTGTCAAATCTAATTTAGTGAACCACTTAACTCCTTCGAGGGTGTCAAGTAACGCCTCAATCCAGGGTAGGGTGTAACGGTTCTTTACTGTGGCTTTGTTAAGGGATCGGTAATCAAGGACAAGGCGCATTTCTGAGGTGTCTCTTTTTGGAATTACAAAGGCGGCAGAAGCACAGTGAGGAGATGATGGTTGAATGTGACCAGAGTTGATGATGTCAGTCAATTGCCTCTCCATTTCCTCTGTTTCTTGTGGGGCCAACCGATAAGTGGGTGCATTAGGTAAGGAAGACCCTGGGATGAGATGAATAGAATGGTCTATATGGCAAGAGGGGGAAGGCCCGTAGGAGTTTGGAAAACATAGACAAATTCTTGAAGTAGAGGAGTCATTGCTTTGGGAACGGGATGTGTAGTATTGTTTGGTGGTATGGGGTGCACCAAACAGAGAGAAACACATTGATTCAGATGGATATGAGGGATTTTTCCTTTGGTAGAAGTGGGTTTTGGTGTTGCCTACCGTTAGTATATAGGTGTGGCCATCTTTTGTAAGTTTATACTGGCAGGATTTAGCCATATAAATGGCATTCCTTTGGGCTTGGTAAGGTATGTCGAGCAGTAAGTTAGAACAATCCAATGGTGAGACATCACAAAGGACAGTGTCTTTAAATTGACCTATAAAAAAAGGTGACCAGGCAGCATTGAGATACCAATAGACGAGGAGCATCCTTTTGAACCCATCCTAGATGATAGGGTTTTGGGTGTTGAGTAGTGACCAAATGAAGGCGGTTGACTAGATCTTGAGACACCAAATTTTTCTGGCTGCCATTGTCCATTATAAGTAAAGTAAAGCCAATGAATTTTTTATTTAGCAGTTGTGAGTGAAGAGGGGTTGGGTTGATGAGTTCGGATCTTCAATGGTCATTAAGATCAAAGAGGGATCTACTTGGGTGGAGTTTTCAAGAGAAAATTCCTCATTGTCTTCGATTGGTTGAGAAGCAGTAGGCTCAGTGAGTAAGGTTTTGTTGGTTTTTAGAGATTTGAGAACTCGACAATCTGAAGTGTTATGGGAATTAGTCTTATGGAAGGAACACCAGGGTGTATTGGTATTTGGATTCGTAAAACGAGTAGGTGGGAAGCGGGCTAAAGGATTGGATGTGGTTGTTTGAGAGACAGAGGGATTAGGGGTGAGACAAGACGGAGGAGTACGATCTCTAGGAGTTATCTTCCTTTCTATTGCCAATGCTTTCTAAAAAACTTTGTCTAATGTCTGATTTTCAAATAACTCTACTTCCCTACGGAATTGAACCAATAACCCAGAAATAAACTTAAGTATTAATACCTCTTCCAGATCTAGAATGTGGAGCAACAAGCGCAGCTTGGAGAAGTAGTCTATGTATGCTTGCACTCCTTGTGTAGGGAGTTGGCAGAGCTGATGCCATCTAATCCATAAAGATTGTAGGTACCCGGGTGGGTAGAAACGATTTCTCAAGGCTTCACAAAGTTGAGCCCAACTTCTGAGTATTTGAGAAGTAGAGGATCCTGGAGCATCCCCAATCTCTACCACAAATGTGGTCTTTTCTTGCTCTGTATCCCACCATGTTTGCACAAGTCCTTCCAATTGCAAGGCAGCAATATGCAGTTTTCTTTCCTTGGTGAGGCTTGGGCAAGTGTTGAAATATGTGGAAAGACTACGGATCCATAAATCCACAACTTCTCTATCGCTTTGCCCAGCAAACTTAGGGAGTTGGATTCGAGTATCCAACCGGAAGGTATCTAGATTATTTTGTTGTTGCATTCTCAGTAACTCATTAAGGACAGAGGCAAAGTCTTGTGCGAAATTTGAGGCATTGGAGTCTGAGTCCACTGCCAAGGGATCTTTTCTAGGAGGCATCTTGAGGCAAACTTAAGTATTCAAGAAAAAATTGGATTTGAAAAGAAATCTAGGTCAAGTTCTGTTGTGGGAACAGAGTGCGCAAAACTCTGGAGCAAAGGGGGAGAGAAGAAAACTAGAGGGATGGACTAGAGGGAGAGATCTGTGGGAAAATAGATTTGTGAAACTCCTCTCTTTGTGGTGGAGATCTGTGTGCCCCTTGGGCTAGGAGACCTGTGCACCCACCGGCACTGATAAAGAAACCCTGAGAAGGGTGTGATCTGGACTAGAAATCATGATAACTTCAAAAAAAAAAATTTGTTTGACCTCATACTTAAGATCTAAAGCTTCTCTTTGGATCTTGAAGCTCTGATACCAATTGATCTTCCTAAGAGGGAGATCCAGACTCTCTCAAATTGTAGATCCGACAATTCCGGCAATTGCCCCAAACACCAGGAAGGGTGCATTTCTGAGATGGAGCACCCCATTGTTTAGGGGAAGCAAGACAAATGAAGGTCAGTGTCAGGATGGACTGAGAGTAGCCAAAGGGATAGGCTATGTCAGCTGGAGCCTAGGGGGTCAAAAGAACAGGCTTAGTGTAGACATTGAGGAGGGCGCACTTCCTTCATTCCCGACAGTTGGAAAACCCTGCAAGGACGCAAAACCCAGATAGTGCATCCTCCTTCTTACCCTGTGCAACTTGCAGAAAGAGGAATGCTACCTGACAGATTGAATAGCCAAAGGGGTAGGCTAACTCTCAGAGGTGGAATCATTCAAAAAGGTGAAGCCAAGGTGCAACCACGGAGAAAGGTGCACTCGCTTTTCTGAGCACAACCCTAGATCCAGAAAACAAGCAAAAAAGAACTGAGTAGCTATCCAACATCAAGGGAAATGAAGCAGATAGGTTTTGGCACATGAAAGATGCTTGTATTAGAGAGAGGTTCACCTTTTATAAAAAGGGACCGACTTATATATATAGTATGTGCACATTGAAATACAACTTTAGGCTAAGCTAACATGTGTGCCCCAGATTGCCTTTCTCCTTGGTGGCCCATCTGCACAAGGTATTCATCATCAACAGCAATACCAATAGCAGTAAGTTGATCTCTTACCTGTGCAATCTTTGTGAAGAAGGAACCAACCCCTTCATCCTTATTCAGCTTCAAAGTTCGTAGCCTTTTCTTCAAGACTCTCTTCTGACTGGGCGCCTTCTTCTCATACAAGTTGTCCAAGGTGTCATGGATTCTTTGGCAGTCTTCAATGTTGTGATATTGGGCATCACAGTTTCTTTGACAGAATCATAAATGATCCTTCTAGCCTTAGCCTGCTTCTTCTTGTAAGCAAGTCTACCAACGTTAGATGTTGGTTCTTCAGTGACATTAAACACAATGTCATCCAGATCATTTTCTTCTAGAATAATTGTCAACCTAGTCTTCTAAGAGTTTTAGTTAGCTGAACCTTGTAGCTTCTCTTCCGGTCTGAAGATATTGATGGCCATCTCTGCCACTTAGTCAAATGTTAGGTCTGCAAAATATCCCAAGGTCTAGGAAGACAACAGCAATCTCCCTTTACTGTGTCCTCACATGCTAAGCTCTGATACCATGTTGAATTTTATCATTAGCATGAACACTTTAAAAATTTTGCAGACTAACTTAAACAAATGATAAGTGTTATCACATATATAGTAGCCAGGCTACCATATTCTATTTTTCAAACACAGTATATTTTTCAGCCAGATCTCTTACATATGAGATACTGAGATGAGCATTTTTCTATGGATCATGATTATATTTCTGGACTATTGAACTCTCCCATGTCAGGACTGAGTCTCAGAATACTCAGATTTGAGGACCGATGTAGCCATTTATGTCATTTCAGAGCAGTACTGGATGCCCAGTGTTATATCAGTACTTTCTCATTGGATCGATGGTGTTTCAGATTGATTATATTGCAAGGATATGACTCAGCATTTTATATTGTGTTATGGTTATTATTGCTCTTATACTGATCCTTGTGGCATGTATTGACTTGTGGTATCATGATCTGGCAGTCATAATTATATGGACTTGGTTGTATCTTATACTATTGTATTGATGTCCCTACTCTGACTTTGAAGTTCTTGATCTATACTCATTGGTTTTACCCTCCTGAGGGAGAATAGAGGTAGTCATTCCCACCATTGTTTTGGCTTGCTAGTGTTGGCTCCATCATTCATTGTCTTCACCCATCCATTACCTTCCAGATTAGTTTTCAACTCGACTGACTTCTTGACTTATGGCATAAAGGACCTTTTTTCCCCGCTAGAACTTTTGTTGAACAAGCCTCCCTGTTTATATTGTGTCTCGACTCTGAGTTGGTGACAAAGCTTGCCTTTGGTAAGTTGGATAGTATGCCTAAATCATTCTGGTCAGTTGTCCTGATGTTTGGCACTGTGCAGAACTCCCCCTAGTCACTTGAGATGTTGTTGGCTAAAACTGAAAGCTCATGTACTACTTGTATTAATATTGAATATGCGCCAATAGAAAAAAAAAATTGTAAAATTGTGTTTCTTAACATATGTAAAAAGGGCAAGAGCAATGAAATGCTAAAACACTCCTTGAAGAGTATAAGAAAAGGTTCAAAAAAAGCAATGGTTTAAAATGTGCTATATCCATAAATTGTTGACCTTATTAAAATAAATATGTCGCTAATGAAAGCTGCGATTAACTGTGCTTTTAAGCACTGGTGAAGTCCCAAAAGGGTCATATAGGCCAAAAAGGCCATGGAATAAAATGTGATCCTAATGAACTTGGATCAAGATTGATGTAGACATGATTCCTAAGTTGAATAAGCACTCTCTAAACAACTCATCCATTTGTGAGGCACTGCCATTCCTTGTGTTGTTGTTTGTCCAGTATTGCTTATAGTGAGTTCTCCCTTTCCTTGTCCAAAGTGTCATGATGTTGAGTAGGAGGTCATCCTTTGCCTTAGCCTTGTCATTTCCACCTTTCACCCTTCACCCTTCACTAGCAAAATGACTACAGCTATGAAGTGAGTATAGTCTTGAAAGTCTGAGTCTAAGTAATAATAAATAAAGCCTTATATGTGTGTGTGTGTGTGTGTGTGTGTGTGTGTATTTATTTATGTACCGCCAGTGAAATGAATGCTACTTGTTGTGATTGTTAATTGAATGAGTTGTAGAGCATGGCTTAACCTTTTAACACTTGCAGCAGATGGATGTATTCTGAGTTATTATTGGTGTCTGACTATTCACAGATGGTTATATTGTTTATTGGGTATGATTGATGATTAGATAGAGACCTATGAGGGGTATGAGTATACACCTTAGATGGATTGGGACTCTCTGAGTCCAATGAGACAGTTTATTTCCAGTTCCGGACACTTACAGATGTGATCAAGCTCACTCTGCCTTTCTGATGCAGTTTTTCTTCACAGATTGATATTTTTGAGCAGGGAGATGTTTCAGTTGGATCTCCTAGGGCTTTATAGGGGCATAGGGGGGTGCAGCCACTTGTTTGTACCATTTTACCCCCATCTGAGAGAGTCTGGTGGGCTCAGTTTGACAACGCAGGCACCCTAGGAGGCTGTTTTAGCAAGATCACGTTTCCCGAGGCAGATTAAAAAAATGATTAAATGGCTATTGAAGAAATCGATTTGGGCTAATGAGGCAAGGAAATGACATGTGATGAGTCATGATGATGAGAGTGATGTCCTCCAGACCTTCTCCAGCAGTTGCAACTCCTGATTTGTCCCACATTTATTTTTTGGCATTTTTATATTATTTTTTGGAGCTCTTTTGGGAGGCTCACAATTTCCTCAAGAAGGCACAAAAGTCAAAAAATTAAATTATTATATTATTTTATTGTGCCATGGGGACACCCAGAAGGAGTTAGTCAAACACTCATTGGACCCATCATGTGCTTTCATTTATTTCTTGTTGAGTGGGTTACATTTTTTTGGGTGGGTTAGTCCACTTTGATAAATTATGGTTATATTGATCCATGTATTGTATGTTGAGCTCATCTCAAGCATTGATTTAAACATTTCATCTTTTAATCTTAGCCACTCTTTTTGAAAGTGGTTAGGATTCGGTTATGATTGAGGTTCTCTCATTTCTATTTAAAGGAGAGAGCTTCTCATTTGCAAGGGGTCTTTGGCTCTTGGATCTGAATAATAGAAAGACTTTTTTTGTGGAAAGTTTTCTGGATTTGTTTTGCATCTGATGTGCTCAAATGGTGATTAGCCTGTCTTTAGCTTACTAGCATCATGGAAATTCTCGTGAGATCTATTTTTTTCGTGGCTATCATTGTTTTGTCTACAGGAGGGCGTTTTGGTTGGAGCGTTTTTGTAGGGGGACCTCAACTCGCTCGGTTCTCTTCGTCTTGGATCAGGGCGTTTTCATTAGTTTCATTGCGATCTATGATTACTTCATTTTACTGCCTTGTAGCATTCAATTTCTTTATTTTGTGTGTGCAAATCTGATATGGTTGACGTTTGCTCATGCAGGGTAGGGGGTGCTTTGATGGCTTGGAGCTTGCATATGCCACAGAAATCACGGGGATCTTCAAGGATTGATCGGGATAGCTAGGATCGTCACTGTTACAGACTTCTACAAGCCTATCTAGGTAAGATCCACAGGTAAGTTCTTCTTTTCTAATCTTATTCCATTGTACCTTGCTGAAATTTAACTATTTTCTGAAAACTCTTAAACCATAAAAAACTAAAAAATCAAATAATCAGGGAACCATCCGATCTTTTGCCAAACCATTTTTGGGTTTCATAGATCGGGCCTCCCCCTAACTAAATCAACTGGAACGCTGGTCAAATTCCTCATAGATTGACCTAGATCTGATTTTTCAGCAGAAAACTGCATAACCCCCCACTGAAAAAATTGACCTGCTAGGGTTTTGAGTTTTCCTGATTTCTGACTTCACAAACGGATAGATCGGATCTTGGGCAGTCCAAATCAACCCCAATGTTGTCAAGAGGCTCAACAGTTTGACCAAGATCTGAAAAATAGATTGAAACTGCCCTAGCGCCCTCACTGAAAATTGGCCTTTTTCGGAAGTAGGTTTTTCTAAAATCTAACATGATAGGCTGATAGATCGAGTCCCAAGCATCCCAGAACACCCTCAACGCTAAGCTGATTCCTCCTGGTTTGCCCTAGATCTGAAAAAATCAGTTTTCAGTCTCCTAGCCCCATCATCAGATTTTGACTTTTGTAGATCTGATTTTTCTGTTGTTTTCCTGATTTGGGCTTGTAGATCAGGTCTCCCTGATCTCTTCTCATCCTCAACGCTAATCCATCAGCCTTCCGGTACCCCCTAAAACTTCAGATTTGTCTTCCTAGGCCCTAGCGCTAGCCATTTACTGAGCGGGTTTTCCTGTAGCTTGGCTTTTCCGGACCAATTGCTTTCTGGGTTCGTAGATCAAGGTGTTTCCCAAGTGGGTTTCCTATAACGTTGTCTTAATGTTGACTCCATTGTCCAATGCATACAAAGCATTGATCTCCAAGCTAGCGCTGCCCTTAGGCTCTTATCCTTTGCCATCTACTAACATTCACTGATAGCTCACACCTTTTACTGAGTCTGATTTCTAGGTACTGGATAGTCCCAACTCTATTCGTGCTTGCCCTTTTATAGTTACGTGTCCCAAGACAGTTGCTAGCACCTAAACCCTAGAGCTAGGGTTCCCATTCACCTTACACCTTAAGTACCCTGAAGCCCCATCTAATCTTCTTCTGGTGTCTAGGTTTGATCTCTCCTGTCGAGCGCAAATCCAGGTCTCCCCCATTGTTGTCCTGGACTAGGATAACCTAAAGTGAAGGCTGCCTTGATTTGCGCGACAACCATCCATTTGGGAGTCTAAGCAGTCGTGGTTCCACCCCTTAGTTGTTTGCCCCTCTACCATCCATTTTGGATCCACCTCAAGCAGGCAACTACAAGGCGGGTAATAACATTTTGGCGCTGTTGCCGGGGAAGGTAGAGGCCTACCCTGGTCCGACATTTATCCTTGGGCTCTCCTCCTGTTCTCTTTGCCTCATTTTGGCGCTGTTGCCGAGGAGGTAGAGGCCTACCTTGGTTCAACATACCTCACCTTTCCCTACGACACATCTTTTTCGATGAATTACTTGTGTGGTTCACCTGGGAACTCCACTGAGGATCGTACCCAACATATTAATCTTAAGTTCTTAGAGCATACCATAAATCATAATGAATTCGGATGTATTTTTGAAGCACTTGAAGGAAGTAACCAAGAACATGACTGAAACTAACAGACAAATAAACGAAAGGAATAGATGGAGGTCAAAATATGGGTATGAGGATGATCTCGAGCATGATTATGGGTATCAATCTAGTTATCACAATCTTTATGATACCCAACAACTGCCTCACCCATGCAATAAAAATTTCCCGACCATCCCGAGTGGACATTCCCAGTCAAAGCCTTATAGCCAAGTAACCAGAGTTGTTAAAAAGCAAGACAAACGGTCTCCTTTTGACTTTAGTAAAATACCGGGAGCACCTCATCCTATGCCAAATGATTACACTAGGAGGATGCCCCGGTTCAATGGAAATAAAGATATATCTATTGAAAGTCATCTGGACATTCTCTGGGATCACATGGAATCTAGAGGTGCAGACAATGAAGATGTTTATATGCGAGCCTTAGGAGAATCCTTGCAAGGGGATGTTCAACTATGGTTTGATCATTTAGCACCAGGATCCATCACTGGGTATGACATGTTCATAGATTTGTTAATTAATAGTTGGAGTAAAAACACTGATGATTCTTTAGAGTGTGAAACTGGCAATGATTATAATCAGTATATTGGCGAAGTGCTTTCTCAATTGGACCATTCCTCTCCTGATATGTTCCAAATTATGAGCGTGCCTGCAATCCATAAGAATGTTACAGAGTACTTCGCGAATAATGTTTCGAAACCTCATGATGAAACTAAGAGGGATATCAATCAAATCATACGAGATACTCTGTTATTATTACCTGAAGTAGTCACAGAGCAAATCCTGGATCTGATCCGTGGAAGGGAACCTAACATGCACCATCAAGAAACATCTATAGTTGAGCCTTCCATTGGTGAGGTCATTAAAGAGCCTTTAAAAGAGCAACTCCATAGTCATTGCCTAATAGATGATAATTTGAGTCAGTATCCAACCTGTCTGAATCTTGATTCAAACCTTGATCATGTCAATGCAGAAGAAGAAAAGTTTGAAATTAATGAAACTTCCATTGAAGAGCAATCATGTGGTCATAGTGTGGTTGAAGACCAAGGTTGTGAGGATAGAAATGAACATAGTGATATTTTTCTTTGTCAAATGAATGATGATGATCATTTATCCTCAATTGAATGTAATGAACAATCTCAAGAAGAACCACCACATGGTGATGATATACTAGTGAGCGAGATTGACCTAGAACCTTCTTTGTCACATCTATCGAACTGGAATCTGTGCCCGAATAATCATCAAGAGCCTCCAAGGAATGATTCTTGTAATGTTGCTGCTATTCCCCGTCATACTTTTGATCAAGGTGCTTGGGTTGAGGAGATTAATCATAGTGCGTCTACTTCTTGGGATAGTTTCAATCTTGCCAATATTTCTAGCAAATGTCCCGTATCACATGCAAGAATGGTGTTAACACCTGTAGGTGATACAAATCAAGTTTTAATTTGTCAATCCACCCTCTCATCCCAGCTTTTGAAGTCTTTCTCTATGGTATCATGCGGTATAGAGTCTCGAAAGTGTCAAATGGTTAGTGGTAAAACATTTTATCTCCTTTCATCCTTGGTGCATAATGCTTTCAATTTTGCTAATTTCTTTGATTGGGTGAATGAAAAGCTCTATAAAGACCAATTCCATCTTTTCTCATTTTATAAGCAACAAATGGGGTTAATATCAATCTCTGGTACGAGTTATGCATAATGCATAATGCTTTCAATCAAATGGGGTTAAGGTCTCCCTGATCTCTTCTCATCCTCAACGCTGAGCCATCAGCCTTCCGGTACCCCCTAAAACTTCAGATTTGTCTTCCTAGGCCCTAGTGCTAGCCATTTACTGAGCGAGTTTTCCTGTACCTTGGCTTTTCCGAACCAATTGCTTTCTGGGTTCGTATATCAAGGTGCTTCCCAAGTGGATTCCTGAAACGCTGTCTTACTGCTGACTCCATTGCCCAATGCATACAAAGCACTCATCTCCAAGCTAGCGTTGCCCTTAGGCTCTTAGCCTTTGCCATCTACCAACATTCACTGATAGCTCAAACACCTTTTACTAAGTCTGATTTCTAGGTACTAGATAGTCCCAACTCTATTCGTGCTTGCCCTGTTATAGTTACGTGTCCCAAGACAGTTGCTAGTACCTAAACCTTAGAGCTAGGGTTCCCATTCACCTTACACCTTAAGTACCCTGAAGCCCCATCTGATCTTCTTCTGGTGTCTAGGTTTGATCTCTCATGTCAGGAGCAAATCCAGGTCTCCCCCATTGTTGTCCTGGACTAGGATAACCTAAAGTGAAGGCTGCCTTGATTAGCGTGACAACCATCCATTTGGAAGTCTAGGCAGTCGTGGTTCCACCCCTTAGTTGTTTGCCCCTCTACCATCCACTTTGGATCCACCTCAAGCAGGCAACTACAAGGCAGGTGATAACAATAAGTGCAGTAAACAACATCAATCACATCAACACATTGAACACAAGATTTTTCACTAGAGAAACCTTTAAAGGACAAAAACTCTTAAAGAATTAGTAATTCATCTCGTAAATGAGATCACTGAGTTCTTCAATGAATTCCACAAACTCTAATTAAGTTTGTACCACATATCCACAATTACATAAGAGAATCAATTACACAGAAAATACCCAATTAGGGCTTTTTCACAAATTAGGGCTTGTTGCCCTAATTTTCTCTCTCCTACCTAGATTTAGCAAGATGCCCAGTTTTTGTGTCTTCCGAAACCTTTGTTTGTCATGCCTGGACCTTCCGAACAGTTCTATCTTTTGCCCGAATTAACCTGCCCTCTGCACGAATCAACCTGGATGGCCTGTCTGCCTGCCCGAAAGTCTGGTGGGCTGCCCGGAGGTCTATTGGGCAGCTTTACTGCTACCTGAACCTTATTGGGTTCCTCTGCTTCTGCCCGGATCCCCTGTTTGGTCTGCCCGAGCTCTGTCTAGGCTGCCCGTGATGTCTGCTACCCTGACTGAGGCTCTACCCAAGTCTAATGTGGCTTCCCATGGTCTTTGTTGGCTGTCGAAAGCCCTTTCTGGGTTGTCTATCAGCAGCCTGAGGGTCTACTACAGACCCGGATGCCCTTACAAACAGGCTACAAGCAACCCTTGGGGCTACTGTGGCACCCCGAGATCAATCCGGGACTGCCCGAAGCTTGTAAGGGTTGTTGTGGGTGGCCGAAGCCCCTTAGCAGGCTGCCCGAGCCCTGCTAGGGTTTTTTGTGGGTGGTCATGGGCAACACAAGGCATCCCGAACCCTGTTAGGGCCTGCCCGAACTGTGTAGCAGGCTGCCGTGAAGAAGTGCACCCTACTCGAGTTGTGGAGTAGCTGCCCGGTGGGAAATGGAGGCTGCCAGGAGGTGCTGCTGAGAGGAAGATGGCTTCCCGAAAGCAAAACCCTAGCAACCCTGTTACCCCTCAGAATGCATCTACATATTTTTGGGTACCCTTTTCAGAAATGACTGATACATAAACAATCTAGTTCCACTAATGGCCCTAGTATTCTAATCTTTCTTGTTTTTGAAGACGAAGGTGGGGGCATTGAAGAGTTTACCAAACACTGATATGACAAGGCAGAAAGTATCCAGATTAACAACAACAAAGCCGAGGTGCAAAGTGAAATCTCTGTGAAACGCACAGTAGAAAAGACCGCCTTTCAAAGTTAGTAAAATTAGCATTTTCCTGTAGCAGCTCAAGCCGAAAATTATCAACATTTTTGCAGCAAAGACAACCAAATTAGTTAAAAGCTTCAAAAGGGGGCAAGTGGTGTTAGCATGTGACAACCAGTTTTGAATTGGCTCGTCCTTATACACAGCGTCAGGTCTAAGCATCCAATTTGAAGGCGGCCATATCTGTAAAGTTTATCCTCCATACGACGAAAATTGCTAAAGGGAAAATACCCTTGAACTTGGTTTTTTCAGTTCAAGTTTTGTCAGCCAGTGAAATGTTTGACTGATTATTTGGAGAGCACTTCTATCACTTGCAGAAGATCGTGTAGAAAGCTAAGGTTTCTCAACTTTCAGAAAACGCCAATCACACACGTCTAACAGTTGCGTGGAGAAAAAAGAAAAAGAAGCAATGACCCATGACTGGCAAACCGGTTACAAGGAAATGGCATGGAAGCTTTAAAGGCATCCCGTGAATAATTTTTGTAGCGTAGTTCGATCTTTCTTGATACCCGAGTCATGAAGTATGGTTCAGCAGATGAAGTTAAGAAGTTTCGAGTCTTTTTTCCATTTTATCATTGAGTTAAATTAATAGGGCAGCTTCACAAAGGGCACGTTTTACGGCGGATCAGCTTGGTAAGTCTCTGGAAATCGACGACAAAACAAATCAGTGGACATTCAAATGTGACGTGGCTCCTGCAAACTGGGCATGATAGAGTGGATTTTGAAACCCTTTCCCACATAGTTGCCGGTGACACGAAGAGAGCCACGACTCAGGTTTTAAGGAAATTCGATGCCACCTATTAACTCATGCTGTGGCATCCGAATCATGGAGATTGGACTTTTCTTGTTGGCAACCGAAAACGTGGATTTTTATTCTTACAGTCGAATCCATAAGGATTTTCCACTCTAGAGCTTGGAGCAATCAACTTGTTCGTCTAAATGCATTTGGCGACTCAATCAAGTGAAACTCAGTCAGTGGCAGGGGTGAATTTTGATTAGAGGTCACGTTTTTCCATGTTCGGCAGCCAATCACAAATTTTTTATCAAAATGCAGAATTTAGAGGATGATTGTCAACATGTCACACAAATTTGACCCTGGGTATGTGGAGCAATTCACATTTTTTACAGTTAAAGACATCGACAATGGCAGCCGAGTGCATCAAACCAGCATTTTTTATTTTTGTCCCTGACAGTCGAGTCTGTGTTAGCAGTCGAAATCATAAAGAGCTCAACATTGTAGGTAAGGGAGTTGTAAGGAACACGACAGATCCTGGTGATTGGCAGTTTGATAAAAGACAAGAGGCTAGGCAGAGTTTATTGTTATCAGCAGTCACCATATTGCTACTATTCGGCAGCCAGGTGGGATCAACTATATTTCATTGGTGTCTTGGTAACATCATGGAGCTTCTAGTTCCACGATTTGTCCACCTTTTGGGAGGATAAAAAGACTAGTTAAGGGGCCATCTTCCCTTTTTTTTTGCTGATATGGAAATAGGAAGCTTTTAGTTAAAGTGATAGTAGTATAGATAAAGTGGTAGTTACTTAGGGAGGAAAAAGTGGACCTTAGATTCACTTTTATCTTATTATTTTATTTTATTTTATTATTCCATGAGAACCTTTTTGGGCCTATAAAGAAGCAAGTCTTCTTCATTGTACTGATGGAAAAAATTGGAGGATTTTTCCCCAGGGATTAATAGAAAAATTACCGTTTTGGGTTTCATGGTTTTCAGTTGAGTGCTCTCTATGGTGTGGCGTAAATTTGTGTTATTAAGTGTTTATTGTTAAAGGCTTTCTTTCTTTTCTATGTCTGTGTTGGAGACCATAAACAGATGCAACCATCCTATTAAAAGGTGAAAATCCTAGCAATTGCTAGCCTTTTCCTTTTGTGAGTATGCATGCACGGGTTTAATGCTTACATTTTATCAAGTTTGATTATGTAGCATCTCCTTTGTTTGCATAATGCATCTTCTATGTTTAGGAAGAAGAAGATCTAGTAGCTACCCCTTTGACACAAGGCCCTCATGGGTTCCCCCTTGACTCCATTTCTCCCTTTAGGTATATCGGCACTGGTCCATTAGTGGGGTTTGATTCTTTCCTCCTTCCGTCAACCATTCAAATACTCTTATGCTACAACCATTTCTCTAAGGCAGCCTCTTCTAATCACCTGATCCGCCACTGTTTCCTACCTTAGCAATCTTAACATTAGGGACGCCCCCCTTGAGTTGGAGAAGAGCCAATCTGAAGCGAGAAAGAGAGGAGTGTGGTGACAGTGGCTGCTCTTTTCACAGTTGCCATCAGACCGATGTGCCTAATTTTGGGCTTTGACACACGCACGTCGGTTAGGAGCGGCAACAAACCCGTGGATCTTGTTGTTGTTCGTGGAGGAGGGAGGTGTTAGGGTAAAACCTTATCCCAAAAACAGATAAAGAAATGTTGTTGCTAATAAAACCCTAGCTTAGGGTTTACAAGAAAAATAATTATGAATGCCCTAGCTAGACTCATCCATGCTAGGGCATCACATTAATTTTCCTTCTCTTCAATAACCTATGCAATCTTCAGTTGGAGCATCTGTACCTATGAGAGCAAGAGTATGTGTGTAATAATGAAATGGCTTGATCTTCTTTTATATCCTTTGAGTCACCTGTAAGTGGACCAAAATTAGAAAGATCAAAATAATATTATTTTATTCTTTTCTAATTTTGACTTTTTCCTTTAGTGGTACTAAAGGTCTTTTTGCACTTTCACTTGGACCCCTTAGTGGTACTAAGTGTCCTTATGTATTTTTGACTATTGCTTTAGCCTTCTTCAAGTGCCCTGTGGTCAATACAAGTGATCAAGGTGTTTTTTCACCACCACTAAAAGTACATCATCATAAACAAAGAGAATTACTAATGCTTTTATCTCACACTCTGTGTGACACCAAGATCAAGTACTAAGGTGTCTTAACCAAGGGTAGCTAATCCTTGGAGAAGATCGCAAAGCCCACTGATCGAGGGTCAGAGTGTCACTCATGCCTAGACCCAGTCTAGGGCTTATAGTTTCTTCCTAGTAATAGACCAGGTGCCTCAGCCATAGGCTGCATAATTTGACACTAGGTCAAATACTTGGTAACATACCAAGCGCCTCCATTCTCCCGAAGAATGGTCGTCAGCCCCGGGCTGAGTCCATACGCCCGAACTAGGTGAATTCCTGGTAACTGACCAGGTGCCTCCATTCAAAAGAATGGCCACTAAGATCTAGGTTGAGTCTACCCGTGCTAGATTAGTTCCACATCCTGGTCCCTGACCAAATGTCACCATTCAACAGAATGGTCACTCAACTCAAGGTTGAGTCCCCCAGTGTTCGACTAGGTCCATATCGTGGTCACGGACCAGATATCATCATTCAACAGAATGATCACTCAACTCTAGGTTGAGTCCACACCTTGGCCCCGGACCAGGTGTCTCCATTCTCCTAAGAGAATGGCTCTCGATGCTACTCAGAAAAATCAACAAATAGATGCTTCATGGGAGGAGAAGACTGCTGAATGGATAGCTAAAAAATTTCCAAAATCAATCGAATATGTGAGGCCTTCAAATATTGTGCAAGTTATAATAGATAATGCACATTCATGCAAAGCAGCTGGGGAAATTAGTGAGGCAACATATGGCCATATTTATTGGACACCCTATGTGGTCCATAGTTTAAATCTTTGCTTTTAAAACCATTGTTACTGAAGTTGAATGGGTGAAAAAACTATGTGAAGAAGCAAGAGAGATTCATATTTTTATCATTAACCACCAACATGCACAAGTTATGTACAGGGAATTTGCTAGACTCCAACTTCTTAACGTTGGGGAAACCAGATGTGCATCACATTACATAATGATTAGGCGGTTAGTAGACATGAGGGACGCTTTGTATTCTATTGTTACTAGTCCACAGTTACAGACATGGAAACAAAGAAACAGTGAAAAATCAATGCAGGTTAGAGGTATGATTCTTAATGAGGCTTGGTGGGTTCAAGCTAAGCTTTTTGTTTCCATAATGGAGCCACTTGTTGATTTGTTGAGACTTTGTGATTCAGATGTGCCTGTGTTGGGTGACATCTATGAGGGAACTGACAGTATGTTGGAAAGAATTCAACAACTTCTTGAAGAGAAGGACCCTTTTTTGTTTGGTGCCATAAAAGACATCATCATTAGCAGATAGAACAAATACAATACCAATCTACATGCTTTAGCCTATGCCTTAAATCCCAAGTATTATGATGAGGCCTACTTAGTTAAATTTGGGGGTAAAAGGAAGGCCCCACATAAAGACAATGAGGTGGCCAATGGTTTTAGAGCAGTTATTTCAAAGATTAGCTATGATCAATTGGAGCTTGCAGCACTAAAGAACCAGTTTACTTCATTCATCACAGGGAGTGGTGTGTTTGGAAATGTAAATGCACTAGCTGATTGAGGAACTATGACACCTCTTGCATGGTGGGGGTATTATGGTGCCCAAGCTCCAAAGTTACAGACCCTTGCGTCTAGAGTTCTTTCACAGGTTTGCAGTTCTTCAGCAGCAGAGAGAAACTGGAGCACTTATGGGTTTATTCATTCGGTCAAGAGAAATAGGATTCAATCAGCAAAGGCGGAAGATCTTGTGTACATTCACTCAAATCTTTGCCTCATCTCGCAATTGAAGCCAGATTATAGTGAGGATCCTTGGAAGCTATGGGATGTGAATCCCGAGGATGCAGATTTGGATACCCCTAACTGCTTGATGGCCAACCTCTCTTTGGTTGATTCTACAGATCCTTTTGTTGTTAGTGATTTAGATGAGGCACCCATGCCTAGGACTAGCTTGACTGTGCCAGGTTCTTCTTCTTCCGTTGTTGGTGGGCAGAGTGTTAGTCGTATGGCATCCTCTTCCCATGCTATTTCATATCATCAGTCTGGGGATTTAGGTGTTGTTCCATTGGAGGATGTGGAGGGAGATGACTATCCATCAGATTAGTTTATCCCACAGAGTCACTTTTGATTTTGCATTTATAGTTTACACTTTACTGTTTTTCGTTTCCGACATGTAGAGCTCTCTAGATAAGCTCACTTTTTGTTAATTTGAAGAACCATAGCCTTGACTCATGACTCTTTGATATTTATCATTTACCATTACCATGTTAACATTAAATGATATTATCGATATAAAATTTGTGACTTGTCATTATCATTATTTTTAGTTTATTTTATGAATTTATGAATTTGATTTAAAATCTGAAAATTACGTGTGAAATTAGATGTCTATGACGCTATAAATTAAAATGGCTATTGCTCATTGATGTATGATCATAATATTACTGACAACTGTTACTGTAAGAATTTCAAATCTGAAAATTACATGTTTGATTCTATGAATCTTTGACGTTTACGATGTATGATCATGTTACAACTTACAACTTCGAATGTATGATGTAAATGTTACATGTATGATCAATATCATTGATATGATGATGATACATGAATCTATGATGCTGATGCATTGATGTTAAATCTAATTTGTTAACGGTAAGGCTGTATATGATTTTAAATTTGTGATTTTTTATAAAAATTTAATTTTTTATTTTATAATATATAGATTTTTAATTTTTAATTTTTAAATATAATTTTACAGATTTATAATTTAATTTTTAATTTTATAATTTTTAATTTTTAAATATATAGATTTATAGATTTATAATTTTTTATTTTTAAATATATATTATTTTATTAATTTATAATATATATATATTATAAAAAAATTAGGGTTAGGGTTCCGAAACCCTGATTCCTAATTTTGGACGTGTCAAATCCCATATCTGATTCTTCAACAGATTATGAATCATGATCACACCCATGGTTCGTGTAATCTTGGTTTGAGGTGAATGCATGACTGTTGAAGTTTATGTGAAGTAGAAATCAGAGTTGCCAAGTGTTTGACAAAATGTCTAGCTGAGTTTGCTAGTTTACTGTTAGTGTTTGACAGAGAATTTTAACAATCTAAATACTGTTCACATATTTTTTCAAATTACAAGTTTTAAAAAAATACCTCCTGCTGAATGGTTCGTTCAATCCATTCTGAGATTCTGCCAAGTTGCATGTTTATCCACCGCATAATCAATGTACCAGATATTGTCTCAACCTACAAACCGAAAATGGTAGACAAAAATATCATAAATCCCATCTTAAACCCGTGCCACTTGAATTCATAGAATCAAAACATTCCATCACTACAAGAATGTCTACAATATGTTAAACAGAACAAATGCAATTGTAGCAATGTCTATCAAACAACATTAAGAGTAGGAAAATTTCATTTTTATATGCATATACACTATTCGGAGACTTGTTAAATTATTTTTCATTTCCACTTGTTAAGCTGTTTGAAGCTCGGCTGCTATGAAAGAAAACCTTCTCATAAATGTTTTAAGATGTTCCTAAGAAATGACTGTATGAGAGAAATCATCACAAATGGAGTATCAAGGCTTTCATATTCTAGAGTCCTCAGCCATATAAAAGTGAAATGGAAATTTCAAAATCTATAAATTTTATCAACTAAACATCGGAAAATTTGATAAAGAAGCTCATACTATAACTAAATAAGTTAATAACTGACTCTATTAAGGTTTCACTTCGTATACAGATATGCCAGATATAAACATTATGAACAGCTAGGTGAAATCACTCCAGGAGGAATTAAACTAAAAACCAAGCTGTATAAACATTCTATATTTTTTATATATTTTTTCAACATGCTATGATGATGGAAGGGAGATGAAAAGTGTACAAAAAAGTATTCAGGAAAACAAAGTAAAAAATAAAAAAGCCAAACCCTTCAGATAGCCAGAAAATACCTAGTAGACTTACCTGGTAGGGAAGCATCTGTTGTTTGTAGTTATCATACACCTGACCATCTTGACAAACAGATGAGACAAGTTTCAACAAATACTGATCAAGGCTCTCAGCTGCCGTAAGTACAGATGCTACATCCTCTGTAAGATGTGAAACTCCATCAAGGAATGGTTTCTGAACCACAAGGATTAGAAAGAAGTCATAGATGTCACTTGCTTTAGATAGCTACCATATCCTATTAGTATATTACACATTAGATTGATACAATAGGAAATACAATCACCACAGGAACTTAACAAGTTTGTTGTATATTAATTTTATAGAACATTACCAGCTTTTCACCATATAGTTGATGAAGTAATGAAGCAGAAATGGCAGTAGACATAGGATTCCAGGGTGATAAAACAGAACTGAAAACAGTTGAATCCATTTTGGCAATTGTCTTCACATCTTCAGCAAGTACTGCTAGAGGGTGCTCATGTTCTGCCTCCGCTTTCGAATCAACAACACCCAGTACCTGGAGTAGCTCAATGCAGCCATAAGCAATCTAATCTTTGAATGTTCCATACAACTTATGTTAAAAGCAGTAATAGAAATAATAGAAATAATAAATACTAATAAAACCAGCCACATTACAATACACAATCTTGAGAAGCTTTATAACATATTTTCTGAGGTACATGTATGGTTTATCTAGACATAAAAGCATTTCTTTGTCTGTCCTGTTGAAGCTCCTAGGGTAATCACAAAGCCTAGTGCAAAAGGCCACTTTTATTTTATCCCTTTTGGTTCTATAGAAATCTTGTTACACATTTTCATAGTTTCTGTTATACTCAAGTATCTGTGACCAGTGAAACAAGCATTGTATCAATGAGAAAGTATCTTGAATCACATTGGTTTGAATCATGTACAAAAGGACTAGTACAACAATCTCCTCATAACCAGTCCTAGGACCTGTTAGTGAAACTCACTCCACATATTTGTCAATAAGTTTTGCCCTGTAGTGTACTTTGTCATGAAATAACATTGAAATTGTAGTAAAAGCACATGTGAAAGATGAGGTGCTTAAATATTGTAATTGCCTTGAGTTGTGTAAAGGGGTCATAAAGTTGTTTTTTCCTTTTTTTCTTGAAAATGCAACTATAGTACTTCAAATAAACATCAAAATTACAACAAATAGACTAAGTCACCACATTCGCCAGATTTTAACCTTGAAAATCGAAATTTGCCGCATATTATCGAACAACGAATTTAATCGTTCAAGTTCGATGAATTTAAAGGAAGCCTAGCACGCAACCTTCCTGCCATGGCTAATTCACCCACGCGCGAGACTGCTTCGCCCGACGTCGTTTGAAGCAGGGCTCGACGGTGATCACATCTACAACAAGGCTTGTTGTCAAATTCATTGCTCGAAACCTCCTTCCCATCTAACTGTGATGCTTGTCCATCGATGCCAGCACTAAAGGTTGGTATCTGTTCTCGCCCGCTGCAGATTAAAGGCTTATGATCTGTCCCCGCCCACCACAAATTAACAGCTTTGGGGCATTCTGTTAATAATTCCGCTTGGTTATGTATTATTGTTTAATTGTATAGTTTAATAATTCTTTTTATTAAAACTCACTATATGAAATTTATAATTTTTAGTTTAAATCTTATATTAAAAAATATATATTAAAAAGAGGTCTTTTGTATGAAAATACCTCTTAACGGCACTCCTCACACAGGTAAGGTTAATAATTTCGATTGGCTATGTATTATTTTTTAATTGTATAGTTTAATAATTCTTTTTATTGGTTGTGTATTATTTTTTAATTGTATAGTTTAACAATTCTTTTTATTAAACCTCACTATATGAAATTTATAATTTATAGTTTAAATCTTATATTAAAAAATATATATTAAAAAGAGGTATAAAAAGAGGTCTTTTGTATGAAAATAACTCTTTGGATTAATTATATATATATATAGTCTCGATTTTAATGCCGAATTTTATCAGTAAAATTTTTACTGTCAAATTTTTCACGAATTTCAAAGTCGTCGAACTCGAACACGAATTCGAACGAGGTGACTTAGCAAATAGACATAAAAGTTACATGAAGATCTTCTTCCTATGAAAACTGGAAAGGCTAACATATGTTCCCATGCACCAAGGGGCAGTGAGTCTACATCCTTTCAAAACACATCAATTTCAGGTTTAACATTGGTTACCATATCATTTTTTAACACTCTCGATTCTCCCTACCATAGATGGGAATTTTTTCCTTGAAATATTGATGTGCACCACCTTTTCCAAAGGAAAGCAGTGGCAAACAATCACATTATATGTCATAGCTCTTTGCAAGAATCTCACATCATCCAAGCATCACCTAGGACGGGCATTGTTATACCTGTTATCCACTAAAGTTGCAATTAGATGGATTTCTAGTGAGCCGCCGAAGTTGTGAACAAGGATACTTGTTCAATATCAGAGTTCAGAAGTCTATCAGGCCTTCTAGGCCCTTTATTTTTTGTACCACGTGTTTATACCCCCTTGGGGGAGTTGTAACAAAATGTACTAGCATGATGAGTTTTTGTAAAGGGTTGGGTTTCTTAGGACTTAGACATCAATCCGATCATTCCAAGGTATTTTTTTCCCTTGTTAATTATGGATTGCTGAACAAGTTGTGTATAATTTTTGAGTTTTTCACTCACTCCTCCAAAGTTGGAATGGTCGTCTTGGTGGTTAGGCCTTAAGAGGTTATTACAGTTCATGTGTCGATGTATATTACCATGCTAGTCAGTATAATTGAGTCATATGGACATGTGCTAGGCCCCCCTAGGTTTTATTTTTATTTTTGAGAATAAATTTATTTCCCGTTAAAATGGGTGAAATTTTTTATAGGTTAATTGAAAAACTTACAAGTGTTATAGAAGTGTGGCTAGGGGGCCAAATTTGCCATGGGGGTGCTCATTTTCAAACTCAAAGCACCCACTTTTCCTAAGTTTTAAGTGATTATTTATAAGTGATTATTTAAGTGATTATTTTTAAGTGATTATTATAAGTTTTAAGTGAAATTTTCTCTGGAAAAGGCAAAGAGTGAATCAAAAATTAGAAAAAGGGAAAATCTGGAGAAAAAAACACATTCCTAAATCAGTGGGAACTCGTCCCAGACATATTCAAGTTCAACTAAGAATGATGTTGGGGCTAACTAAAGACCAAATCAAAATCAAATGAAGCTGACTCTAATCAAATCCATGAGGAGGCGAATTTCTCCTTAGAGGGACACATTTATCCATGAAAAAGCTCAGCTCTTGTTGTATATGTGTCACAGAAAGAGGGGGGCTGACCTTCCTTGTGAGAGGTGTTGCCTACCATCTCTAATTCACTCTAGTTCACCCCCAATCATCTCAAAAATCTCTAACACTTGGAAAATTCACCCCCATTAGGGTTTGCTCTCATTTTTCCTATAAAAGCAAGCTCTTTTCTCATTGTTGAGCATGAAGTGTGAAACCTCTGCTCCTATTGTAATTATTTGTTTATCATTTTTGCTTTGTAAGTCTCATTTGTGTCTTTGTCAGCTGGATGTCCATGGTTTCATGTGCTTCTTGAGGTAACCGTATAGTAATTTTTTACATCTTGTTATTTTCTTGTCAAGCTTAGCCTAATGAAGGATTAGGATTAACCAATAGGATTGAATAGTGTTGTTTCATTGTTCAATTGAAAGATCTAGATCTAAGATTTTGCATTTTGCATGCTCATTTGCTTATGAGTATGCTCTTCTTATTTTCGATATAGAATTTCACTATAGTTTTGAAAAGTTTGTGCAAGTGTGAAGGATTCTACAAGGACCTTCTTGGATTCGTAAGGGATCTTGGTTGTTTGCCTTACTCTCCATCTCTTGAGAGAAACTAAATCCATTACGAAGTTACAAGCATCTTCAATTGCCCATTTCCAAAGGAGGCTTTCTTTCACCTTCTTCACTCTTAAGTTAAACAATACTTCTTTTAATTTGTTAGATCTACAAATTTTAAAGGCTAATATCTTTTTCTAGATCTAATTTATAAAAGCACTTAGCTTAGATCTAAATATTTATAAATATTTATCTTTTTTTTTTGTTTAGATCTAGCTTAAAATCTACTTTTCCTTGCAAGTGTTTCAGATATATTTTTTAGCTTGCTAAGATAAGGTAGTCTTCTTGAGTTTAAAGATTAATATCTAGCATAGAAGTGCTTCACTTGCAGCCCTTTAAAGGTTGTCCAAGATCCTAAGAGATAGGTTCTCACAAGCCCAGTCTTCTTAGTTACTTGTTTTACTTTAGATCTAGTTTTAGTGTAGTCTTTTTTTCGTAATTTCTTGTGGTGTCCAAAAGCACTTTCAAAGTGTTTTTTGGATATTTTTAACCATTAACAGCTCGCTGGTTTTTTATAGTCTTTAACAGGTTTGAAGGCCTTTTTGGGCAGAAAATCAATAGAACTAAGTGATCTGGAGCCCTTTGAACCCCTCTTTTGCTTATTAACTCTTTCTCTAATAAATTGTAAGCTTACTTTCTCAAAAATTATAAGGAGAAAGAAGTATTTCTTCGCTTCTAATTGCATTGTAAATCTCATAATAAAAAATTTTAGTGGGTTCTTATTCCCCTTGGGAGGGTTTGTGTCGGTGTGCTTTTCATGCATCTTTTCTTTAGTTTTACTTTTAGTTGAAATTAACGTAAGTAACTTAGAATTTATCATTTTTATTGCAGACCGTATACTTTGAAGTACCTTTTCATTTTACAATATCTTTTGCTTTCAAAGTGAACAAGTACTTACCCACTACCCCGGTAGTGTAGTAATTAGACAATCTCTCTTTTCAGTCTTTATTTTGTTTTTGGAATTAACCCCTTGCTCTCGCAAGTACGGCTTACAGACCTGAAAGAGATTCTTGGGTTTTTAATAAACAAGAAAACATTGTTCAAAAATCCTTAAGAATTTACAAGGCTCATTCGCTGTATGCTCTAGAGCTCTGCGGATTTGTCCAATCAGTTGATCACATCCAGAAAAGGATTGAGTGACTAGATTAATTAGTCTTACATTGAAATAACTTCCCATACGACAAAAATCCAGTGTCGCATTTTGATTTGTGTGGGGAAATTTTACTAAGAAGGCAAGAAAACTAGAAAGTGACCACGGGGCCCCGTCAAGCTACACCCTCGTTTGGTGTAGCATTGGACACACACCCACGACTCCGTCTAACCCACATCTCCTTGAGTGAAGCCACACTAAGTGAGTCTGGAGACATTCCCCGTACCTTTGTGGCATATTAGGAATCCCCTTCCCCGTTAATCTAATCATCTTACAATATATCTAAAATAGAGCAAAAGCACTTGCAACACATTTTCAGCATTACAACAGCACAACAAATTTGTGACTCCATTTCAACATTGGTCTTTTACTTGTATCGTACAATCATTTGCTTAAAGCTCATTTCATGTGTTAACAAGTTATTTCTTGTTGTTGATTTAAATTGTCAGTTGCAATATCTTGCTTCAGTTTTTACTTTCGAAAAAACTCCTAAACAACCTACTCATTCACAAACCATCACCTAAAGCTTAATCATCCTTAGTAACTTTTAGGGTCTAACGCCCTTGGCTTCGTTAGGAGTTTTCCTAAACGGAGGAGTCAAATATCTGGTGATAGCACTTGACTCAAGACTTTCCCCAAAGGATGCACCTATTGGCTTGAAGATTTTTGCCACGCTAACCCCCGAGGTGCGTGTAAAGAGGCAACAATACCATTTTATGTATAGGGATTTTTTCCCATGTTTTTGCTTCACAGATCCGGCTAAGATTATGTTTTCAGAGTGCAGATGTGATCAATGCTGAGTTGCTATCTATGGTTGCCATGTTTTTCCTTGTGATGATGCTATGCCATATGTGTCATATATTGCCATTTCATGCCTTGAGGATATATTTTATGGACTGATGACTTTCATTGATGATCATATTAGATGTCTTCATGCTACTTACAATAATTGATTCTGATAAGCATACTTAGTAGAGATGTTCCATAGGCTAATACTTAGTAGAGATTTATGTTGTACACGCATATCATTGGCTTACAGCTCTTGATCTTTACAGGGACTATAAATCTCCATTGGTTCCACTTATGACCTTATATCCATCTCGATACCACTCAACCCTGTTTCAAAATCCCATTGGCTAGAGACTGATATGTTGACTCTTGAGACTTAACCTCCTCTGTGTGTCCCCTTTGCCATGAAGGACTCCCTGTTCTACCTTGAGTCTCGAGCATGATTATGATGTGATCAATCTTGTGACATGTGAAGTCCCCTAACCCACCTCAGCCTCAAATTTTCCCAATTTGCTTGAAAATATGGTTATAGATTACTGTTTATCATTGGAACAATCCACTACTGGCACTTACTGCGTAAGTCCTTACCATTTGACTGACATAGGGGAATAAGTTTACCGCTAAATGTGCTTATGCAGTTGGAACTTTTATCAAACAGTTTTAATACACCCATAGTAATTTCCAGTGTTCCATGGGGACGTGTCCCCCAGGGTTAGGGACGCGCCCCCTCGCTTCCAAGACGGGGAAACTCCTGGGGAAACGTTTCCCCACGTCCCCCTTTTGGGAGAAACGCATTTCCCCATGTTTCCCCGCATTTCCCCAGGTGTGGAACGTGCTTCCCCTCTAGTGGGGGCCTCTAGGCGTCCCCCCACGTCCCCGTTTGTGGGGGGACGCCTAGAAGCCTCCAATTTTTATATTTTTTATTTTTCAATAAAAATAATTACATAAAAATTAAAATTAAATTAAATGATAAATTAAATTAAATAATCAATTAAATTAAATTATAAATTAAATTGAATTTGATTAAATTTATAAAATTTTAATTAATTTAAACTATAAATTGAATAATATTGAATTAGATTAAATTTATAAAATCTAATTCAATATTGGAGAGTAGTTGGTTATTGGAATTTGGAGGAACCACCAATTTTGAGGGAGGAACCGAAGTTTATTTGGAGGAGAGCCATTGTTTCTTGAAGGAGAGTCGCTACTAGAGTAGAGTTGAGACCCAGTTCAACTTCATCCACTAGCTTGAATATTGGAGTACCAAATCTGCTAGTTGGAGGTAGGCTCATGACTCATGCCTCATTAAAATTTGCAGCTGACCAGTGTCCTTTGCAAGGTTTATGCATGAACCTTGAAAGTATGCCAACAACATAAGAAATATCTGGTCTAGTTGTTGTAAGGTAGATAA
>LPNX010243891.1:61544-111141 GCA_001517045.1 Pseudotsuga menziesii
CGACTGTTAGTTTACAATAATAAACTTGATATGACAAAGAGAAAAACAATAACCTTGCAGGTCTACAGTCTCTGCCAAGGTGTATAATGCAAGCTTTAGGTGAGCATACACAAGCTTCTTCAATATATCAGTCACTATGCAATATATCAGTCTCAGTATTACAATGCAATATATATTCTTCAATATGTCAGCCTGTCTTCAAGTGCCAAATGTTAACAAAGAAGAGCGCTATTCTTGGTATGTTTAACTCAACAAAAGACGTGGGTTCAATGTGAGATGAGTGGGTACATGGGTGCTATCATGAAGTCGAGCCAAAATTCTTCTTGTTACCACTTGTTTTATACCACTTGTTTTATATCAGGCCTTATTTCTTACCATACCAGTGATGGTGCAATCCGAAAAGGTGCTCAGGATTTTTCACCAAATACAAATGTCAAGTGGGATGTATATAGTCCAAAATTAAAATGAATAGTTCCACTGCACTTCTGCATTCTAGTGCTTCAATCACATCAATCCTTCAGTATTGACTAACAGGTCGATACTATGCATTATGACATAATACATACCAGATATCAAAATATCAAGCCAACTCTACCACTCACGCTCAGAATAGTAATAACAACTGTTATATGGCACCCACCTTAACAAGCACGACTCATCAACGATCGGTCCTCAACACATCAGCTTCAATAGCACGCAGCGTGAACGCTTCTTTTCTAGAAGTCGCAGCCACGGTCTCTTCAACCTTCACGCGGCTTCAATCCAGAGTCTCTTCACGCTCACAACGTTCCAGCAAACTGGTGCACAGCTTCACGCATCTGGCAGGTGGATATTGGAAGCATTCTTCATAGCTCCACCTCAAATCTCACATGGAACGTGCGGGATGAGGTCGTAGGTGCAATGATAAACATTGAACAATTTTAATAACCTCACAATATATCAGTCATCATGTATATAGCAGTCAGCACGCAGCATGATAAGCAAGAGTCTTCAATAGAGAACGCAGTCTATACAATCACAACGCAGTCTATATAATCACATATATCACAACACAATATATGACATATCGGTCACAACATAATATATCAATCTTCCGTAATATATCAGTCTATGCTACAATTAAACAATCCATCTCTATCTCTATCAAATTCAATCCTCCATTGCATTTCATAGCATCTGTCCTTTGCATATTGTTTCAAGGATTGTGTCTCTCTACGCGCAGTAGTCGTCATGCCTTACGTTCCACCTCACCAAAGAAAAAAGAGGAGCAGCAGCAACAGCTGCGCCAGCTCCTTCCACTTTCGGTAACGCCAGTAGAACTGCTGATCTAGGCGCCCACAGGCCAGCGGATGGATATTACCATAACAGCGCATGTAAGAGCTTCGGAAACAATAAGGATTACGGTCCCAGCTTTGGAAACTCGAACAGGCGGAGGTTCGAATCTCCGGGAGGACGGCAATTGCAACGGCGCTGGTTTCTCTCACAGGCGCCCCGATGGCCGCGGCTCAGCTATTCCCGAACCCGTCTTCTCCCAATGGCTACCTTCTGAACGCATTCGCCGTCTTCAAAACGAGCAGATTGAAGGGGCGTTACCGAAATAAATAATCCGAGTTCAATGAATTTCACAACGGAGGAGAAGCACAGTTCTGAAAAATTAGGGTTCGCATAAATCCCATCAACAGAAAATTAGGGTTCCCAGAAATGCAGTCATCTTCAAGATGAGAAAAAGGAGTGGCCTGAGCACTCTCCACAATAAATATCACAACATCTTCTCAACACACGCAGCAGCTCCAAGATTTGAGTGTATACAAAACGCAGCTACAGGCACGCAGCAGTCTTCACTCATCAACGAATGTCTTCACGCATATAATCAGGCTTATACACATCACTGATGGGTAAAATTAGGGTTTACTTCAATATTCACGCAGCATATACAGAAACACACCACTTCAACGCAGCATCAAAGGAGTGCTTCAACGCAGGGATAACACCATATACAGATTCAAACTTAGGATTTGGCTAATTCAAAAATTTTAGCAGAGAATAAACGCAGGCAACATAAAAGAATTAGGGTTAAGCTAATTCAACCGTTTTAGCAGCAGAGAATAAACACAGGAAGATGGAGTAACGCATACATTGCATGCGACTCCACTGGCAGACTGATGGAGCAGTCTGGCAATGGACTGGCAAGCAGAATGCCAGGAATGGGCAGAAATGCAGCAGGAGTTATGGCAGACAGCCCTGCTCTGATACCAGTTGTTAGGTATAACTCCCGATTGATATTCTATTCACGACTGAAACATTAATTTATAGATTACAATGAGGCGGTTGAGAACCAGCCTTTTCACCTTCCTGGGCAACTATTCAAATTCCTATTTAATTATTTATTTACAATAATCCTGATGATTATATTCTAACAAGATTAAATTTATAAAATCTAATTCAATATTGGAGAGTAGTTGGTTATTGGAATTTGGAGGAACCACCAATTTTGAGGGAGGAACCGAAGTTTATTTGGAGGAGAGCCATTGTTTCTTGAAGGAGAGTCGCTACTAGAGTAGAGTTGAGACCCAGTTCAACTTCATCCACTAGCTTGAATATTGGAGTACCAAATCTACTAGTTGGAGGTAGGCTCATGACTCATGCCTCATTAAAATTTGTTAAATTAAAAATTAATACATTCAACATTATCATATTCCAATATCCATGTGATAAAATAATAAATTTTATGCCCTGGATTGTTTTATGATGATTGAAGACAAATTGTGCCAAATTGTGCCCAAAACAATGAACACACCAGCAACTAAACTGTTTCTTAGATTCTTAGTGTTTCACTTTCTTTACTGTTGTTCTAATGTTCCCAAACCTGAATATGAGGTTCTTTCACATATGCTTTCATGCCCAGATTTGTTGGTTCACATGATACCACTGTTTATAAATTTTTGTGTTTGTTTTAAAGCTCTTGCCTCTCATTTCCAGCCATTAAATTCAATGTTTAAGCATTATCTTTTATAAATGAGAAATCTGACAATTAAAATTTGAAAAAAAAACAAAAAAAATTAAAATTTTAATTAAAAACCCAACCCAAACCTCCCCCTATTCCTCTAACCCGAACCCCCTCCCATTCTCTTTACTCCATCCTACGTTCTTAACCTACACTCAAACACTGCACCCGCATAACTTTATGGTCTACCCATCACTCGAACACTCTAGCACCTACATAACTCTCTACTCTATGGTTCTACCCATCACTCTGTGCACCGCTACTTGCTAGGTCAGTTCCCGTCTATAGTCTCGTGCACAACTCCCCTATCTATGGCTGCCCTTCCTGCAATCCCACGTGCGCCCCTCTCATCTTGAAGAGCACAGCTCACGGCCCCCTCTCGAATCTCTCGCTCTCGGCACATGCTCAAAGTTTGAGTTCATGGCTCACCACAGGCTCACACTCACAATGAGTTTGCCCCCTCTCAGCCACAACAAGCTGCAACGCACAGGTATTTCATATTTGAGATCTTACATTTTATTTATTTTTATTTTTGTGTAAAACTCTCAACACATGCTATTATAGTTTTATAAAAATATAATTTAGTATTTACAAATGTCAAATTACAAATATAAATTTATTTGTTATTTAAATTTCGAAATGATTCATCATTCATGTATACAATGTTGTAAATTTTTGTTACTGTTTTGACTTTCAAGTTTTAACTTTTGTTTAATAGTTAACTTAGAAGTTAGAACTATTAAAAGTTTTCAGTTTTAGATCTTAAGCATGTATCTTGAGTCTTTACTATCTCGTTTTGACAATGGACAATGATGATTGGACAATACTTTATATTTCCATCTGTAATTTGAATTTTATAACTAGTTCTACTTTATATATATAATTGTTGTCCCCAACTTATCGTCCCTTGAAAAAATGGGGTTGCTCTCTAGCCGTCCCGAAAAATCGTCCCCTAGTCCCCGAGGCCAGTGCAACATAGCAATAAACAAACTAATATAAACAATAATGGACTAAAATATCATGCTTGAGAGATGATATAATAAGTCTGGAAGTGGCAGTCTTGTAAAATAGGGAATTTGATTACACTTGAATGTTGTATTGAACCACCAACGATCCTGAAGCTTGTATATATGAATTTTGCTTAAGATAATATATAAAAATGATGAGCCAACTACTGTAGTAGCTTACTTCTTTGATTTTGTATGGTTGTAGGAAGCAATGATAATGCGTTTAGAGGAAGAATTGTATATCAACAGAGATCTAACCTTCCATTACTTATTCTAGCATGTGTTCTTCTTCCCCCAAGGCGACCAACAGTTCAAGCAAACTATTGTTTGAGATCAGAATATGACTGTGCATATGCTTCAATGATTACTATGGCAGTGTCCCTCTTTGACTGTGAGAGTCTTCTTATGAGTATGCCCTTTCTTCTCAAAGGAATCTCTTTTCAAGTTACAATGCACCCTCCTTATGTCAATGGCAACCAAGAACTGAGTGCGCCCTCGCCCAAATGATAATCAATGGTGTCCACTATTAGCTCAGAGAATATGGGCAAGGGCTACTAGTGATGCACCCCTCTTACACTCAAACTTCAAAATAATGAGAGTGAATCTCCCCTAGGGTTGCTTCCTCCTCCAACACAGGCAGTCACTATGAATAGTGCACCCTTCTTTTTCACTAATTGGTGTGCCACGATCTTCACTAGAGAAATGGCAGGGTGCTCAAGCAAGTGTGCCCTCCAACTATACTCTGCAAATTGTCATGTCTACATCCAAATAAGACTACTTGAAAATGATGTTTCACCAACCTACTAGTTCCCTAGGTTGAGATGTGTTATCCACTAAGTTGCACTTAGGGGATTTTTCAAGTGAGCCACCAAGGATCGAAACAAATCAATTGTTCTTACTCAATTGCTCGAAGTTCCATGGTTTCATCAAGGGAAGTTGTGGTCCCTTTTTCACATGTTCACACCCCCTTGGGGGAATTGTAATAAATGACATAGCATGATGGTTTCTTTTGTAAAAGGCTTGGCCTTCTTAGGACTTGGTCATCAAGGTCATCATCCTTGAGTGTTTTTTCCGTCGTCGATTATGTGACGCTTTTTTAAGCGACATATAATTTTCAAGTTTTTCACTCAAAAACCTCCAAAGTCGAGATGGTGAAATTGGTGATTATGTCTTAAAAGGTTATTAAAGCCTAGGGTCTATGTATTATACAATGCTAGTCATAGTCCCAAAGTTTCGTGGACATGCACTAAGTCTTTCATAGGATTTTTTAATTTCTAGATTTTAAAAAAAATCATCAATAAGGTGTATTTTAATTGTAAAATTTCAAAAGGTCATAAAATTGGTCCGAAGGAGCCAATTTGATCATGGGAATGCTCACTTTTGGACCCAGAGCCCCCACTTAACCCCTAAACCCACTTTTCCTATGTTTTAAGTGATTAATTATCAGTTAAGTGAAATTCTCTCCAAAAAAAAAGGCAAAAAGTGAATAAAAAATTAGAAAAAGGGAAAATATGGAGAAAAAACACATCCCTAAATCAACAGGAACTTGTCCCAGACATGTTTCGGGTTAACTAAGGATGATGTTGGGGGCAATTGGAGACCAAATCAAGATCAAATCGGCTTGATTCCAATCAAATCCATGAGGGGGCGAATTTCTCCTTAGAGGGGCACATTTATCCAGGAAAAAGCTCACCTATTGTTGTATACATAACACAGAAAGGGGGGGGTGACCTACCTTGTGAGAGGTGGCACCTACCACCTCTAGTTCACTCTAGTTCGCCCCCAATCATCTCAAAAAGCTTCAACACTTGGCAAATTCGCTCCCCTTGGGGTTTTCTCTCATTTTTCCTATTTAAGCGAGGCTTTCTTCCTCATTTAGAAGGAAGCAAAGAACCTTTGCTCTTGTATCATTGTTATTGTTGTTTATGAATAAAATTTGAAAGGCTTTGGAGGCTCATGATCTGTGGCAAGTTGTGGATATGGTGTTTTCTTTGTGAGGTAATATTATTCAATTATTTTGCTTTGCATAACTAATAGTCCGGCTTAGAAGGTTCTCTGTAGCATGTAGCGTAAGCATTTGCAGCTGTCAATTTGCTTATTTATTTTCTTGCTATTAGCCATCTAAGAGTTCATGCTTTAGTCCGTTATAATTCATGATCTTTTGGTTTTCTAACTATGGGGTGTACCAGATCTAATTCATTTTGTGCAAGATTGAGGAGTGTGCAAATTACCATCCCAAGGGAAAGGTTGAGTTCGGTTGCATCTCCTTTGCTTTGGATTATACGTTGAAACCAACACATAAGCATTCTTTGCCCGCATCAAAGATCCTTCCAATCTTGCAAGAAAGATTCAAGACTTGAGCAGTTTTTCTTCGCCTTCTTAAAATTTTATCTTTCTCTCTCGGTTACTTTCATTTAACAAGTAAATCGTATGCTAAAGTTCATCATTTTTATTTATTTGTTTGATTAGATCTAAAAAGTGCTTTTGTTTCATAATCAGAAGTTTAGATCTAGTTTCTCTTTCCTAGTTCTCAAAGTAGCAAAATCTTTCTATCTTTCGGCAAGTACTAGGTTGTATTTTTTATGTAATTTTAAAGCATTAACCCAATAACTTTGCTTTATTAGCTTTCTAGTTTTTAGCAGGTCGTAGGAAAAGAGAGGGAGGTGCTGCCGAAAAATCAAGTTTTGGGCCAGCCGGAGCACCCACGATCCATCTACCATCCCCCTCCTTCATTCATTTTCTTCCCTAAGCAAGTTTGTAAGCCTTTTTGACCCATTCTTCAAGGGTTAAAAGGCATTTCTTTTTCTTTTAAGCATTGTAAGCAATCATAAATAAAAAGCAGTTGGGCTACACAGTGCCCACATTCCATCCCCCCTACGGGGTATCACAGTGTCTTTTTATGGTTTGTCTTTTTTAACGTTTTATTTTTACAACACATGCACACAATCCGCCTTCACGGGATGTATTCTTTGCTTAGTTTTAGTTTTCTTTCTTTCATTTTTGGACAAAATAATGAACACTAACCCGACATTGATCTACCGAATTTACCCAAAGGAGCTTGCTCGTTTGGGGAAAATATTTTCCTTGCCGTAGTAATTAGTCTCACCAATTTTACCTTTTCCATTTTACAATATCAATTTCAAATAAAACAATTTGCCATTCCGGTGTGTGCTCTTGTCCATCGCAGGTTCACCCTGAGCTTTGGGATAATCAAAAGCAGGAATGCGCACTAATTGATTTCTCTCATCTAACAAAGGAAACTCACATTAATAAAAGCAACTTCCTGAAAACATTACGAAAATTCGGCATAACAAGCCTGAAAAATAGTGGGCAAATTCTTCAAGGAAAGCGAGAACAACTAGAAAGCGACTGTGGGGTCCCGTTGGGCTACATCCTTGTTGGTGTAGTGTTGACCACCCCCCCACGACTCCATCTAGCCCACATTTTCCCGTGCAGAGCCACTCTTCTCAGAATCCGGTCATATTCTCAGTACTTCACAGTATATCGAGAATCCCCTTCCCATAGCTTAATTCATCCTTGATAACTTTAAAACTGACCAAGACTCCACTTGCAATACATTTACAGCTTTCAGCAGCATTAGACTCCATTCGGCTTGCTTTCAGGTCATATATGTTATAAATTGCCATATCTATTTTCATGTTGTTGTTATTTTAATTTTACTTGCAAGTAGCTTGTTTCAGTATTCATTTATCAAAACTCTTAACAAAAACAATTCATTCATAACTAATAAAAGTAAGAGCCTTAGCAACTCTTTCATAGGGACTACCCCCCTTGGCTCCGTTAGGAGTGGCCTAAACGAAGGAGTCAGGATCAGGTGACAACACCTGACTCGAGACTTGCCCCGAAGGACGCACTTAGCAACTTGAAGATTTCTGCTGCGCTGATTCCCCCCAAGTGCGTGAAAGGCAGCAACAAGAGGGAGACATAAATTTTGTAATAAGGGGTTATGGGACCCAAAAGGACTTTAGTTTACCATATTCACATTTAAATGGATCACATAAATGATAAATTCTAAGAAAATAAGGTGAAATGGGTTGATGAAGACACTTGGAAGCTTATGAAGCCTTTGGGTGACTAGATTCCCCACACACTTGGCATGATCTTCATCCAAATTCGAATCCATGGGGAATGTAAAGCTATTTGAGGGTGGTGTGGTGTCAAATAGCATATCATGAGCCAAGGAATTCAAATTAGTAAAGGAGAGTAACTCCCATGGAAGAGGAAGAGACTAGAAAACAATGTCTGCCACTTAGAAGGAGATTCTATGCACTCTATGACAACAAATTATGAAAGATTCTATGACAATGTCTGCCACTTAGAGGCAGCCATTCGAATCGGGGAAAGATCTGGAGCATGAAAGAGGAGGACAAGTGTCATAGGAATTACTAAAGCACTAAGATGAGTTGGAGAAAGCCCATGGAGGAAAATTCGACCTTAGGATGCCTCATGAAGTTAATAAAAGGATGTCATAAGAAAGGAGAATGGCTTTTGATCATTTGTTTAATGGTGTTTGGCATTTCGGAGAGTTTTTGCTTGTCCATTGGACGGTGAGTGTTTACTCTACCTGCTTGAACCAATTTCGAGGTAGTTGGATTCCTTTCCAAGTTTGTTGATGGAGAGGCCATTCAGACCTCTCAATGGAGATTATTTATGGTGTTTAGTTGCAAGTTGAAAGTCTATATAGCTCGAGTTCACATCTATCTCCCTATTCTCTCATTTCTTCTTCTCCATTCCTGCATACTCTCATGTGACGGCACACTTGTTGGAGTGGTGCTTGCGCTTTGCTAGATCTATTTGATGCCCAAGCATGGGTATATGATGTATGGCTATGTACTCTTATGTCCATATGCTCTGTAATTCGAAATATTAGAAATCCATGTGTGAAAGGCTCGCATTCCCATGCTCTTAAATAACTAGTTTTCATGAATTTGGCTTCAAAATTTAAAGAGTTTTATATCATATTTGTATGAGGGATTTTCTCTAAGTTTGATGTTGTTGGGATAGAGATTTGTATGTTATAGATGGCCATTATATGTCATGTTACTTTCTGAACCAATTATTCTACTATTCATGTGTCAAACTTAAGCTAGTAATGCAATCTCCCCATAAGAAATTTCCATGAAAGTTTCCATACAGATGTTGCGCCTCATAATCAGTTTGAAAAGCTTAATAACCATGAATAACGACATCCATTAATGTCTGATATGCATCCCCATAGTCTGTTCTAAAAGTTGGGAGGGTCGTACTGCATTTGGAGAGCCAAAAGTGTCATCTACCCTTGGGGGTTTTAACATTGATTTTTCTAGTGTTTTTGTCCTTCTCCCCCTATGGTCAAAAGCAAGTTGCAGAAGTATTTGGAAAGTGTATGAGAATTCATAATATGCATTAGGATGTCCTAAAACCCCTCAAGCCCTTCCACACAGAATTTGAAGCCATTTGGGTGCATTTGGAATCTGGATCAACTTGGCTTTCACTAGTCCAAAGCTAGAAATTGGCCAAAATTGTGCAAACTTGAATTACATATAAAAATGATTTTTCTGATTAGACCATTGAGTGTCTGAGGTCTGTTAGGATGTTTTAAATCCCATAGGGTCCTTCCATAAGGAATTCGGAAAGGTTCGGTGGTGTTTGGAACCAAACCCAGAAAGACTAGTTTACTACTTTTTCCTAGTTTCGAAATTAGACAAAGTATTGAAGGAGGCATGTGAATGGTTTGTGAAAAGTCCCCAGCCACACCATATTAAGAAGCCACATATACCAGTTTATTAAGCCTATCAAAACCAAATATCACTTCCCTTGAGCTTCCCCAGTTGTCTCATAACCATGTAGTCAGTTTGAAATCCATTGTCAATGAGGGTGTTGAGAATGAATGTTTTAAATGTCAAAGTTTTGAAGCCCCTTTGAAATATTTTGGATAGTGTGCCTAGTTTCCCCAAAAATGTACATTACAGTGGTATCAAAGCATGGTCCTTGCACCTGTACATTAAGACCATCCATTGAAGAAAATGTTCCAGCCATGTCTTACTATCATGATGACTCCTATGAATATAATTATGAGCAATATGAAGAAGAATGTGAATGGTATGAGGAAGAGGTTCCATCACACAATTCTTCATCTTACTTCGCACTTAGGGATGATGGAAACTAATGTGAGCAAATCTATGAAGAATATCCACTTATGTTCAGTTCAAGAGATGGCCAAATTTACAGTGGGAAAAAACCAAAAGAACCTCTTGAGTATTTCCTAGACTATTCTTCACTAATGATGAATGCTTGACGACCATGTCTTTTCGATCATACAGTAGTGCTGCAATAGGATGCTTGTTCTTGACCCCCTTGGAGGAGGTCTAGTGAAGAAACAATTGCACAAATGGTGAATGAAGTGTGCAAGAAGGTGGGGACTAGATGTTTTCCACCTGGAGCTAAGATTGATGAGGAGGGTATGGGTGTGCACCCTCAGCCTTCCACAATCAGAGAAAGGAGTCATGAACCACCAAGGGCATTTGAAGACGGCTCCCAATTCAAGATTCCTTGTACTAGACATTGGTGCAAAAGAAAAATCTTCACTAGGTCAAAAAGGAAGTCAAAGAAGACCAAGAAAAATTCCAAAAAATCAAGCAATCCAAAGAAGAAAGAAGCAAGTCTTACTTGCATGTGCCTCCAAATTAAATAAAAGCCAAGGTCTCCAAAAAGAAATGTACAAGAAGAAAGAATCCAAGAAAAATCAAAGAAGACAAATACAAGAAGGGGCTAAAAGCAAAGCAAATGAGAATGGGGAAAGTATGAATGCCAAGGTCAAAAGGAGTAATACCTCATTACATAACACCAATGTGTGAGACACATTCCCTATTCTTTGCCCAATCGATGAAGATCACAGAGTTTCCCATTATCCCTCATCTTGAGTCAATTAGTTACCTTTGACAAAACTTTCACTTGACTACCTATTTGGACTTTTCCATTCACTTCATCCAAAGGAGAAATCGTCCTTGTAATGGCCCAGATGTTGACTTCATGATGACATGTTTATAAAACACTAACCTCATGCTTTGTATTAACCTTATGTACTGTTGCTGCCTAATACACACCTCGGGTTAACATGGCAGAAATTTTAAAGCCACTGAGTATGACCTTGGGGGCAAGTCCTGAGTCAAATACCCTCACTTGATCTTAACTCCTTCGTTTAGGCCAACTCCTGACGAAGCCAAGGGGGGTAGTCCCTAAAAGTAACTAAGGCTTTTTAGATTTAAGTTACAAGAGTGAAAGTTATGTAGGATTTTGAAATGATTTACTAAGTCAAGATATTGCAAAGTATGATTTAATTGAACAACATATAAAGATAAAGCATTCACGACATGTAATTATTTAAACAAATAATATTGTAGACTAGTGTCGAGAAGTAAAAATGAAGTGTTGTTGTAATGGGAAATGTTTTGCAATTGTTCTTGGTCAATTTTAAATTATTGAAGATGAGTTTATTAGAGGAGAAGGGAATTCCAAATACACCCTAAAGTACGAGGAACAAGTCCGGATTTACCAAATGTGGTCCCACACAAGAAAATGCGTTAGATCGGAGTCACAGGGGTGTGTCCAACACTGACACCAAATGAGGGTGTAGCCTGACGGATCCCCACAGTCACTACATAGTTGGTTCCCACTTCACTGTAGAATTTTCCCACAAGTGATAAAAGCAAGACGTCGGATTTTCGTCTTTCAAGGAAGCTAAAATGAAAAATGTGAGTCTAATTAAACTAGACACTTAACTCCCCTTCTAATTTGTCCAAATGGTCGGGCAAAGCTTGCAGTGGACCAAAGCATACGAGGAGTCTAAGTCTAAGCTCGTTACTTAAAGCAAGAAAGGAAATCTGAACTAATTAATCCTAATGTTGAGAATCTCTTTTCTGATTGAGAACAGGTACTAAGATAAGCCCTTTAGGTAGACCACAAGAGCATACTTCGGGAATACACAGTTGGGTTAATTTACCAATAAATAATGAAAGCACACAATGTAACTTAATTAGTCCTAAACTATGAATCTATTTTCAGCCTACTCGGGCAAACCCTTTCGACATACTTTGAAAGCGTAGTGATAGGTTCGTTACTAAAACTGAAAATGAAACTATTTAAGTGCCTTTGTGTGCCTAGATGATTTTTAATCTAATGAAACTTGAAAGTGAAAAAAAGTATACTACTTGTAAATTGTGTGTGTTTGTGTTAAGGAAAAGAGGAAATTGTTACAAAAATACACACCACGAAAGAAAACTACGAATCCCCCCAAGGGGGAACGGGTGTCGGTGTTGTGTAGCCCACTTGCTTTCTTTTATTACAAATTGTTACGATGATTTAGAGAATTGCCTCTTTATCCTTATAAAATTGGATGAAAGAGGTTTACAATGCTAGAAAAATGACAAGAAGCAAAGAAGGGGGTTCTCTGGTGCCTTGGATGGTTCAATTTGTCAAAAAATTGCCAAAGTTCCTCTCTACTTGTTTGTCAAAAAACAAAACCAGCAAGCCAACTCAGTAGATAAATGCCCAAAATCACTTTAAAAGTGACTTGGGCAAGGTTAGAAAAATAACTAAAAAGAATCTAAGTTCAACTAGATCTAAAAATGCAAGTAATTAAGAGAAGCAGGCTTGTGAGACCAACTCTCTTAGGATCTTGACTTTCCTTTATTGGGCAGTCAATAAGAAGCACTGAAATGCTCATATTTAAACTCTGAAACACAAGGAAACTAACTATTAATTCAAGCCTTAAGATATGCTAGAAATGACTTGCAAAAATGAAAGCTTCCTACGCTAGATCTACTTGTGAAAGATGAAACTTTTGCAAAACTTTAAGATTTAAGCATACAACGCAAATAAATCATATTTGAAAAGGATTTAAACTTTTAAATGAGTGAATCTAAAGAATAAGCATCAAGTAACCAATAACCAGAGAAAAAGATTGCTTTATAAGGATAGAAGTGAAAGAGAAGTGCCCTTGGAACTTGGGCAATGGAGTTGGAATGGTGGCGTTGAGAAGGACTATGTCTTCCTAGACAAAAAAAACTCTAGAAAATGAGAGAAACAAAGAAGATCTCCCACCGATCCAAAGGAATCCCTTGTAAAATCTTTCACACTTGCCAAGAAACTCATCAAATCTAGTAAAAACTTATGCTAAAGAAAAGAACGGCATACATATAAGTAAATAGGCATGCAGAGTCTATATCTTGAACATAAATTAATTATGTGAATAATAGAAACAACTTTACTCACTTCTACCGATTAAACATAATCCTCCATGAGGCTAGCTTCGATAAGAAATAGCAAATACAAAAAGAAATTCTACAGATACCTTAGAATAAACATGAGACAATGATCATCCAACTTGAGACTATGATACCATGTAAGACCTCCAAAGCCTTATATTCGTAACAAAATTCAACAATGATATTACATACAGGAGCAGAGGTTCCACATTCCATCTTAAACAATGAGAATGGACCCTGCTTATATAGCCAAAGAGACCCTAGGGGGCGCACTAGCTAACCGAGATGACTGAGGCGACTTGAGATAATTGGGGGATCTGACCTCTTGTTTAAACTCCAAAGGATGGCGCCGCCTCTCAAGAGATGCACCCATCCTCACTGGGATTGACTCCCACTCAATGTGAAGACGACACCTCATCTAATGCGCTCCTTTCTTGGGAGAATGCACCCCCTCTAACTGAGATGAACTCGCCCTTCTAGGATATGACTTCAATCACCAAATTTGGAGTCTAGTTGACTCGAATATGGTCTTCAATTAAGTGTGCCACCACTGAGATCTTGTCTCCGACATGTTCCCATTGATTCAGGAATGTCGAATTTGACTTTATTGTGTCTTTTTCAGCTATTTATTTGGTCTTTTTGGCCATTTTCAAAAGAAAAGTTATTTAAGTGATAAATAATCACTCAAATTATTCCCAAAGTGGGTTTAGGGGTATAGTGGGTACTCTGAGTTAGAAAACAAGCACGCCCACGGAAAAATCCACCTCCTAAATAGGGTATGCATCATCATCATCATCTCACTGTGCACTGTGTATGAATCATCAACATCAAGTATACATCATAATGCATAGGAGACCATCATCACACTATTGTATGAATGTACATCATATTGTATAGGAGTGCATCAACTTCATAGAGTGTACAACATTATCACATGCATTATCATCATAAAGTGTATCATATCGTAGCATAAAGGTATACAACATCGTCATCATATCCTCCATAATAAATTCAAATATATATACCAATATAGAGGCTCACATACCAAGATCAAATATGAACTCTATCCATGAGAGACATGTGCCATCACAAGAGAAACCAAGAAGCATGAATCAAACCTTTTTGAAGATCATAAGATGAAGAAACAGTAGACAAACCAAAAGAAACTCTGGATCATGTCATCGCATAGCCCTCACAACAATCTTTCCAACAAGCCAAGAATTTTGTAATTTTGATTATGTATAAGAAAGTTATGTCAAATTTAGTGAAGATGTCTGTTGCCCACCTATATCGACTAGGTGGCAACATCATGTACATTGCAGATGTACATATTGTACAATTTGCACCATGGAAAAATCCTAGGGATTTTTCACTTAGCAGAGCAATTCTGCCCCTTTTGTACACGAAATGTCCGCTCCCCTGCGTGGGATAATTAATGTAATTTTATATGTCAGCGTGGGTCATTCCTCTAAGGATGTCACCATGGACTTTATTATTATGGAAGTCCTCTTCACCGAGTGTTTTTTTCCCCCTCCAGATAATTTTGTTAATTAACAATTTTAATTGGTTGGTTTTTCACTCACCAATCCTTCAAAGTGGTGAATTGGCGTTATGATAATCAAGCCCATGAGGTGGTTAAGGTTTCAAGTTGTTGTCCATGACCATGCTAGCCATATCTTATAGTATTGCGGAATTTCGTTAGGATTTTAATTTTAAATTTTTTTATTTTTTCCTAATTAACTTTACCATTTAGTGGTTAATTAATTAAAGTTTTGATGTAATAATGTAATCTCTTAAACCTTGGCTTTTTGTAATTGGGGCTATGAATGCAAAAAAAATGCTATGACACCCCCTAAGCCATTGGTTCAAGTCCCATGTCATTTTGACAAGGGGTTAGAAAGTTAGACAAATTTTGGTTAAGACAAGGTATTTTTTTTCCTAAGAAATTAATTTAATTTCCTAGGGTGAAAAATTTAATTATTTGATTTTGAAGGAAAAAATCAAATAAGCCCATGGTAATTAAGTTTGGGGGGTGGCTAAGCATAGTCAAAATTTCATTTAAATAACCCCCCCCCCCCATGGTCAAAATAAATTTTTGAAGATCTCCTAAGTGAGGCGCCCCTCTTGTCTTAATAAAAAATAAAATAAAATATAGAAAATAAAAGTTTTAAAATAAAAGATAAAAAATAAAAGATAAGAATAAAAATCAAAAAATCAAAATTTGAGTCAAAGGAGGCCCCAGATAAAAATAAAACATAAAAGATAAAAAAATAAAAGATTAAAAAGATTAAAATAAAAGATTAAATAAAATATAAAAAATAAAAGATTAAAAAATAAAATAATAAAAATTAAAATTTGGGTCAAAAAGGGCCCCACTTGAGTCATGGAAACCCTAGATCTAGGGGTTAAACTTCTTTGTGACATGAATCTATCTTTTTGACCATTGATTTGAAGAGGCACCCTTGGTTATGATTGGTGGATGTTTTGCAAAGTCAACAAACCTAGATCTAAGGGTAAAAGAGAGCTAGAGTTTAGATCTATGTTTTGGACCCTTGATTTGGGAGTGGGTTTTGGATTTTTTCAACTATAAAAGAGAGGCCCCTCCTCTCATTTTATGATCATTCTTTGGAGCATGGTTATGCTGCCAAAATACTCTCTCTTCTCCCTCTCTTCTCTATTCTTCTCTCTCAAGTTTTCTTTGACTATTGTAATGTTGTTGCCCTATTGGGGTTTATAATACATCAATCTTTGGAGGATACATTTGTTGGTGCACCCATTTTGTGGCTTGAAGAGTGAGGTAACTATTTATGGTTGTTATTGTTGCATTATTTATCATAGAAGCTCTCCACAAAAGTTTTTGTGGAGAGACTTGTAGGTAGAATTTTTTCTATTTGCACTTGTGATTAACATTGTAAGATTTTGCAAAGGTTTTTGCATGATTTATGGTGTTCTCATCTCTATGTGTGAGTTTTGCAGCTTTAGCTAAACTCTTTGCAGGGATCCAAGCTTGGAAAAGTTCTCCATCCAAGGCCCTAATCTTTAATCTTGTTTTCTGTTTTAGGAACTAGTATTTTTGTTATTGTTTAGTAGCAAAATCTAGTTTTCTTTAATAGATCCATGTTATATTTTTATTATATATTTCAGATCTGATTTTTTACTATGTTTTAGGTGGCAAGAAATGCAATTTTCAGCCCTCTAATATTCAATTTTCTGATTTTTGAAAACCCAGATTTTTACTATAAAATTATTGTATTTTTATACTAACATTTTCTAATTTCCTTTTGAATTTTTTGTCATTTTTCAGCAAGCTTTGCTTGCTGGTTTTTAGCAGGTTTTACAATTTACAAAGAGAGGTTCTACCCAAATCACATAAAAAACACCTCAACTTGCAACTGGTTTCAAAGGGGTTCAAACCTTCATCTTTTCTCATTTTTTTTATTATTTTGTAAGCCCCAGGAGAGTCTCCTCGTGGATATTCTCTAAAAGCTTTCAAAGTAATTTGTAATCATATTGTAATTAGGTAGGAAGTAGATCTAATATTTTTCTAGTTTTTTTTACCCACCTTCTCCTTTAGGGAGATTGATGTGTGGTTAGTATATTTTGTTTAGATTAGTTTACTTTCAAGCATTTATTTTCCAAACGAAGCATTTAATTAGATCTTTACTTTCTGTCACCTAGTTTACTGTTTTCAAGGAATATACAACCTAAATTGTTCGTGTATCCTCTGTCCTCTGTTATCTCCCTTTAGGGAACTCAGATCAAGGGTATGAAAATCGGAAAGGCTTAGGGGCTTTAGGAAATCTAATTAGCTCACATTTCTTTCCTACAAATCTTTAAGTTTCTACAAAGTAAATTTATTCTATTGTCCAGAGATCAAGTACCGGCACCTCCCATAAGGGATAAAGCATAGGTTGACTCTGGTGATTGTTTAAATTGTAATTTACTTGCTGCACTTTATTTATTATAAGTCAATATGTAATTTACTTTTGTACTTGCTTTTATAAATTGAAAATTAACCAACTTATTTGGCCCCTCCTCCTCTACTCAGTCATCGCCCTCCGGGGTCTTCTGAGAAACGACGGGTGATTGAATAAGTTTTAGTAATAGGCATCCACTTCCATATCGTTCTCCTCAACTAAAAACGGGTGACCTTGGAAGCTACGGGGGGTGAGAGACCGTTGGGGGTCTCACGGCGTTCACGTCCTCCTTGATGAGCACCAGGCACTTGGGGTTTGACCTGTGGATTTACGGGTGGACTTGTTTTCACTTTGTTGAGAGCCCAGCACTCCCTCTTTGATTTGAAGGATACGAAGTTGGGGTAGTCACACCACCGGATCTAAAACTTAATCAAAGACTTCAACTTTAATAAAATTTATTAAAACAAACCAAGAGACATTGCAAAACGTTTTACCCACATTTTTGTTTCTGTATTTGCTTCAAAGTCCTTGCTTTTCAAGGATTTCATTTTACAAGTACATATTGCAAGCATCTCAATTTCATTTCAGTGCCTTGCACTTTCAAGTATAATATCTTTAAAGTACTGTGGCACACTTGAGTAAAACATTGTTTAATCTTGTAACTTGAAAGAAATCTGTTGTTTGATCTTTGGCATAATAACTTGTTCATCCGGTGTATATCTTGTTTCTTTTCAGGTATCATTGTATTTTTGTTTAGCCATTCTTTAGCACTTGTTCATATTGTTAATATTGTAGATCTTGCTTAGCTTAGACAACTATGGACAATCATTTTTAATTCTTTTGTAAGTTTGTAACTTGTAATCTTTTGACTCCATTTAATCTAGGCACTGATCTTGTAACCTTGTAACCTTAATCAAATAAAATCCCTTTAACTAAATTGTTAATAAACCTTCCTATAGGGACTACCCCCCTTGGCTCTGTTGGGATTTGGCCTAAACGAAGGAGTTGGTAGATTGTGGTGACAGTGGTCCCCAGCTCTCACTTGCCCCCAAGGACACACAAAGCGGGTTGGAGACTTCCTCGTGTCATAAAGTGTGTATTAGGCGGCAACAATGCCCAAACATTTCTATGTCACAAAACTTCACACTTTTCTCCAAGAGTTGCGAAATTCCTGAGAGAATTGATGATGAACAAATGAAATGTTTGATATTCTATTTATATAGGTTGTGGAGAAACATTATTACCTTGGGCCGACATGCAATTCAAAATTACAAATAATTAAATTATGTTTTGTTTGGTCGGCTCACCCAAGAAGGTGGAGTACACCAACTTCAAAAATTCATATCTCTTCAACCGTAAGGAGTTAGAAGATGCTCCACATATCAAAGGAAATGGCTTGACGAAGACTATCTCCCTATGATGGGTTTATTTTCAAATTCTTGGTTTAATACCCTTAAATTCTTCAATATGTACAAGATGTCAAAGACCCCACACATGAGGGTGCCAAAGACCATACCACCAACTACACAAGTTTCAAACTCTTCTTCAACATATCAAGGCACGCACGTGGGCTCTACCTCCATCTACATCCCAATATCCATAGGACCATACCTCATCATGGTTCAAGATCTCCATATCATTAAAAACATATCCAATGGTTTCAGTATATATATTCATCACCATAAGAGTACCAACACCCAAAGAGAGGGGTACAAAGACCTCACCACTAGTTTGCAACACCTTATGGGCTTCATATGCATGATCACAAGGCTACTATATGCCAATGACCATATAGCGTCCAAGGGACATCAAACCACCATATATGTGGGTTCAAGACCTAAACTTTCAAGGACACTAAGGACCCCATAAGAATGGGTTTCAACATACAACCATAACATGCAAGAGGATCAATATCTAAGCTTGTGGACTCAAGGACCCCACAAGAACTTGACAACCTCAAGACGATCCAATGCAAGCAATGGGAGGGTGCTTACGGTACTGTGGGGCGGTAACACCGGAGGAAAAGAGCATTACTAGACCACCTATCCGGAATCTTTATGCATGCAACTATCTCTACAGTCATTATCAGCCAGAATATCAGTGGTAAGTGTTAATTTCTCTCTGCAAAACCCTAACCCTAATTCAGTTACATTTTAGGGCATTTTTGCATGGCAAGTTTGCATGCACAGTTATTTCGCAATTCTGTATGAGATTGAGTGTGTGAGTCAGCACTACCATAGAACATTAGGGAATATCAGTATTTAGGATATTACAGTGGTATAAGAGCATGTCCCTTGCCAGTTGTGGGCTTGAACATGAGAAGTAGATGAATACAGAAGACGACACTTTTGTAACCTATAGGAAAAGAAGGAGTAGGTACACGGAGGACTTTGAGGATATCCAACTAGAAGATACCAACTCAAACATGGACCCATCAGGTAAACACTTTGACAGGGGAAAAGGAACGGGAGAAGATGAGGACAGAATGGAGTTTCGCAACCTAGTAAGCGCATTCCAAGACTTAGCCAAAGGGCAAAAGGACGTACTTCATGCAATCAACAGATTATCGGCAAAACCAAAACCAGGTAATAGCAGTACACCTCTCTCACCGGTAGATAGAGGGTCTACAAGCAGTAGTGGGAAACATGCATACACCAATATCCAGAACACACCCAACATATATAACAGAGCTTCCAGCATGCCTACTATGCCTCACTTCTTAGCAGATGCAGTAGCAAGTCCAGTCATGCAGGTAGAGCCTAGTGAACCCTTTGGGGCCTATTTGCAGGAATACGGGGACTTAGGGGATGAGTTTCATGCAACCATGTCTTTTTCGGATTTTTGCAACATGAAGAGTAGGAACAGGCCCAGGAATTTCAACAAGGGATTCAATCATAACTATGAGTTGCAGAAAACCTTGGGCAGGTTGACCATCCCAAACTTTGATGGCGCTCGCGGAGGTTCAGCGAGGATATGGGTTCAGAAATTGGATACCTATTTCCAACTCAATCCCATGACAGAGACAGATGCCATTAAATTGGCTACACTCCACCTGGATGGAGAGGCTCATGAGTGGTGGTACCACAGATTAGTGACATTGGGTCACAACACCATCCACTCCTTTAGCGAGTTCACTCAAAACTCATGGAGCAGTTCGACAGGAAAGATCCAGAGATACATTTCAGAGAGTTGGCTCAACTCAAGCAGACAGGTAGCATCGAGGCCTTCATCTCAGAGTTCCAGAGGGTAGTTGTCATGGTGACAAATGTGTCAGAGAGCAGGTTGACTATGTTGCTTACTGAGGCCTTAACAGAGCCACTACGGGGGTGGGTTAAAGCCTACAAACCCTCCACTCTACAAGATGCCATCAGCCGACACAGAGATCTCCAAGACTCAGTCCCGAAAAACAGGTTCCCACTCTAGACCAACTTTTCGGTTAGGGACAAAGACAAGAAACCTTTCCAGCAGGACTTACCGAAAAAAACATGGTTAGTCGATGACACTAGGAAATACTTGAGACAGAAGAAATTGTGTTTTAATTGTCAGGAACCATGGTTTACAGGACACAAGTGCGCAGAAAAGGCTAAGGCCCACTACAAAGAGGTATATTCAGACAGTGAAGGGGAGGACTACGAGCAGGAAACAACAAAAGAATTGCAGGCAGCAAAGGAGGAGTCACTCCGGGCTAATACACCAAAGGAGTTATTGCTACACTATCTGGAGTACATAGATTCCATACTCTCAGGGTCAGGGGAGTAGTACAGGGCCACAGTGGGAGTATTGATTGATGGGGGAGCAACCCACAATTTCATTAATGCAGCTTGGGTAGCCAAGAGGGGTATTCCAATAGAGAAGTTTGAGGGATTTACTGTAGCAGTAGCCAAAAACTCTAGCATGGAGTGCAACTATTGGATTCCAAAACTGAATGTCACATTAGGCAACTACCAGATGACAAATTCATTTTATGTAGTGGATGTGGCAAATACACATGTAGTATTAGGCGTTCAATGGCTTTATTCAATAGGGAAATATACTACAGACTACCGAGCAATGGAAATGGAATTCCAGGGACCATATAGGAAACGGGTAGTTTTGAGGGGCATGAACACTTATCCCCCAAAACCAATCTCTTCACAAAGAATGGAGGCAGTGCTTAGGCAGGATGACATAGAATGGTTCGCAGAATGTTTTGTCACGTTTAGGAAACCTCCAGAGAACAACACCCAACACCCAGCAAATATTCAAGCCTTATTGCAAAAGCATGAAAAGGTATTTCGGGACCTTCTAGCAGGTAGACCGCCAGACAGGGTATTTGAGCACATCATTGAGCTGGAGGAGGGGGCACAGGCATTCATCACCACTCCTTACCGGCATCCCAAAAGATATAAGGATGAGATCGAGAAGATGATCAAGGAATTACTAGAGCTAGGATATATTCGACCCAGTTCTATTCTCTTTGCATCATCAGTAGTCTTAGTTAAGAAGAAGGATGGCACACTGCGAATATGCATCAATTATAGAGCACTCATCAAAAAGACCATCAAAAACAGGTATCCCATTCCCAGGATTGATGAACTCATGGACGAGCTGCGGGGTGCGAAATACTTTTCAAAGATTGATCTTCGCTTAGGGTACCACCAGATCCGAGTAAGGGATCAAGACATCTCTAAAAAAGCTTTCTGTTGCCACTATGGTCACTATGAGTTCTTGATCATGCCTTTTGGACTCACCAATGCTCCAACCACCTTCCAGTCGCGCATGAACCATACTTTCAGAGCTCAGTTATGTAAGTATTTGCTAGTATTCTTTGATGATATTTTGATTTACAGCAAAACATGGGAGGAACATCTGAAACATTTAGACGAATTATTGAGCATTCTAGAAGAGCAATCGCTTTACGCGAAGATGTCTAAGTGTGAATTTTGCATGAAGGAGATGTTGTATCTAGGGCACATCATTAATGCAGAAGGGGTACAGGTTCATATGGAGATAATCTGAGCTATCAGGGATTGGCCCATGCCAAAAACAATCACGAAACTGAAAGGCTTCTTAGGCCTTTGCACATATTACCGGAGGTATGTTTATGGGTTCTCCCAATTTGCCGCACCACTCACTGATCTCACAAAGAAGGGGGCCTTCACCTGGACAGAATTAGCACAAAAAACCTTTGAGGAGATGAAAGTCATCATGAGTTCTTGCCCGGTTTTAGCACTACCAGACTTCTCACAGCCATTTGTAGTAGAATGTGATGCATCAAGGAGAGGGCTAAGGGCAGTACTAATGCAAAACCATCACCCAATTGCATTCAAGAGCAGGAAACTGAAAAACTATGAGCGCCACTACTCCATATATGACAAGGAGATGCTAGCCATCTTACATGCTTTCACTAAATTCAAACAGTACCTAGTGGGCAGCAAGTTCAAAATCAAGACAGATCATAATAGCCTCAAGTACTTCTTGGAGCAGAAGGAACTGAATGAGCGCCCAACAGAAATGGGTCAGCAAGGTGCAAGCCTACGATTTCGAGATAGAGTAAGTGAAGGGTAAGAACAATATAGTAGTTGATGCATTATCCAGACGACCCGCTTCATTATATCTCATGAGTACATCCACAGATTAGAGGTCTCTTCTCTTAGTAGAATACTCCAAAAATAATTTTTCTTGCGAATCATTGGATGGACAGATTCACGATGATAGGTACAGAATTATTGATGACATCATCTATTACAAGAGCAGAATATACCTCATCCCAGAATCAACCTTAAAAAAGAAGATCATACAAGCATCACATGACTCTCCATTATCAGGACGTCAGGGTTTCTTGAAGACCTACAGGCAAATCCGAGAGATGTTCTCATGGAAGGGTCTCAAGGGGGAGGTTATGCAGCACGTGCGGGAATACAGCATTTGTCAACAGAACAAGGTCGAGCACATCTATCCAGCAGGGTTACTTCAGCCACTACCAATTCCAGAACAAAAGTGGGAAAGTATCTCCATGGACTTCATTACAGGGTTGCCCAAGGTCCAAGGGCGAGATTGCTTATATGTCGTGGTTGATCGACTGACCAAATTCGCCCATTTCTTCGCTATCTCATTCGATTACTCCACAGCCCAGGTAGCCAAGTTATTTTTCAGAGAGGTCTTCAAATTACATGGCCTACCCAAGACCATTGTCAGTGATCGAGACAGTAAATTCACCAGTTCCTTCTGGAAGGAGCTATTCAGATTGGTAGGGACAGAACTCGCTACAAGTACAAGCTATCACCCACAAAGCGTCGGATAGACCGAGATTGTCAACAAGTGGGTTGAAGGGTATCTACGCAATTATGTAGCATGCCAACAGAGGACATGGATTAAGTGGCTACACTTAGGGGAATACTGCTACAATACCACCTACCGTATGTCTATCCGGATGACACCTTTTAAATCATTGTATGGCTATGAGGCACTAAGCTTCGCAGATCTAGCTCTTGGAGACAGCAAAGCCCCCAAGGCCAAAGATTGGATACAGGACAATCAGGATATCCTTAAGATCCTGAAAGAGAACTTACAGGCAGCACAGAATCAGCAGAAACTATACACAGACAAACACAGGGTTGAGAGGAGCTTCGAGGTAGGAGATCTGGTATATTTACGGCTACAACCATACAGGCAATCTTCCCTCAAGAAGAAAGGAGCGAAAAAACTAAAACCTCGCTTCTATGGTCCTTACAAGGTAATTTTGAAAGGTTGGAGAGGTGGCTTATGAGCTAGAACTCCCAGAGGAAAGCAAGATTCACAATGTATTTCATGTGTCCAGTCTCAAGAAAACATTAGAACAACACATTGCTCCATCCACTGAGTTACCTCCCTTAGATGATGAAGGGCTACTGGTACTGATTCCAGAGCAAATCCTACAGGTGGGAAAAAGGAAGCTCTGAAACAAGGTGATTCGAGAGTATCTGGTAAAATGGAAGGAATTACCTATGGAGGATGCCACATGGGAAGGAGAGCAGGTATTGCAACATCCTAGTTTGCAGTTGCTTGAGCACAAGCAATTTCAAGCAGGGAGGACTGTAATGTCCCCCTCTAATTAAGCATCCAAAACACTCGTTAACCTACTTAATTCCCATAGGTTCGAGCGAGTACTGCATGAGAGCGAATTGACTGAGGGCATTTGATACTTAGAGCAGAACAAGACATTCATTCAGTGTCAAGTCATCAGTCGGATAAAAGAAGCCTTGTTTCTTAAGGCTTAAAAGTCAACATGAAAATAGAATTGCATGCATGCAAAAGTGAAGCAAAAACCCTAAAAGTGACATGCAAACCCTAAAAGTACATGAGACTCTATTTAAGAGGGTTATGAGACCAAAGAAGGTATCTATTATTATTGTTGATTGATTTTGGAGTTTCAAGCAGCAGCACAGTGTGCAACCGCAGTAGTTGGGGTTGGAAAGGGTGTCTTCAGCTAGCAAGGGTTCGGCAGTGAGATATTTGCCTTAGTCTCTTATTGGGATAGATCATCCAGGTTTATCCAATGCATCCATCATATACTTCAATATTCGAAGATTCGGCACATTCTGAAGGGTTATTAGCAAATCCACATTTTGCAGTCGAAAGTAGCGGGGAAACCACAAAAGGATTCGATGGGACCACAAAACCCAGTCTTTCCTCCGCATGTCAACTTCCTCTTTTCCAACAGGCCTATCCTATGACATACAGTGATTATCAACCATTAGTTTGCTCACCTAGAGCAGCTATCAACCAAACAGATCAGTTGGGGGCGTGAGCAACAGAGCTGCCAATCAATTCGCTAGGGCACTTAGAGGCAGCCAAACCTCTGCATGTGCCTATCCGTCTCTCCGGCATCAACAGATGGACAAGCTCAGAAAGTTTCAGCCCGATCAGACCTCTCCTCCTACAAAAACGTCACCTTCAATCTGGAGGGTGCTTATAGTACTGTGGGGCGGTAACACCGGAGGAAAAGAGCATTACTAGACCACCTATCCGGATCTTTATGCATGCAGCTATCTCTAGAGTCATTATCAACCGGAATATTTGTTGCCAACTATTTTGTACAATAGTTGAACTTCCTATTGAGCCACCAGTTATCGAGCATGATGAATGCTCATCTCCAGAGTTCAGAAGTTCAGTGTGTTCCAGAATTAGCCAGTTTTTGGTTGAACATTTTATTTTTTGTAAAATACATGTTCATACCCCCTTCAGGAAATTGTAAAAAATGCCCTAGCATTTAAATTTTTATAAAAGGCTCGACTTCCTGGACTTAAGCATCAAGCCGACTAGCCCAGAGTGTTTTTTCCCTTGGTTATTATTGGTTGTTGAACAAACAACTAATAATTTCTGAGTTTTTCACTCGCACCTCCAAAGCTGGGGTAGTTGTCTTGATGTTTCGACCTGAGGAGGTTATTAGAGCCTTCGTGTCAGTGTTTTTCATCATGCTAGGCATTCCAATTGAGTCATATGAACATGTACTAGGTCCCCTAGAGTTTCGTTTGATTCCAAGAAAAAATAATTTTCTCCGTTTTTTAAGCCATTTTTTAATGGTTTAAATGAGAAAATTCAAAATGTAAAAAATATATGATCCAAAGTCTGTTTTCGGCATGGTTGGGTTCATTTTCAAGCCCGGAGCAGCATCTTTACCATAGGGGCCACTTTCACTAGGTTTCGGCCAGCTAAAGCATCCCGAAAGTCATCATTCGGCTAACAGAGCGTCAAAGTAGCATTTAAATGCTAAGTTTGGATAAAATGCAACAAAGGTCAAATATTTAAAAAAGTCAAATAAATGATTTTTAATGGTAAGGTGACTTGGCATATGGGTCCCCATTAACTTACGACCTTATTCTACATGATGTGAGTTAGAACTTTGGATAAAGGAGAGGTCATGTTTTAATTTCATGAAAAGAATGACGTGAAGGGGAGAACTCACGCTAGCATGGTGTGTGGTTGTGACGAATGGGATGTGTGGGCCCCCCTCCATTTAAATTAAAGAATTATAAACCATGATCTTATACACCATACCATGCGAATTGTTTGGTGTTGCGAATTAATATTTTAAGAAGATGAAGTGAGGGAGTGGTGACGTCAACCACTTTCACGTGGAAATGAAATAAGGCTCACGTGGATGGGAAGATAGGAGTTCACATTGGCAAATCAACCGTACGGATTGCATAAATCAAGGAGACTAACATTGAATGGATTGAGTGGATGGCTCGGCTCCTTTCAATCGCTGGTTAACATTCACTTCAACTAAAACTTCAACTACCACAAGGGAGTCACACATACCTCACTGTGTGAATCGTGTATACACATGGCCAATTCATGTTCGATGGTGAAGCTTCCCACTCTTGCCTACCTTAAGCTTGCAATTCAATTCCAATCGTTGCTCCGAGTTCATGAAATCAAGGGAATTCGCCTCAAGTTTGGCTCTCTTCAAGTGCCGAGTCTGTTTTAGGTTTTAGGTGGTAGAGTTTTTGTATAAAGAGAGGTGCATTGCACTCTCTTGAGATATAGAGAGTTTGGCATAGAAACTCTAGTGGAATTTGTAAGCTTCTTTTTGTTAATAAAATATTGAGACTTTGGAGGTCATTTGATGGGATTTTGGCATTGTGTCTTCATCCTATGTGAAGTAATATCTCTTTCACCCTACCCTTGTATTGCAATTTGATTATTATGTTTATTGAAGACTAACAATCTAGTACATAGGCTTCTAATCTATTTGCATTAACTGTTTGTGTCTTCAAGGATTGCATCTAGTAGGAGCTCTCGGCATCTAACACCTTCACCATACAAATGTTCCATTATTAATATATTTTGTTTGCAGGGTTGCAAGCGGTTCCAAATCTTTCTTTCCTTCTCCAACAAACTTCTAAAAAACTCTTTTCGGTTACTTGTTACTAGTCCTGCCCATCTCTAAGCTATGGAGGATCCAAGTCATACCTTTCTCCAAGCCTAGAATCTCCCACCAAGCTTGCCATCTTGCTTTTCTGGCTTGTCTTGGTCTCCTGCTTTCGTCTTCCTTCCTTGCTCTCATCTTCTTCCCCTTCTACTAGTCTTCTCGTCTCACCCTTCCTCTTTCGTCCTAGATCCCCTTTCTCTCCTCTTTCTTCTCGTTTTTCTCTTTTCTCTTCCTTCTTCCTCTCGTCCCTCCTTCTTGCTTTTGTTTTTTTCTCAGCTTCCTCTTCCTTGCCTTCTTGTCTTCTTCCCTTCTCTTTCATCCTACTTACCTTGCCTTCCCTTGATTTTCTCTTTGCTTCATTGTCCTCTCCTCCTCTCGTCCATCTTCTCTCTTCTACTTCCTTTTTGTTTGCTCCCCCTTCTTATGGTTAGTTGAGAGCTTGCATTTTTTCTTTGTTAGTTTAGTTTGTTAGTATTGTTACTGTAGCTTTGCATTAGATCTCATTTCTATAGTTTTAGATCCATAAAGCTTGTGCATTGTTAGATTTCATTCTAGTTTCATTTCCTAGCTTGCATCTAGATCATTAAGTTTGTAGATCTTAATCTTAGATTAGTTTCAAGTTTGATTTATTTTGCTAATGACTAATGGGTGCATGAGTTGTTTGGATTTTTGTTTGTTGTAGGTATTGAGAGGAAAATAAAGTGCATAGGTGAAGCAAAGAGAGACTTGAACCTAAAACACTTGGAGATTACCCAAAGAAGAAGAAAAACACATCAAGAAACCATAAGGAAGATCCAAAAACCAATGAAGATGGTGCTAAACAAGAAGATCTAAAGCTTCCCACTCTCCTTTTTTGTAAAAGAAGTCATAAGACTTCTTGTTCCAAGTTTTTGCTTACTTTCAGTTCCCAAGAGGTTGAAAATCCGCAATATTGTACTTGATTAATCAAACGGCTAAGTGGGATAAGGGCTCCCACACTTTGTGTTTTCCTTCACCCATTTGGGGAAGAGCCTTGGGTTGTCCTTTTGTTTGGTTATTAGCATGCTTAGAGTAGTTTCATTTTATGCTTAGAACACTAGTTGCTAGTTCAGTTTATTTTTGCTAAGTTAGTTTATTTCAAGTCATTGTTTATTAATCTTTTTTGAGCTATCACTTGGTTTCCGCATTTACAATCTGCATGTCTCTTAAAAAGAAACCAAAGTCTCTTGAACTTGCCATAACCCAAGTCAAGAGCACTCTCTGTCGGAGAGCATAGTTACATTGCATTTTCCTTGTATTAGGCATATAGATTAGCCAAAGTCTCTTAAACTTCTGTCATAAGACAAAGTCAAGAGCACTCTTTGTCGGAGAGGTTCATCTGTGTGCTCATAATTAATAAAATATTTCCAACACACATTCCCCATAAAATTTACTTCGTTGCTTTCCATCACTTAGTATGCTCTGTCGACCTTAAAAAGTTGGATTCGTACTCAGAACAGTGATTAGAAATTGATTAATCTTATAAGTGACAACCATAATTAAAACTTTCAACCCCATAACCAACGAACTGGCGTTGTCGATAAATATTGAGGTAGTGAGCAAATTCTTGCTAGTGACGCCGGAACAAACCGTTGTCTCAAAGTTCAAACGGGTTGGTTAAGTTCCTTGGACACCTAGCCTGGAATACTGGACGGTCTGACATGTCATTGAGAGAAGCCACTGAAGATATATCTTCCGGTTGATACCTTGTGTTCTTAGCCATAATAATCAAGATCACTAAAAATTTATAAAATTTACAAAGAACACTTGCAAAATGATCTCACAAACACATTGAATGCTTGTATCTTTGCATCCCAAGCACTACAATTTTGACTCCGTTACCCATCGGATAAGGAACTGGTCTTGCGCTCATTTCATTTATATATCTGAAGTGTATATTTTATTTCATTATGGATGCCTTTGCTTAAATCAATTAGTTGTGTTGTCCTTAAATTATTGCAAGTATACCTTTGTGCTATTTAAATTTTAGATCTGTGATCTTTTCACCATAATAAACTCCTAAACAACACCCATCCGCATCACCATACACCAAAAACACTTAAAATACATTGAGCCATAGAAACTCTTTGTTAGGGACTACCCCCCTTGGCTTCATTAGGAGTTAGCCTAAACGGAGGAGCTAGAAGTAGGTGACAGTACCTAGCTCTGTGCTTGCCCCCAAGGCCACACCTCTCCCACTTTCATAAGTGAGGAGACAGCTTTCAGAAGATTTTTGCTGTTGGTGTGCATTCGGCGGACAACAATATCAGTGGTAAGCGTTAATTTCTCTCTGCAAAACCCTAACCCTAATTCAGCTACATTTTAGGGCATTTTTGCATGGCAAGTTTGCATGCACAGTTATTTCGCAATTCTGTATGAGATTGAGTGTGAGAGTCAGCAATACGATAGAACATTAGAGAATATCAGTATTTGGGATATTACACCTTTCCCCTTAACAATCAACTTGTAATAAACAGGCGATCTTGGCACCAAGCAAGTTCACAATTCAACGCACCTCCATTTAACAAGCAAAGTCAATCCTCGCTTCGGCGAGTTCAAAATTTGACTTTGCTTTTGCTTTTAGTAATTAGATAACACTTCTTTTCTATTGATAAAGTAATCTATTAGTGTAACTTGTGACTATTGCATGTTCTATACTTGTATCATTTTTCCCCAATAGTAAGGCACTGGTCTTTATTTCATACTCATGGAAGCTTTGAATTACTTGCCAAGTTATATTGTTAGGTTGTTCTCCTAGTTTTATTAACTTGAAAGTCACTTTTTCAAAGGTGACCATCCTAGATTTTTATAGGGTCTACTTCCCTTGCCTTTTGCTTAGGAGTAGGGCAAAACAGAAGAAGTTAAGTGTTGTGGTGGCAGTGGTCTTGAGCTTATCAACTTTTCTCACGTTCACGTGAGGATCTAGGCGGCAACAAACCACATTCAAGCTTTTGGCCATTTTAAGTTTTGAAGAAAAATCATTCCACTGCAAATTGAGTCCACCACCAAATGCATAACAGAGAAGTGTCCGTGAACTCACATATTCGTAAAGGTGAAGGATAAGGGTTAACATTTCCCGTTGAGAAGTCCACTCCAAAACATTGGAAAGAGGCACCAAACAATTAATGTGAACATTGCACATCAACTGTGAGAAGATACCACAAATTCTTGTGTTCAGAACTTCCATAAGGCACCTGATCCATTATAAATATTTAAGGCATAAAAAATTCAGTGAAAGTTGCAATTTTGGGGCAATATTAGCAAACTCTTCATTAAAAATTGACTTGTTTATTACAGATGTATCATTTCTGCAAACTCCAGGCATCACATATAGAAGAGTCAAGACGGCCCTATTACCAACACAACCATTCACGAATTAGCAGAGAACCTTGTTACTAATTGGCAGGGGATTCTGTCTCCAGCTAACGGTATCTAAAGTAGTTGCCATTATTGTCTTTTGAAGAGCGTTATGTTGCCAATACATTACAAACAAGATGTCGGGATAATTTATCATCATCCAAAATCATAGCATATATTGGTACCATAATTTTCGCTGGGAACACACAACATAACCAGTTAAGAAGCTTGTAACGATTGGTCTGACCATGGGAGCCACACGTTGCATAAAGGTTACCATGCTGAGCCAAAATAGGGATAGGCACGTAGGTCAACTACACATCAGTTCAGTGAACATCACAAGTAGATCACATTAAGAGGAATCAGAGGCTTTTCTCAAAAATATCCAAATCAAAGCCACCATAAAAAAAGTCACCTTTAAACCTTGTACAATTGTGACGTGATACATCACAGCCATTGCAAGATTAACCAATTTTTTAAAGTGGTCATACACCATCGTATAAGTCAACAAGTTATTTGAGGAATATGCAAGTCGCTTATACGGTATTATTGATCATATATTGAATTAGTGAAGAAAATATTAAAATACTTCTCATTTGAGTACAAAAAAAGAATAAAGGAGAAGTATATGGTGGAAATAAATAAACATTTTTATATTAGTAGAATCAATGGAAAAAAGGAGAATTTAAAGCTTTAAAGTTTAAAAATGGATGTTATCATGACCGTCGAATTTTGCAAGTTCAATTTTTTTTATTAGCAAATCCTACCAACGATCTTGATTGATTATCTGAAACATGAGACCTAGGACTTCCTGTGCTTGAGGTTGACATGTTTCTTGATGGCATGTCCATTTGGACTGGTGTAACCATTATTTTCTCTAGTGAATCATACTCAAGATCCAAAAATCCATTCTTGATCCCTTTTTAAGAGTTGTCAATATCATTGGATACTTGGTCTTTTATTTGATTAACTTTGGCACTAAGTTCTAAGTTATCAGGCAGTTTATCCTTTTTCTGAGTGCTGGTAAGCATGTTTATAATGCTGCACATTTAATTAGTGAGAACACGTCATCTTTCAAAAGATTTAACGCCTTTCAAACTAATATTAATACCACAAAAATATTATTTTGCTCTGAGATTTTAGTTCTGCATCTAGGGTTTTTGCTGTGGCTGAGTCGCCCCTGCTCATGGTTGGTTCATACCTACCCACAGGCCATGTGGCCTGTTGGAAACTAGGAGATGAAACTTGGAAATTAAAACTAAGCCTCTGAAAGCAGATCACTGTACTAGATATATAGTAGGAATTCAGTTATGTGATAAATAGCCTGAAGAAGAATGATACATCAATTTTAAATGAAGAGGTGTAAATGATAGTGAAAACTGAAAAACAGTCCTTAACACTGCCTATATGCATTAGTCCATCGATACTTGTCTAGGTATGCACCAATCTATTGTAATGCAGCTAAATTAAGATATAAGGTGGCTTCCATCAGGTGGGCCCACTTGAAGTTACCCCCACCTCCAGACTTAACCTTAAAACATATTCCTCTCTCATAAATGTTCCTTTAGTTTCTCCAATAGTAAGCTATCGCTGAATGAATTTAAGGTGCATAGTGTTGTTTCAAGCTTTATAGTGATCCTATAATGCAGGACCATAATTTTACAATAACGACATGAATATTAAAGTCATATGGTGTAAACAGATGTAAAACAAAGCATAAATTAGTAAGATGGAAAGATGGAAATTCAAATACTGACTCTTTCATAAGCAGCTTTGATGGAAGACAAGATGTAATCTTCTGTCTGTTTAGAAACGGCAGCCATCTCTGCAGTTGATGTCATTCTCACCACCTGCAGGCAACAAAGGAATATACTAATTTGCTAACTTTCCAACATATAGCAACAACAATAGCCTTGTTTATGAAGGCTTCTAATTTTACCTTCCATACAAGGCATGCATCAAATTAAAAATCATAGAAAAGGACAAAATCTGTAAGCATTCAGAAACACAAATGCAAATTTTCAGTAGTCAAAAGACGTGCAAATCTAACACAGGTTAAAAAATTATTGCCCTCGTAATGGGTTTACTTGGAAATAAATCAAGAAAACGGCCAGGAGTCTAATAAACATCCCCTTATAGTTCAATCTCTTTTCATAACCAATGCAAAATGGATCTCTTATTTCAGAATCTTTGTAGTGCCCTAAGATTACACAATCCTCCGGATTATTTTAAATTCTTTTCTTTTAGAGCTCTGTAAATATCTACTTGTTAAACAAAAAAGTCTCTTTTGACATTGGACACTGTACACTTGAATAAATGAATATATCAACATCTGCATATCGAAGGATTAAATACAAAAGAGATTATGTGTGCATTTAACTTCAACACCATAAGTAACCATCCACTAAAAGATAGCTATGAATAGAGATGAAGTGTGCATTTAACTTCAACACCATAAGTAGCCATCCACTAAAAGATAACCATGAATAGCCATTGCATAAAGGAGTATAGATAAGATAAAGATAAGATGAGATTATTTTTTAATATCCATGAATGACCACAAGAGTAGGTCAATAGGACTCACAAAGTACAAACTAGAAAAGTATAGAAATAGCAACAAAATAGTGTAAATAACATGTTGAGGAGAAACATGACCAAACAGACTAATCTCAGAAAGACAAAATTGTGTAGCTTCTCTGCATGACTTTCAAAGGTAAATTTGGCATCAACTCTTCTAGACCTAAGATTCTAAGAATGACACAAGAAAGCTGTAATGATAATTTTACTCCAAACTTTTCAGCCAACCCCCGATGAAATTAATGAAACTCTAATGCCTTAGCTGCTCAAGGAGAAGCCTTCCTAAAATTCAGTAACCAATACTGACAAAAACAAATTCTTCAAAGGAAAAAGGAAGCACTGCAGTTGGGGTGGGGTCTGAGAGGAGGAGGCACATAAGTGCAAACATAAACTGTAAAAGCTGTATCTGTAGACAAAAAGCATTCCTTGAGTATGTTTAGGCCTCAGTTTCAGGATACCACTGAAAGGGGGTAAGCAGCATTTCAAATAAGAGATAATTGTATTCAACATGCATACAAAGTTGATAGAATGTTTTCTATGATGTAAGAAAAACAAAGGAGAAACTCACAAAGTGATTAGGATCCAGTTCCTCCTACTTGTTAAAGAAAAAGATACAGGGAACAGTGAAAGAGATGTACTCAGACAAACTATTGCATGTACAAGATTAACAAGTTGAAAATTTGAAATATGATAATCAGCATCCATGATTGGAAAACAAAAAACTAGTCAGTTAAACGAGAAACTTGTTTTACTTACATACTTTCTTGTGTTTCATGAAACAATGTAAACAGATGCATGTTTCTACAATTTTATTTCAGCAGAGCATATTTTCATTTGTTTCGAATTTTGTTGAAGATATATCATTTGTGGAGTTCTCAACTCAGAAAAGGCATCATATTTGTTGATATATAAGCAAGCTCACCCCTGTCTGATCAGACTCGTCCGCTATAAGTCTCCCAGAAACTATTGCTGCTGTGGCTACACCTTCCATGATACTTGATCCCTGGGACATCCATTTTCAAAAACTTCAGATTGAGGAAGTAAACAGAATTATAGCCATAGTGAATAGCCCAAAGTCCAAACTATACATAATCCAGCAAAGAGTGCCACACACTTGATGGGCAAGTTCTTCCCGAGACTCATATCAACCACCACAAACAACACAGTGATATGACAGCTAAAACTTAAGGGTCATGCGTAACCAAAACAAATAGCACAAATCCAAAATCATGTTGAAGCCAACAATCAGAACCAGACAAAAAATTCAATGTTTTGTCAAGACTTGCTACTTAAATGCAGTTTATGGCGTCATTGTTTATGTGGTCTGTTTTGTGCCCAGCCATAACAAAAGTTCCACAGAAGCATGTCCAGGTTCTAATAAGTTATATACAATACAAGTAATCAGCAAGTCAAATCCATATTACAATCTTCAAGTAGTTTCAATGGAGTGAAGCTAACCAACAATAGCATGAATTCAGTTACTTCTTCGCATCAATCTATTTATAATAAATTATAAAGTGTTATCTGAATCTGGGGTGCTAAGAAAATCATGATACAAAGTAACTAGCAAGATACCATTAATATAAAACCATGGATGAAATAAGAGTAAAAACTACAAAAGCCAAACAACAGAATACTGTTCCACTCCAAAAATTCACGATAAAGCAATTTTGTCACCATTCATATTAGCTTTATTTACATTTTCCAATTCAACTAACCTCATGAAAGTATGTATGATAGTCTCCAAGCCGTTTATCAGTCCATTTCTTAATTGGGATAAGAATAGACTGTACAAAAGATAATTCTTTGTGGCCATCACCATTTTCCACTGAACAGAGGAGACTTTTCATGTACTGTCTCTCTTGAGCACTACGTTGTCCATCAAGTGCTATTCTCTTCATCTGCTGGGTCGAAAGTCGTAGAAGGTCTGATTCCCCTGTCAAAACAAACTTTACACCCAACAAAGATTTATGAGAGCATTCTGGACAGCTGAGATCCTCGTATCTAAAACCAACCAAGCAGAAAGTAGTAAATCTCATGGAATTTTTCATTGATCAAAGAAAGTATCCTTAACCTATGTCTGTAAAATGAGAAATGAATGACTTATACCCTAATCCAAATAACCGCACTTTTTGTATAATCTTTAAATATAGACTTTTGACATCATTTTTATTAAAATATTCAGACCCTACAGAATTAGTGAATTTTAAGGTGTTCTACATTTCAATTTATTCTGAAAATATATTAACACCAATAGATTATTAGATTGCAATCATTGCATACACAACTATCAATTCAAAATACTAATAACATGCAGAACCATTTTTCTCGTAAAATAAAAATGCAAGCCTTCAGAAAATGAAATGAAATGAAAATATAATAATGTCCACAGATGATCAAAAATAGGTCAATGGGATTGGAAATTACAGCTCATCAAAATGAGTGATAAGGGAGTGCAAAAGTCATTTCCCAAGAATACAAAACAAAACCCAGAGAAAAAGAACAAGATCCTGAATGTAGAAGCCCAAATACTTGTAGGACACAAAATTTACCCTGATGTTTACATAAGTATAGTAACTTAGTAAGTAGAACACAGAAGCATGTTTAGTGCATGCACCTGTCTGGGTGCTTCAGTTGAATGTGTATGCAGGGACAGGTGCAAGGGAGGAGAGACATGACAAATTCTAATCTGAGAGTTGAGCAAAATTTAAACAGAATAATGTGTTGATCATAAAATTGGGCTAGCCAAGTATATAAAAATGCCATTCCTGTTACAGCATACTCTGATTTTGCTATAAATATCAATGTGCAATTGCATGAATGCTATATTTCAAACTGCTATTCTGAACCTCCCCACAGTAAGTCTTAAATATCAGTTTTGGGTGGGCCCCACAAACTCTAGACTGAGACAGATCACCACATATCGCAGCCAGACAAGGTTTGCCAAGTATGCCCCTTATAGAAGCCTAGCATGGAGGAGCATCTCATTTTCCGATGAGTATGATCCTATGTTGCAGGAAACGCCTAGGTAACTGGCGTACTAGTACCGGAAAGTTCCCAAAACGCCGAAACCGGTACGAAACGCCAGAATCCGTATGGTACGGAAGTCGGCGTTTTGGTCGGTGTGGGTGGCGTTTTGGCATCATTTCTTCCTTTTTTAGTCATGTACAGGAAACCAAGAGGGCTGTAGGTACCTCAAATGGGCTTAAAAATTGTTTTTTTTCCATTTTCAAAAGTTACACGATTGTATATGTAATCAATGATATAGTCATGGTTTTCCTACTAAAATGTCATTTATGTATGCTATAATTGATTTCTTGCAAGTTAATGTGTCTTTTGTAAATATATAAATATATATATTTATATATACAGCATTTCCCCCGACGTTTCCCCAAACGTTTCCATTTTTGGAGGGTTGTGTTTCCTGTCGTCCCTGTTTCGGAAACTTCTAGACGTTTCCCCGTTTCGTGCAACTTAGGTATGACCCATGTACTATGAGATCAGAGGGAGATGTTACTGCCTATTTCGAGACTCGGTAAGCTCCTTTTCCATTATCCACTACCCTGACTTGAGATGCCTTGCTCTCTTCATGAGAGAATTATTCAGACATTGATCTGTCTCTATGTGTCCCATCACAAACGATTGTCATCAGGAGATAGATCACCACATCTTGCAGCTAGACAAGGTTTGCCAAGTATGCCCCTTATAGGAGACTAGCATGGAGGAGCATCTCATTTTCCGATGACCCATATATTATGAGATCAGAGGGAGATGTTACGGCCTATATCGAGACTCTATGTGTCCCTTCCGAGACGATGGTCACCAGCAGACAGATCACCACATCTTGCAGCCAAACAATGTTTGTCAATTATGCCCCTTATAGGAGCCTAGCATGGAGGAGCATCTCATTTTCCAATGAGTCATGACCCATATACTATGAGATTTGAGGGAGATGTTACTGCCAATTTCGAGACTCAGTAAGCTCTCTTTCCATTCTCCACTACCCTGACCTGAGATGCCTTGCTCTCTTCATGAGAGAATTATTCAGACACTGATCTGTCTCTATGTGTCCTGTCCCAAACAATGGTCATTAGGAGGGTCACCTCATATTTCCCAATTGTCCCCATTAATTGGGGTAGCAAACATTAGGCAAAGATCCATGTTTCTTCAGGTTCCAAATCAATGAGACCTCAAGTCTCCTCTCAACCACCCATGGGTGGACAACCAACCTCCTCAAGACCCATGAGGAGTTGCCATTCCATGACACAGTGCATACACCATGTCGCCTTACACACACCTAGGGGAAAGTGCAGCAAAAATCTTCAAGCTGCTTGGTGTGTCCTTGGGGGCAAGTCTCAAGTCAGATGTTGTCACCTGATCCTGACTCCTCTGTTTAGGCAAAACTCCTAACGAAGCCAAGGGAGGTAGTCTCTATGAAAAACAATTCTAAGGCTCTTTGTTTTCATTAAGTTTGTTTAACAATGGAAGTAAGTTTTTTTAGGAGTTTTCGAAATAAAATACTGAATAAAGATCTTTGCAAATATGAGAAATACTTTAACAACATATAAAAAATATCAACAGCATATAAAGATTAAGCAACAACAATGAACTGATATTAAGAAAAGGAAAAGTATTGTTGCAAATGTAGATCAATGCCAATGGAGTCAAATAAGATAGTATGATGTTGTTCTAAAAGTAAAATATTTTGCAAGTGTATCTTGGTTTGTTTTAAGCTAATGTGGATTAGATAAGTGGATTAAAAAAGAAGGGAACTCTAGATATACCTGACGGTACGAGGAGTATGTCCAAACTTATCCAATGTGGCTCCACACGAAAAAATGTGGGTTATATGGTGTCACGGGGGTGTGTCCAACACTACACCAAACGAGGGTGTAGCATGACGAGGCCCCGTGGTCACTTTCTAGTGAGTTTGGCTTCCTTTGTGAAATTTCCCCACAAGGGATAATAACGAGGTGTTGAATTTTCACCTTGAGATGTTTATTGGGGTGTGAAACTAATTAAACTAGTCACTCCAATGTTGTTGGTGCAACCAGAGCATACACAATGGAGCCTTGGTAAATTTTAAAAAAATTTAGAGCAACGTTTTTTTTTATTATTAAACCCAAGAATCTCTTTCAGGCCTATGGGTTGTACTCGAGAGAGTAAGGGCGTTAATTTCCAAAAGTAAAGTAAAACTAAAATAAAAGTTTTCGAATTACTAAAGCAGTGAATATCTTTTCCCCTTTCGAGTAATTTGGTAGAGCACTGTTGGGTTAGTGTCTGATTTTGCAAGGAATGAAAAATGAACTAAACAAGTAAACCGATTGATCTATCTTATTGCAAGAAAGGAAATTACTCAAATATAGTGCAGGTATAAAGCAAATAAATAAATAGGACAGATACATGCTTCCCCCAAATGGGGCAAAAAGGGTGTGGGAGTAGTAATCCCACTTGCTCTTTATTAAGATTTATTTACAATACTTTAAAAAGAACTTTGATCCTTGAACTGAATCTAAAGGCTACAATGTTTTCGGAAGAAATCGGGAAAGAAGAAGTGAGATAGAAATGAAGAGGGTTGAAGAGGAGCATTTGGAAGGCAAAAAACATCCTAATTTTGCCAGCACTTCCACTTGTCCTATCGCTAAAAGACAAAACTTGTAAAAATGTTAGAAATGTTAGCTAAAGCACAAAAATTCACAACCTTTAACACTTGGAAAAATATTGGAAAAAAATGTATTTGAAGTGCCAAAAGAAATGCAACCTAGATCTAAACTTTTAAATGCAAAATTTCAATCTTTTCTTAGATCTAAATTGAAGCAAGCAAAAATGAATGATAAACTTTAAAAATCAGATTCAACTTGCAAAGAAAAAATTAAAGCAAAGAGATAAGTTTTTGTTGAGAAGGAAGAAGAAGAGCTCAATCTCAAGCTTGAACAAGATTGAGAAGGAGGGTGCCTGTAGAGCAAACAAGTCAAGATAACTAAGCCCTACCATTGTAATTGTAAAAACATCATCAATATATTTATCAATTATTCAATATGTGGGTTATTTCAGAAATGATGGGTTTATTTCGAATTATTTGAGAATATCTGGATACAGATATTACAGTGGTATCAATGCTAAGTTCGTGATCCAAGCCTTTGGCCATATTGTAGTTTTTAACCATTATCCTAGGGCGTCCCTAAAATTGAGGTCTTTGACCAAGAGGGAAAAAGGAAGAAGTAAAAATGAAAAAAGAAAGAAAGAAAGTTAAAAAAAATGGAATGAAAAAAAAAACACACACACATGGTTTAACTCACTACTTTATTAATGAATATGTTATTTAGTTAAAAGTGGGAAACTAATTACTCTGTTATATTGGAAAAATTTATATTATAACTTTTTTACATTCAGTGAGATAAAAAGGGGTTTTACATAAAAATGAAGGGTATAAAGCAAAATTTGAACCCGAGTGAGAAGGGTTACAATCATTCCTCCCAACCACAAAATCTACATTCAATAAACAAGAAGTCTTAAGTGGAAAATAAGATTAAAAAAGAATCCAAAGAAGAAAAATATCATTAATAATAACCTTAATATTATTATTATTATTCCTCGGATGCGGGTGACACACGAGGACTCTGTTACCAACTATTTTGTACCATAGTTGAACCTCCGGTTGAGCCGCCATTTGATGAACATGGTCAATGTTCATATCCAGTGCAGCAGAAGTTTAGAATGTTTTGCCTAGCCAATTTTGGCTAGTCATTTTTATTTTTATGCTAAAATGACCATGCCCCATGGGGTTTTTGTAATAAAGTGTGCTAGTAGGGGTTTTGAGTGGCTCAGTCCCCTAAGACGTAGATTTCAACTAAGGTTTTCTAGGGAGTTTTTCCCTTTGTCGATTATTCCTTTGGAGTTTTTTCCTTCAAAATTGAAATGCTCGATTTTGAAATTTGGACCTTGGGGAGTTATTAGAGTCCAACTAGTAAATATGAACCTACTAGACACTATTGGTATGTTCTATGGTCATTTCCTAAGCCCTGGGATGCTTTAAAAGTTTGTCAAAAAAAAAAATTATTGGCGGCGTTGAGTTTTTTCATTTTTATTTTTTGACTATAGAGAATTAATTAAATTTTTCAATTAATTAAACCATTTTGACCATGGTTTAATTGAAAATTTTCAATTTGTAATAATGAAGTGGTCCGGGGAGTGTTTTTGGCAAATAAACACTTATTTTCTAAGCCAAAACACTCATTTAACCCCTAGACACACTTGTCCTAAGTTTCGGACTATTATTTGGCCTTGGAATTAATATTTTCTCGAAAAAAACAAAAATGAGAAATATTAATTAAAATAATAAATTGGAGAAAATCAAAATATCTCCAAAAAAGGCCAAATTGAATAAAATAAATGGCTAATTAGCTCAGCAAAAAGCATCTAGGATGATTCCAATCAAGTCTGGACTGATTTGAGTTAGTATCGGAGTGCTACAATGAACTTCACCTTGGGATTTGTGCCCCTCTCCATGCATGGACGTTTTTCCTTCTTTGGCACGTTTCTATTGGATTGGTGATAAGACCGAGGGGGATTGAGGCCACCTCACCCCCCCCCATTACTCCAACTCAGTTGTATCTCAGTTAGTGATCAGTTTAACTCAGAATCAGTTTGTCGAGCTCATTCAATCACAGTAGTGTGCCTCTCTGATGCCGAGTCCTGATTTAGGGTTTTAAGCCCTATCTTTCTTTTCTTTTTGTATAAATAAGAATCTCTTCTTCCCATTTGCATTTGGAGAAATTGCAAGAGAACTCTGCCAAGATTTTAACCAAGATTTGATAACGGAATAAACTAACTTTAGAGGTCTATGTGTGGGTTATTTGCATGTGGTTTTCACCTTGTGAGGTGATATTGTTTCTCAACCTTTTCTTTATTTTAATTAATGTTTGATCAATGTTAGCTCATGAAGGCTATAAATCTAGCACGGTAGAATAGTCATTTAAAGTTTTAATTTGATTATCTAGGCAATTTTCATTATATATTTGAAGTGGGAAGGAAGTAGTTAGTTATACCAGTGCCTTTCATTATCTATTTTGATTATTACATCCTAGCATTTGATCATTTTATTTGTATTGAGTTATGTTGGTTTCAGGAATCGTGAGGAGAGGAGGGGTTGAAGCTCAATCGGTTTCTCATAAAGGATTTTTTTAACTTCATACTTTCACCATGCAGGTTCTTCAGAGCACTTAATTCAGCATCAAAAAACATACGGCTTAAAATGGGCTCTTCCTTACCTCTATTAATCAAACTTTAAAACATATTTTCCTTTGGTTGTAAGATCCCCACATCCTTTTTCTTCTTCTCTTTTTTTGCCCTCTTATCCATCTCTTCTTTCCCCCCTTTTGGTTTGCTTCTTTTGCCTTCATTGTTTTGTCTTTTTACTCCTCTTTTTTACCCATGTCTTATTGGCTTTTACCCTGTTTTTCCTTGCTTTTTGGCCCTCTTTTTTTCCACTCTTTGCTACCCTCTTTCTCCTTTTATTTGCAGCCATACTTGCCTTTGTTTGGTTGTCCTGTTTGCCAAAATTTTGCAGCCAACTTTCCTCTTAGTTGGCTGCCCCTTTCACACTTATTTTCAGCCCTTTTGGGCACTTTTCTGGCACCTTTTTTGTCATTTTTCAAGCCTCTTTTCATCTCTGATTTGCAGCCATCTTTCTTCCTACTTGGCTGCCAAGTTTTGGCTTTTTGTTGCAGCCATCCAACTCTTTTGTTGGCTGCCCTGTTTTTCCATCTATTCAACTTTCCATTTTACTCTTTTCTTTGCATGTTTTTTCCCTAGTTTTGCTTCAAAAAACACTAAATTTTTGCATTAAAAAAAGAGTTATTTTTGCACTTAGATTAGTTTCTTTTTGTCTAACAATAATGGGTGTTTGAGTAGTTGCTTGTTTTGTGCAGATATCGAAGAGGAAAAGCGAACCAAAAAGGACTCGAAGATTATAGAAATTGCAAAAACCCAAGAAGAAAAACATCAAGCATAGCTTGCATCCTTGTAAAAACCTTTAAGGCTTATCTATTTAAGTTTTTTTCTTGCTTTCTCTACAAGGGTTAAAATCCCTCTGATTGTAATCATTAATAAAGAGAACTAGTGGGGTTAAGCCTCTCACACTTTTTTCTACTTCCCCTATTTGGGGAAAGGGTGTCTTGTCTTTTCATTGCTTAGTTTAGATCTCTTTTAGACTTAGTTTTATCTCCTACTAATTGCTAGATTCAATTTCATTACATGCATGCCATTTACTTCATCATGTTTCTTGCTCTTTGATTAGTTATCTTGAAAAGAACCTAAAGACTCTTGAACCTGTCATAAGACAAGTCCAGAAAACTCTCTATCGAAGAGCACTTGCATTGCATTTGCATCATAGATTAGATAAAACTCTTGAATCTCACCATAAGGTGGATCAAGAGCACTCTCTGTCGGAAAGCTAGGTTCGTTAATAAAATTTGCAACTCATCATCCCCTAAAATTGGAATTTACCATTTTGCAGTGTGTATGCTCTACCCGTTCGGGATACCTAGAAGCATTGTAGCTATTTAATTCACAGATTTAATTCCAATTTCACACTTAATCAAATTTACCACCCCGCATTGAGCGTAATATTCTAAGTGGGAAAATCTTTACTGTGGGCGCTGGGTAGCTTTCTTGGTTTCACAATGGTTGGAAAGTTATCGAACGCCTCGCTGCAAACTGGAGTGTCCAACATGTCTTCGAACGAGGCCACTTAGAAAATTTTCGGTAATTCTCCTCGCCTAATTAACAAGATCATTCATAAAATGTACACTAAAATTTGACCAAGTACATTTGCAAAACAATCTCACAAACATCATAGACTTATATTTTCAGCATCCTGGCTCCATTTTAGGCACTAGTCTGTTTATTCTTGCATCATCTTGTTTGGGCCATTGTCCATTTGTTTAAGTTATTTTATGCGTGGATCCCTTAATATTTGTCTTATCATTCATCTCGTGTTTTGTAAATAGCAACATGGATAGCGTAATTGGTCTTTTTCGTATATATCAAAACTCCTAAACAACACTAATTCTCATTATTCATCTAAGAACACTTTAAAACAAAAAAGCCTTAGACATCCTTTTTAGGAACTACCCCCCTTGGCTTCGTTTGAAGTTAGCCTAAACAGAGAAGCTGGGATCGGGTGACAACACCTGTCTCTTTGCTTGCCCCCGAGGCCACACCTTTCTCGCTTAGGGAAACAGCAGCCCAAAAGATTTCTGCTGACCGTGTGCATTCGGCAGACAACAGACTTCACATGGGTCATTTGTTGCTCAGGACGCATGGTTCTGGTGCAGGAAATGGAGTGGATGGCGGCGTGGTAATCTTAAATGCCCAGGGTGGCAAGTTGCCTGCCAATCCCGCAAGCAGTGGGGATGTCCAGTCGAGCTTTGGCCGTAACACAGAAGAGTTAATGCCTGTGCGTGTTTGTTCAATGTTCTATGAAGCCGATTTTTCACAGCATGATGCCTGCTAACCTCCATTCTCCCGGCATGCTTGTCTTCCTGATTCTACTAATCGTGTCTCCCTTCAACAGCCTACTAGCAAAGTTGAAAGCGAAAATGCCAAGGCAACGTAGCACTCAGTGAAGAGGCAGTGCAGGTCGTGGAGGTGGATGTCGTAAGGTAAACCTCGGAGCTACTGATGAATATGCGACACAGGTCTCCATGCCTGTTCGATGCATGGTTGATGATTGGGAATCTAAGGTGGTTTTTGAACATTTAGCCTCAGGAAAAAACGGTGGCAAAATAAATCACTACTGGATGATTAAAAATATGATGCCCATGTTGATGGAGGACCTAACGACCAAGTGGAATAGTGCTAGGGACATGGCGCAGAGCATGCATACCTGTCTCAACCAGACCGATGCGCAGCTGAGCACTCCGCAAGCGAATTTCAACTAGCGGCACTATACTATTTTTCACAACGAAGATAACAAGCAATGAGTCTAATGTTCCATTACGGATAAATAAGGAATTAACCAAGGACATCTAATACCGAGAGCATATTAGAGGGCCAGCAGAGTTAATATCATAAAGCATGCAGAGCATGCAGGCCTTATTTCTTCAGTCTTAAGTCAACGAGCAATTAGAATTGCATGCATGAAAAAAGTAAAGTGCAAACCCTAAAAGTGACATGCTAACCCTAAACGCTATATAAGAATGTTAGTTGAACCAAAAGGACATCATTGTTATTATTCATCTTTTTGAAAGCAGGTTTTGGGAGCTCAGTGAGCTATTTACGGTTTAAGGTGATTTGCCTTGACCTAATTGGATTCAATGGCGAAATCTATCCACCCTGTTGCCAACATCTTTGTACTATAGTTGGGTTACCTGAGGAGCCGTCGGTTGACAAACATGACCAATGTTTGATTCCAGTGTATCAGTTGAGCCGTCTTTATGTCTAGCTAATATTGGCTAGCCAGTTTTTAATTTAAATAATTTTGACCATGGCCCCGCGGGGTTTGTAATAAAATGTGCTAGTAGGGTGTTTTGAGTGATTCGGTCTCCTAAGACGTAGAATCTCAACTAAGGCATTGCAAGGAGTTTTTTGCCCTTGACAATTATGCCTTTCCTATAGCCGAGTATAATTGACGAGGTTTTCTCCCGCTTCCTCCAAAGCTGGAATGCCCAATTTTGAATTCTGGGCCTTGGAGAGGTATTAGAGCCCAACAGATTATATATAAACCTACTAGGCATTGTTAGAATAGAGTATGGTCATGTCCTAAGTCAATAGAACCTTTAAAAAAAATTCGAAAAAAAAAAGAAAAATTTTCGGACAGGATAAAAAATTAATTTTTAATCTTTTAATTTTTTAATTATTTCCCTAAGTTTTTTTATTAATTTTTCCATAAATTAATTGGAAAAATCCTGTTAGTAATAAGTTAGTCATCCAGACTCTGAATTCAGTGATTGAGGGCTCTAACCTTAAGCCAAAAATCATTCTTGACCGGCCAGCCAGTCAGATCCAACTTTCAAATCATCAATCGGACACATAATTGCTCATTTTCTCAAAAAAATCATTTTTGGGGAAAAAATGATTATTTTGGAGAAAATTAAAACTCTCCAAATTAATCCAAATTCAGTGAAATAAAAGGCTAAATGACATCTCAATGGGCATTTATGATGATTGAAATTATCATAACTCAGCTTCAGCCAGCATTCAGTGAGCAATAAAGATATATTCAGTTAACGGATTTGCCATCTCCAACTAAACTCCCAAATTGGATGAGATGGAGAGCACTCATTGGTTTGATGATTTGATCGAGGCAAGAACTGATGATAACATTATGATCTGACAGCAGTAGGCTCCTCCAGACCTAGCGGTGGCTCCTCCATACCTAAGATGTGGCTTTACCCACCAGCTCACGCCTCTCTTCATGCTCACGCCCTCTCTCTCCAGCAGATGCGCCCTCACACGTGTGGGATGAATCTGGGCTTGGTTTTCAGTGCTTAGGGTTGGAATGGGGGCGTCTTGCCTAGGTGGAGGCCTCCCCTCATTCCCAGCTCATCTTCTTCAGGTCTGGTCTTTCAGTGGTGGTCGGTCAGGTTAGGTCTAGTTTTCTGGTTTTAGGGTTTTGGGTTCTTTTTTCATTGTACAAATAGAGGCTTCTTGAGCTCTATTCGGATGGATTTTTGTGTAGAGAAACTCTGTCCAAACTATGTAAATGCTTGTTGCTTTATGCAACCGTGGAATAAATTTTAAGGCTTTGGAGGCTCATATGGTTTGTTAAATGTGGATGAATGCTTGACGAATGAGGTGAGAATGTTTCAATTCTCTCCTTTCATGCTTAAGGTTGGTTAATGATTCAGGCTTTAGAAGGCTTTTGTAAGCACGTAAGATCAATTATTTGAAGTTTCAATTTAATTGTTTATGGTTTTGCTCTTAGGAATTGAAAGTAGCATTGATTATTCAGTTATATGATATGCTCTTTTACATATCAATTGATAAAACATACATGATCAAATCCATCTTTTGGCAAGTGTTTGAGTTGAATTTGTGCAGATCACTTCATCCAATCAAGTAGGAGTTTGAGCTCAAGTGCATCCTCTCCTCTTGAAGTCAAGACAACTTCCGGAATTTTCAAGCTTCAAAAAATCCAAGCGTCATCAAAAAAGCCACAGGTTTGAATGTTTTTCTTCATTTTTATTCATCTTTCAAAGTTTAAGAAATTTTTACATTCTTGGGTTAGGGCAAGGTTTGGGCTAAAGTGAACATTCATTCACCAAACCTTATGCCCCTATTGGCTGTCCCGTCTTCAATTTGCAGCCATCTTTCTCTTTTTATTGCAGCCCTTTCTTCTCCTCTTTTGTTGCCCACTTTTGCCCTCTTTCTTCGCTTTTTGCAGCCCTCTTTTGGCCTCTTTATTCACTTTTTGCAGCCCTCTTTTGGCCCTAATTTGCAGCCTCATGTTGAAATATTGTAACTTCGAAGAATATTCTATATGTATCTTTTGTGGTCCCCGAGGGTCCTATCGGGAGAACCACTTGTATTACTTTGTACCCCGATGCTTCTACTCGGAAAAACTAATAAGAGTCATGAGGTAGTCCCCTCTAATTGTAAAGGTGGGTCATTAGCATCCCAGTGTGGTTACTTGAGCCTACATTGGTAACTCAAGCCTACATGATTAACTCGAGCCTACATGTCAGGTGAGTTAATTGAAGTGAACGGATGAATATAAATAGAGGTGTAGCTCTCCTCATTTGTGACACACACACTCACTTGTGTAGCGCACTTGTGGAGGAGAGAAGTAGCTGGAGAAGGAGGAGGATCAGGTGTTTGATCTACTTGTTGGTTTTACCTTTTTACCTTTTTGGGGCATCTATATTGAGGAAGCTTTTGATGGGTTTTTCCCTTTAGGGTTTTCCCAGGATAAATCTTTGTGTTCCTTTTGTATGGTTGTGCTTGTCTATCTTTCAGTGATCCTGTTTATATGCTTTTGTTATGAAATCGAAATGAAATACTAATGATCTAGCTTAGCATATGAAAATTTAACATGGTATCAGAGCCACCCTGAAAGAAGACATTGTGCAACTAAAGAATCTAGGGATTCTTATTTTTTGGGTCTCTATCCATGATCGATCAGCAAAAGAAGGCTAGATTGACTCTCCATTGAAGGGCGCATCTTTCTGTGGAAGCGGAATTCGATTCCGAGCATTTTCAGTTTTGGTGCGGAAAATTAGGGCTTTCTACAGAAGAAGAATTTTTGAGTGAACCCAGCATAGGATAGTTCTCCTCATCAAAATCAAAGTTTAGAGACCTGGATCAAGAAATTTGGTTGTGTGAAACTCCGGGAAAGTCAAACCCTAGTTTGACCCTGATCTGGAAAAACCCTAAATACTAAAACTACTAAGTTTTGGTACATTCGCTATATCCTGAGATTGGCGAAGGCTCAGGAGTTGAAAATTGCAGAGGCCGAAGATAAAATCCTGATTTATACTGTGTCCAAAATTCAATCTCAGATTCTCTATATTCTGGGAGATATGACCCCTCCAAGTTAGGGTTCCAGCCTCTTCCAGAATTCATCCCTAAACAGGACACCTGGGGAGAATTGCTGCAGCGTGGGCTACAGAGGTCCAAATGGAATTCCTAAAGATGTTCCAGAAAGAGCACAGACTGTACTTTCTGTGGTCTGAATTTCAGAACCTAAAGATGAACCAGTGACACGTAGCATTCCGTACAACTTCACTGTTCTGAACAGTCCTGTAACAGGTCACCTTGGGAAAATGATCATAAATCCCAATTGGTGAAACCAATTCTAATGAAACCTATTGTGTTGGATCAAGAACATGCGAGGTTACCTCAGTGAGAAATTTCAGACACAGAGGAGCAGTAATTTCAGAGATATCATAGAAACAGTAACAGGCATTTCTGCAGAAGAAATTGGAAAACTAGGGCTTCCTATTCCGGGAGCTTCCCTCCACTGTTTTCAGAAAAGGAGTACATTGGACAGCTCCATTTGAAGAGATCTATCTTTCTATCCAATCAAATTTGAAAGATTCCAAGTTTTGAAAATTAGGGTTTCTTTGACAAACCCTAAATCAGCCAGCTCCGAAAGCAGGACGGACACCTCAAATCAGTAAGATCTAATCTTTTCCTATTTGCATTTGAGGTTCTCATTTCAAAGTGATCTATCACATCAGCTTGATGATAAGCTTGAAAAACTTCCAAGCATGGAAGTATTTGATCTCTCTGAAGAAAATGAATTGGACACCTACATGAGTAGAGAGGTTCCAGTTCTAGAGGGAGATGAGCCTCAAAGCCTTACACAAGAAGAACTTGATCAAGGCCAAGAAGATCATTGTTGATTCAATCACAGATCAACTTGTGCCACAAGTGTCTTCCCTAAAGACACCGAAGATGTTTGATTCCTTGATCAAGCTATTTGAAGATAAAAACATAATTCAGAAGATGGATTTGAGAAAACAGTGGAAGAATGTGAGGATCCAGAATGCATAACATCTTGAAGCGGTAGAAGAAGAAGCAGAGAATGCAGAAGTGGTGATAGCCACCTTGAATGGCCTCCCATGATCATGGGATTCATTCATGCAAAGAATGTATGCCAGAAGTAAGTGATTACTTTCAGCTCGACTAATAAGAAGAGAAGAAGAAGATCGGAGCAATTGAAGATCAAGCTCTCACCATTCAAAGAAGATCCCTCAAGCGATGAGGAATATGAAAAACTCAATTCTTGAAGAACCTCTTATTCATCTTATCATTTGGATAAGAAATGATGATTTCATGAATGAAGAATATGATAAAGCAGAATGATCAAGATGGAGTCTACCCACGAAACAAATAAAAGATAAGTATTCAATTGTCATTTAATGATATTGTTTTGTTATGCATTTGATTATATTCAGTTGATGTGTTATGCATGATAGATTGTTTGCATTAACATTAGAGGAATTTTGGGGTCTAAAATGGGCCTCGTAAGGAAAATAATAAAATAATAGTTAAAATAATAAAATAACGATTAAAATAATAAAATAATATTCATTAATTTTGGAGGAAGAAAGAAAAAAACTACTTTTTGTGTTCGTATTTTCGACATATCTCCCTGTGTTTTTACTCAAATTTAGATTGGGAGAGCTCGTTGGATGCGGAATTTGAGCAGTGTGGGTACTCGTTGGATGCGGAATCAAATTCCACATCCAACGAGCTCTCCCGATCGAAATTTGAGTAAAAACACAATGAGATATGTCGAAAATACGAACAAAAAAAGTAGTTTTTTTTAATGACAAATATGCCAATTCAACCATTATGGTTGACTTATTTTATTGAAATTCTATTGGTTCTTGAATTCCAACTCACAAATTTTTTTTTTGGCACGTTTTCTTATAAGGCCCATTTTAGACCCCAAATTTCCTCTAATGTGATTGTATACTACTAATATGCATGTGATCGGTAAGTAGCTTATGGTGCTATACATCTCTCCATTGCTACTTATCTAGAATGAAACCTCTTTGCTGACATATTGGATTAGTGCACAATCTCAATGATGTCATGATAGAGAT
>LPNX010243891.1:114442-168550 GCA_001517045.1 Pseudotsuga menziesii
GCACTGATCGAAAGATCAGAGTATGATGATGATTACGATGTACTGATCGGAAGATCAGAGCGTGATGATGATGATGTACTGATCAAAAGATCAGAGCATGATGATGATGTACTGATCAAAAGATCAGAGCATGATGATGATGTACTGATCGAAAGATCAGAGTATGACGATGATGATGCACTGATCAAAAGATCAGAGTATGATGATGATGACGTACTAATCAGTATGTGATGATGACGACGTACTGATCAAAAGATCAGAATATGATGATGATGATGCTGTTCGAGAATTGAAGTATGATGATGGTGCTGATCACGATGTTACTGATCAAGATATGATGATGTTGCTGATCGAAATAACAAAATGCTGAAGAAATTGTTGCTGATCGAAAGATCAAAGTATTGAAGATATTGCTGATCGAAATGTTGAAGATGTTGTTGCTGATCGAAAGATCAAAGTGCTGAAGATTTTGCTGATCGAAATGTTGAAGATGTTGTTGCTGATCGAAAGATCAAAAGGATGAAGATATTGTTGCTGATCTAAAGGTCAAAACGCTGAAGATGTTGTTGATCGAAAGGTCAAAGTGCTGAAGATGTTGTTGTTGATTGAAAGGTCTAAGTGTTGAAGATGTTGCTACTGATTGAAAGGTCTAAGTGTTGAAGATGTTGCTGATCGAAAGGTCAAAGTGCTGAAGATGTTGCTGAAGGTGTTGCTGATCGAAAGGTCAAAGTGTTGAAGATGTTGCTGATCAAAAGGTCAAAAGATGCTGATGTTGATCAAAGAGTTGCTGTCGTTGAATATTGAAAACGAAGACTATATGATGTTGAAAAGCTTCCAATGATTTATAGATGTGTTACCCTGATGATGTTGATGATGTCCTATCTTTCTCTCTCCTATTATTGTTGTTGTTGATGTTGTTGTAGAATACCCTTCTCGTTAAGGGGGAGTGTTGAAATATTGTAACTTCGAAGAATATTCTATATGTATCTTTTGTGGTCCCCGAGGGTCCTATCGGGAGAGCCACTTGTATTACTTTGTACCCAGATGCTTCTAATCGGAAGAACTAATAAGAGTCATGAGGTAGTCCCCTCTAATTGTAAAGGTGGATCATTAGCACCCCAGTGTGGTTACTTGAGCCTACATGTGTAACTCGAGCCTACATGATTAACTCAAGCCTACATGTCAGGTGAGTTAATTGAAGTGAACGGATGAATATAAATAGAGGTGTAGCTCTCCTCATTTGTGACACACACACTCACTTGAGTAGCGCACTTGTGGAGGAGAGAAGTAGCTAGAGAAGGAAGAGGATCAGGTTTTTGATCTCCTTGTTGGTTTTACCTTTTTGGGGCATCTATATTGAGGAAGCTTTTGCTGGGTTTTCCCAGGATAAATCTTTGTGTTCCTTTTGTATGGTTGTGCTTGTCTATCTTTCAGTGATCCTGTTTATATGCTTTTGTTATGAAATCGAAATGAAATACTAATGATCTAGCTTAGCATATGAAAATTTAACACCTCATTTACCTTTCTTTGCAGCCACTTTTTGGGCCCTAGTTTCAGCCATCTTCATCACTTTTTGCAGCCCTCTTTCTTCAATTTGCAGCCCCTCTTTCACCTTTGTTTTCAGCCTTCTTTGACATCCTTTCGTTCTCTTTTCACCCCTTTTTCACTTCTCTTTTCATAGCCTTTTACTCCTCTTTTTCTTCTTCCGGTTTTGGTAAGAGTTGAGTAGTTTTTTGTTACTAAGGTTGTAGATCTAGTTTCAATTTATGTTTTATGAACTAACACCATAACGAGTTTGTGTTCAAAGCTCTTAAGTTTCAGGTAGGTGAAGGAGAGCCCAAAGGCTAAAAGCAAGCAAAGAAGCAAGCAAGAGCAAAAAGACCAAAACATCTCCTTGCTCTTTCTTCCCTTTCTCACCATCTGCTCATTCAAGAAGAAGCTGAGCACAACAAAGCATTGTAAAAATTAATAAAAGAGCTAGTGGGAGCAAGACTCCCATCTTTTCTATTTCCCCTATTTGGGGGAAGTGTGTCTTGTGTTCCTTTTCATCTTTCTTAGTATAGTTTTAACTTAAAGCACTTAGCTTAGTTCTTTTGATTAGACTTAGTTTCAATTTCCACTAATTGCTAGTTGTTCATTAAGTATAGCTACTAATTGCTAGATTAGACTTTATTAATTGCATTGTGGTATCTTTCTCTATAATTGTCAATCTCAAAAAGAATCAAAATCTCTTGAATCTCACCATAAGGTGGATCAAGAGTGCTCTCTGTCGAAGAGTTTGTTTAACTGTCTTTCTTTTATTTTCATGCATTCCACTGTTTGCCAGTTAACTAATTAATTCTTAAGTAAGACTCTTGAACTTGTAGTAACACAAGTCAAGAGCACTCTCTGTCGGAGAGCATTCTTAGATCTGCACATCCTTGCATTAGGCATTTAGATTAGATAAGTCTCTTGAACCTTTGTCATAAGACAAGGTCAAGAGCGCTCTCTGTCAGAGAGTTTTAATTAACTAATTTAATAAAACTTGCAACACACACCCCCCTAATTAATTAACTCCCTCCCCTCCTTGCTGGAGTATGCTCTAACCAATCTCAGATCGGAGTACCCAGAAACGGCACTGGATCTCTAAACCCTGCAAGAGTAATTTAGTAAAACTTAACACCCCGTAACCAACGCACCGGCATTGTAGGGAATCTTCCAAAGTACTTCCTAGTAGAGGTGTCGGAATCCTGCTCTCTAAGCTTCTCAGCTAGCTGGTCAATCTTCGCAATACCAGCCTGGGATACTAGGCAGGCCCGACATGTCTTCAACGGAGGGAACTTAGAATATTCTCCCAGCTTTTGACAAACCTTCGTTGACACCTAAATCAAGAGCACATAAAATCCTTAAAACCTACCAAGAGCATTCGCACATTCTAATACTCACTAGTTGGATTCATAGACTTATTATTTTATTTTGCGCATTTCAATATCATTGACTCCATAAGGCACTTGTCCTTGATTAAATCTACATAATTATCTTATATTGATCAATTGTCTATGGTTCATTGTAATTGCTATCTCTGAATGCTTATTGAAAAGTTTGGAATTTATACTTATCTTTTAATCTCTTGTCGCAACATGGATTGCTCTTTTGATTTTGTGTCACATTCATAATAAATAAACACCTTCAAATCTTAGTAACTCCTACGTAACATCCATCCGCATCCGCAACCTTTACAAAACACTTTAACAACCTAAGAGCCTTAGAAAACTCTTTTGTTAGGGACTACCCCCCTTGGCTTCGTTAGGAGTTAGCCTAAACGGAGGAGCTAGGAGTTGGTGACAGTACCTGGCTCTATGCTTGCCCCCAAGGTCACACCTCTCCCACTTTCCTAAGTGAGGAGACAGCTTTCATTAGATTTCTGCTGCTGGTGTGCAATTGGCGGACAACACACCCTAACCAATATTTAGGGTGAATCATCCAGATTCACCATTGTGTACTTCATTGCCTAATATTTAAGCTATTCAGTGCAAGTTTTGAGACTCTTTACAGGTGGGCGTCTCCCTCAAGATTGAACAGCGTTCTCCTTCACCATCTAGGGTGCACTCATCTATTATTAAAAGCCACGAATACACCCATTGATGATAAGGAACAGTAGTAAATATCAAGGTTTTGGTCATGAGTTCGAGTAGTGATTTCTCTTAACCTAATCGTGGCCATTCCTCATCAGAGAAGGTCATAAACACTCAATCCCTCGCAATCAGTGAACAAGAAGGAAAGGCATATCCATTGTTGAACAGATCTAAACAACCCTACTGCTACTACACATTAACTGTCTAGATTTGGGCTCTTGTGGTTATCATACTCAACAAGATAAAGCTGCGATTTAGTTGGGAGGCAAACTTCATTCCCAATCACGCGGTCCACTGCAAACGAGGTATCTCTGGCTGATACGTGAACAAATCTTCTCCAAAAGATGTCATTAACAGCTACAATAAATCGCTCTGCTCATTATTAGTTAAGCAATCAACTATTATACAAATCATTCTTGTTAACAAGCTTCAGATTGTCTACCAAGAAGGCGTGAACTTCAGCTGCAGTATTCAGCTCTTGGAAAAGCCACGATCTAGCACACAACTCTTGGGAGAGCCATGAACTCTTGTATGAAAGACATTTGCTCATAAAAAAAAAGGATCACTTTCATACTCTATCACTTGCCATTACCAAAGAGAGCGTGAACCATTAATATGGGCAAATAATCAGGTTTGTAACAAGCTGCTACAGCCAGCAGCGATCCACTTTCATCGCTATTTTGAGGGTTGTAACAAGCTGCTACAGCCAGCAGCGATCCACTTTCATCACTATTTTGAGGGTTGTAACAAGCTGCTACAGCCAACAGCGATCCACTTTCATCACTATTTTGAGGCTAGCAGTAATTCATCTCTAAAATTTGGTTATTATAGATTGAATCTAAGGTACTATTTATTACCAGACTTGAATAAATAGATCTATATATCTAGTCGGGGTTCTTCAGTTGATAACATTGGATTTATGGTGTTTATTGATGACATGCAATTAACCATTGAATAAGCAAAATTGTCATACAATTATTATTACCATCAACAATACCCATATTTATCAGTTGCGTTAAAATAAAGAAGAGAAGACAAATATTACAGGTTGAATCCCTTAATTGGCATATTGCATTGGGCAAAACACATGCAATAGTGCAAATAAGAAGTTTGGGATATTACAGTGAGACCTCTGCAGCTGCTGGAAAAACCAATGTTCTGGTACAGGAGAACCTGGAGAACACCAGAATCACGACGCCGGTAAAGCGCTATCGCGAGGCTCCAAACATTGCCATTGTTGCTCAACCCCTTCAGGAGCTGCAACCTACTGCACAAGTGAATCGTGAGGACGAGTATGGACCTTGCCCAATCCTTGAGGAGACGCCGGAGTTCTTTGCTGGAGATGCTACACCCTAGACATTTCACCGCCATCCCTGGTTCCCTCTGCGACTCACAGTTTTTTTGGCTCTCTCTGTTTTTAAAATGTGTAATTGTCATGTCTGTCCACAGTTATTTTCTAATTTGTAATATGCCAGTCAACGTGTATAGCTCTGGGAATAGCAGACTTTTTTTTTCAGAAAAAACCCAACAAAAACTCTAGTTTTTTTAAAAAATGGGCGGGTGGCCTCATAGTTTAAGGCCCCCGTAGCAAGATTTTGATGCTCTGTACTCTATTTTCTCTATTAATATGAATTTCTATTGTTGCTTACAAAAAAAAAATTATTATTATTATTATTATTTGAAAGGAATTTGGATAAAAATAAAATGTTGCCCCGAAACGAAGTTCAATAAAGATTCCCTAAGACCTACTCAAAAGTAGTCAATGATCTACTAAAACCTGAGGGAACTATTCAAGGAAAAAGCATTAGCATAGCTATATGTCCAACCATCAGGGAAAATTACATTAGCAACAGCTTGGCAAATCAATTATTAGTCGCAGAATCAAGTGTAGTCGAAAAAGATATATACTTATGGTGATAAGCAACATGAAATTACGGAATTACAACTAGGGACATTCATTTTAAACACGAAGAAGAAGTTTTTAACATTTTCATACAAAAAGAAAAATATAACTTTACAGGATTCTACATGGAAGTCAGATCCAGTAACAAAAGAAGATCTTAAAAATATTTCAAAAATTATTACCAAAGATAGTCAGAATTCAATAACAAAAATGCAGAAAAAATTCGACAAATCACCATGGACAAGGAAGAAGATATCTCTTGTCTAAGAGATCATAACCATAAATTGCTTCTTCAAATCAAGAAAGCATAGGATAAAGAACAAGACAATCAAAAGTCAAAAGAGGAAAATCAAGATCTTTAGAAGAAACTATTAGAAAATATCGATGAAAATGATCGTCTTAAGAATCATAAACAAGATCTAATAGATCATATTCAGAAGATTAAAGATGATAAGAAAGCGCAAGAAGAAATTATCAGAAATCTTAAGAATGATAAAGTTTTGTTGGAAAACAAGTAGTCACAAATACAAAAGAGGAAATCAAATCCCTCAGACTCAAAAAGCCAAGTTCATGAAAAAGAAGCAAATACAAATCCAGTCTTCGTCATTGTTCAAAAAGAAGCCAATCTTGTAAAAACACAAACAATGAGAACTCCTTTTCGACACCCAAATTATAAAAATCATTTTGACCAACGACAGGGTCAAAATGAACATAAACAAAGGAATTATGAATTCAGAAAAGAAAGAACTCAAAATCAACAAACTACGCGGAATACAAGAAGTTCCATCCAACAAGGCGATCAACAAACAACTCCAATAAAGATAGATCTCGTATGGACTACTTCACAAACGATGCGACATTTTTTCATGGGAATTCGTAGCTCATATCATTTCATTTCGTCAAGTGTCATAGATACTAACACAAAAGATCACGAGATGACCTTACAAGCAAGAAATCAAATTTAATCCTTGTCTTCAACAAGCTTTGAGGACAAATCTTCCCTTAAGATGAAGACAATGTTATATAAAAACATATATATAGCATACTAACATATATAAAATAATAACATTAAATATCAATATTAATATTAATAATTAATAATTAATAAATAGAAATAATTAATTAATTAATTACGAAAATTCAAGTGACGTGCCTTTATGTTTGAAAAAACATGAATTGGCTTATATAAGCCCTACCATTGTAAATGTAAAAACATCATCAAAATATTTATCAGTTATTCAATATGTGGATTATTTCAAACATGATGGGTTTATTCCGAATTATTTGAGAATATCTGGATACAGATATTACAATCGATTTGGCTCAGTTAGGCAAGGAAATGACATGAGATTGGTCTGGGACTTATTATTGATGCTTTCTACACCTTTTGGCTCGGTCTCAATTACTTGCGGGGTCTGTTATCCTCTAAGTTGCACTTTAAAGATTTTTCAAGTGAGCCACCAAGGATCAGAACAAATCAATTGTTCTTACTCAGTTGCTCGAAAGTTCCATTGTTTCATCACTGGCAATTGTGGTCCATTTTTTTGCATGTTCACACCCCCTTGGGAGAATTTGTAATAAATGGCATGGCATGATGGTTTCCTTTGTAAAAGGCCTGGCCTTCTTAGGACTTGGTCATCAAGGTCATCATCCTTGAGTGTTTTTTCCCTCGTCGATTAAGTGACGTTCTTTTTTAAGCGACATATAATTTTCGAGTTTTTTACTCGAAATCCTCCAAAGTCAGGATGGTGAAATTGGTGATTATGTCTTAAAAGGTTATTAAAGCCTACGGTCTATGTATTATACCATGCTAGTCATAGTACCAAAGTTTCATGGACATGTGCTAAGTCTTCCATAGGATTTTTTTAATTTTTAGATTTTTAATAAAATCATCGATAAGGTGTACTTTTATTGTAAAAGTTCAAAAGGTCATAAATTTGGGAGTAGGGAGCCAATTTGGTCATGGGGATGCTCATTTTGGGACCCAGAGCCCCCACTTAACCCCTAAACCCACTAAATTCTCTCCGAAAAAAGCAAAAAGTGAATAAAAAATTAGAAAAAGGGTAATTATGGAGAAAAAACACATCTCTAAATCAGTGGGAACTTGTCCCAGACATGTTCTAGGTTAACTAAGGATGATGTCGGGGGTAATTGGAGATCAAATCAAGATCAAATCGGCTTGATTCCAATCAAATCCATGAGGGGGCGAATTTCTCCTTAGAGTGGCACATTTATCCATGAAAAAGCTCACCTCTTGTTGTAAACGTGTCACAGAAAGAGGGGGGGTGACCTACCTTATGAGAGGTGTTGCCTACCACCTCCATTTCACTCTAGTTCGCCCCCAATCATCTCAAAAAACTCCAACGCTTGGCAAATTCGCCCCCTTGGGGTTTGCTCTCATTTTTCCTATTTAAGCGAGGCTTTCTTCCTCATTTGGACGGAAGCAAAGAACCTCTACTCTTGTATCATTGTTATTGTTGTTTATGAATAAAATTTGAAAGGCTTTGGAGGCTCATGATCTGTGGCAAGTTATGAATATGGTGATTTCTTTGTGAGGTAATATTGTTCAATTATTTTGCTTTGCATAACTAATAGTATGGCTTAGAAGGCTCTCTGTAGCACGTAGGGTAAGCATTTGCAGCTGTCAATTTGCTTATTTAGTTTCTTGCTATTAGTGATCTAAGAGTTCATGCTTTAGTCAGTTATAATTCATGATCTTTTGGTTTTCTAACTATGGGGTGTACCAGATCTAATTCGTTTTGTGCAAGCTTGATGATTGTGCAGATTACAATCCCGAGAGAAACGTTGAGCTCGGTTGCATCTCCTTTGCTTTGGATTATAAGTTGAAACCAACACATAAGCATTCTTTGCCCGCATCAAAGATCCTTTCAATCTTGCAAGAAAGATTCAAGACTTGAGCAGTTTTTCTTCTCCTTATAATTTTATCTCTCTCTCGGTTACTTTCATTTCACAAGTAAATCGTATGCTAAAGTTCATTATTTTTATTTACTTATTTGATTAGATCTAAAAAGTGCTTTTGTTTCATAATCAGAAGTTTAGATCTAGTTTCTCTTTCCTAGTTCTCAAAGTAGCAAAATCTTTCTATCTTTCGGCAAGTACTAGGTTGTATTTTTTATATAATTTTAAATCATTAACCCACCAACTTTGTTTTATTAGCTTGCAGGTTTTTAGCAGGTTGGAGGAAAAAGAGAGGGAGGTGCTGCAGAAAAATCAAGTTTTGGGCCATCCGGAGCACCCACGATCCATCTACCATCCCCCTCCTTCATTCATTTTCTTCCCTAAGCAAGTTTGTAAGCCTTTTTGACCCATTCTTCAAGGGTTAAAAGGAATTTCTTTTTCTTTTAAGAATTGTAGGTAATCATAAATAAAAAGTAGGTGGGCTACATAGCGCCCAGAGTCCATCCCCCTTGGGAGGTCTCGCAATGTCTTTTTATGGTTTGTCACGGGCTATATTCTTTTCCTAGTTAGTTTTAGTTTTCTTTCTTTCATTTTTGGACAAAGTAACGAACACTAACCCGGCATTGATCTACCAAATTACCCAAAGGAGCTTTTGCTCATTTGGGAAAAGATATTCCTTGCCGTAGTAATTAGTCTCACCAATTTTACCTTTTTCGTTTTACAATATCAATTTGGAATAAAAACAATTTGTCATCCTGGTGTATGCTCTTGCCCATCGCGAGTTCGCCCTGAGCTTTGGGATAATCAAAAGCAGGAATGCACACTAATTGATTTCTCACATCTAACTAAGCAAACTCACATTAATAAAAGCAACTTCCCCAAAACATTACGAAAACCCAGCATAATGAGCCTGAGAAATAGTGGGAAAATTCTTCAGGGAAAGCGGGAACTACTAGAAAGCAATCATGGGGTCCCATTAGGCTACATCCTCATTGCTGTAGTGTTGAACACCCCCCCACGACTCCATCTAGCCCACATTTTCCCGTGCAGAGCCATTCAACTCAGAACCAGACATATTCTCAGTACTTCACAGTATATCGAGAATCCCCTTCCCATAACTTAATTCATCCTTAATAACTTTAAAACTAACCAAGACTTCACTTGCAATACATTTACAGCTTTCAGTAGCATTAGACTCTATTCAGCACTAGCACTATCTTCAATTTCATAATTTTCTTTCAAGTCATTTATGTTATTAAATTGCCATATCTATTTTCATGTTGTTGTTATATTAATTTTACTTTCAAGTAGATTGTTTCTGTATTGATTTATCAAAACTCCTAACAAAAACAATTCATTCATAACTAATAAAAGTAAGAGCCATAGCAACTCTTTCATATGGACTACCCCCCTTGGCTCCGTTAGGAGTAGACTAAAGGAGGAGTCAAGATCATGTGACAAGACCTAACTCGAGACTTGCCCCCAAGGATGCACTTAGCAGCTTGAAAATTTTTGCTGCGCTAATTCCCCCCCAGGTGCGTGAAAGGCGGCAACAAGGTCCATACGTCCTCATATCTATCATTTGGGGGTGTCATCTTTCATATTGAGGGAGGCACATCCTAGTGTCCTTGGTCACTTTATGTTATATCTTATGATCATGTATTTGGGGTTTGCTAGTGGAGATGTTTTAAACCTCCTACACCCCCACCAAGACGTTATATTGATGTACCTAGTCACATGTTATGTCTTACATCCCCCCTAGGGCGTCATTAAGGGAGTGTGTCCCCCTTTTCCTAGAGTGATCTATGTATATTTTATCCGACATCTCTTATATGTTGATCTTGATGTATTATCTTTTGATCCTAACCTCAATACTTTTGGGGTTTAGAGTTTTGGATTGTAAGGATCTATTCATAAGATCTCTCACCATTTGTAAAGGGACTTTTGGATCTTGGATTTTCGGCAATAAAGAGAATTTTGTGAAAAATCTTGGACGCTTTGTCAAATGTTCTTGCACATGATTGGAAAGTCGTTTCTCTTGGACATTGCTTGTAAATATATTGTTTCCAAACACGTTTTTGCAGGGGAGCATGTGGATTTGCAGGTGGCGATTTGGTGAGGGTGTCTTTGTGAGGAGACTCCACTTCTCTCTCCCAAATCAATCTCAACTCAGGGAGTATCTTTAATGTATCTTGTTGATCATCTTGATTCTTCATGAGTTGCCTTGTATCTCTTTGTCTTTAGCTTGTGATTCAATTCTAACTATCGGTTGATCGTTTTTGCTAGATAGGGGCGCAATCTCTCTCTTGGAGGAAAATCGATTTGATATGGAAACAACTGGATCTTGCTTGCAATTGCTTTCGAATGGAAGGATCATCATTGTGCTTGGCAGCCGCAAGTATTTCCGAGTATTTTTTACTTTATTTTTACATTTTCGAGATCTACTCCATTTGTCACCATTTAAAATTCAATTTAAAACCCTAGTTTTGTAGATATGATAGATCCAGTGATCTTTTGGGATTATAAATTAAAACCACCCTCTTAAATTATTGAAAACCTCTGAGGACCAAGTTGGGACAAAACCGACTCCATTTACCCATAGATCTAGCACCAGTCTCCTTTAGGCAATTCGCCCTCCCTGGATTAGCGGTTATTTTTCCAAATCTATTAGTTGGGAGTTGCTTGAATTTTGTCTAAATGTCAAATCTTGCGTCGAGTAACAAATCTCAAGTGTCTCTACAAACCCAAACACTCATTTGTGGTCATCTTCGCTTTCATTGCTTAAACCCTAAGTGGATCGATTTGGGTATTTCCTTAGGGACTTGATCTCTCTAGATCTGATACTTTAATCTTTGCTATTAGGATTTATTTTCACAGTTGACCATTATACATCACTCAAAGCCTCTCAACCTAAACCCAACCTCTTGATCCCATAGGTATCCAATAGATCTAGGGTTTCCACCATTCAAGGAATCTTCGTTTCATCCTGTTATCTTCTTTTTGGTTCGTTGGCCTTCATTGGCTAACTAGGGCCTCCCCCTTGATCTTTCCTCTAGCTTGATCTAAAGTGATAAGGGCCAGTCTGGTGTGACAACTACTCTGTATTTGTAGTAGACGAGGCCCTTGCGATGTAACTTGGTTAACTGCCCACCTCTACCGTCCCAAATAGGATAGCATTAGTGACAGCTACACTTTGAGTGATAACATATTTTGGCGTCATTGTCGACGAGATAGAGGCTTACCTCTGGTGTCTACGAGTAGCATTTATCACGTTTATCTTTCGAATCATATCGCATCCGGACTTAAACTCGGTGACTGCGTTTACTTTTGTCTAATTTTATTAACTCATTTCTCTCTCTCGTGTGTTACTTCCCGAACGACTTATTTTTCGGTGAGTGGGATTATTCATTTCACCTAGAAACCCCACAACACGACTCCATCGAGGAGCGACCCCTTATCCATCTGCCTTATATCATGAATACATCTTGTTAAAGTGATGACACGTATAGCACAACCATGAATATGATGTACTCTATATGTGAAATGTCCACTAACACAGTTGTTATAGCTAAACAATAAGAAGATAATAGAGAGCGAGATGAGCAATTTCAAAAAATGATGAACAATGTATGTGATAAAATTGCTCTTACAAATTCAAGTCCTGCTAAACTTCAGAACCCCAACTCGGTTGAGTGTCAACCAAGTCATTGTAAGCGGTCAGCCTACTCAAAAGATTACACCTAATCAACTCTCCCCCAAAAAGAAAGCTCTTGAGGTATCTCTTAAAGACATGAATGATTCCCGTAAGAAAAGAATCTTCCTGCAAATCAGAAGAATATCCCTATAGCCTATTTCGTTGCAAAAGTCGTAGTTGATAAGATCGGTGAAAAATTGTCGATGTCCTGAAATTTCACGACTTTTTCAGGATGTTGATTTTTTCGGCCGAAAAAATCACATGTTTTACTAAAAATCGCACCATGCAAGATTTACAAAAAATCGCGACATTGTAGAAAAAGTTTCCAAGGTCCTGGGATATAAGAGAAAGTTTGAAAATTTGTAGGTATTTTTATAGATTTAAAAACACGGATTTCTAAAAAAGTTGACTCGTTTTATACAAGTGATGTTGATGTCAATAATAATAAATGATAATGTTAAATTCTTAAAGTAAAAAGATGGAAAATAAAAGATAAGGAGAATGTCACTGGAAAATAAAAGATAAGGAGAATGTCACTTTTACTTAAATTTTTAACATTATCATTAATTGTTTCAGGATGTTTGAGAGTGGTTCCAACCTAATCAGACTTCGTATGCAAAAAGTAGAATTTTAGATCCCATTCAAAATTCAACAAACTTAATAGTTTTCAGGATTTTAGGATTGCAACATTTCCACAGGATTCTATCATGTATGAGGGAAAGGGATTGAATTTAATCAAGCACAACAAAATCTCTATGTATTTTGATGTTGGTGGTGTTGATGTTTGATTGCTGAAGTTGATTGACCTCCTCTGTCATCACCTTAATAAAAATCTACTCTTCAATGAAGCAAAATCACTTAAGCATGGCAAGCTTTTTCTACCTTATAACGATTGGATTAGGAAGCTTCATAAAAAATGTAATGTGTTGGCTAATGTCCTTGGCGGAACAATTTCGAGATTCGATGTAGAGGCAAGGGCTAGAGCCTAGAGGAGGGGGGATGACCAATGTTCCAACCGGTGTTGAAACTTCCAAATTTCCAATTTTTAAAACCTTGATGTATCATCTTTTTATTTGGCATCCACTGTATCATATATATCAGTGCATTATGCATATTTATCTGCCAATGTGTTTATCTAATGTTGTTGTTGCTTTATATGTTTAAAATTCTAAAAAAATGAATATATTTTGTATTTTTTAATGTTTATCGCAGTTTGCCGATTTTTATCGTTTTTTTGCCAATTTTTTTGTCGTTGTTGCCAAGAATTTGTATTCGAGACCCTTGCCGATTTTTTGTCGATGTCAATTTTTTCAATTATGGCAAAAGTCAGGACCTCCAAAAGCGACCTTGTGGAGGAGGTATGTGAAGTGTTTGTAAAAAGTTCTCAGCCACACCATATTAATAAGCCACATATATCACTTTATCAAGCCTATCATAACCTAATATCACTTCCCTTGAGCTTCCCCAGTTGTCTCATAACCATGGAGTCAATGTGAAATCCATTGTTAATGAGGGTGTTAAGAAAGAATGCTTTCAATGTCAAAGTTTTGAAGCCTATTTGAAATATTTTGGATAGTGTGCCTAGTTTCTCCAAAAATATACATTAAAAGATTTCATGTTTTCTTTGTGCCTCGGCTCTGGAGTGTGTGATTCTTATCACAGGGATGTTCTCTTTTAGTCCTCGAAACCAAGTATTCTTAATAAAAGTGTCTTTAGACACTAAAGCATCGGAACTAAAATGTCATGTCTAAATGGATGCTAAGTCGAGAAAAACAGTGCTGCTAAACACTACTGCAAATTATTTAAATGTCCTCTGTAGTTGGTTAGTTCCCAAGACACGAGCACTCATCCTGTGTATGATGTAAGTTTGTTTTCCCCTACAAGGCAATAGGGTGGTCACTCCATCGCACCTATGGACGATGGCAGGCAATGGAGGTCATACCAAGTCATTATCTAAGGCCCAGACGGCTATTCAAGGCACCTGCTCTTGGAGAATGGCTAGTGAAAGTTGATCAAAAAGTTTAAATATTAAGTCTTAAAGTGTGCAAAGCTGACTATGAATAAATGCAATAAAGGTTGCTTGTCTAGAGTGTATTGGAAACAATCTGATCATTCTACCCATTTGTGAAGCACCAACATTACCTTATGTTCATCTATCCAACATATGTATAGGTGGTTTCCCTTTTCTCCTTTATCCGAGAGGTCACAATGTTGAGATTGTTAAGTCAAACACTTTAGCTTAGCCTTGTTTCTCCTACATTCACCCATTACTAGCAAAATGGCCAAGTCTGTAAATGAGTACACACTTGGCATTCTTGTTGGAGTGGTTGGTTACTTTGATCTAGACTTATCACGTCCAGCCAAAGTATTCCAAGCACAGCAAGCAGCAGCCCCATCAGCACTAGTTTTATCAGCCACAGTTGAAGAGAGCTCTAACAGGCCTTGGAGGACCGAACCCACGTATGTGGCTAAATGCGGGGATGAATTGTGGCTAGGGGTGAAAGGCCAACCAAGATCGAATATAGCTGGTTTTCCACAAAATCTATTTTAGTGGAGCCGGCTTTTCCTCCCTTCCATAGCAATCGGCCTTCCTTGGTGGGTGGAACCTATAAGAGCAGATATAAATTTATAATACCTCTAAGACCCACAAACCTTCCATCTATAGCGGATCGAACCTCTATTATAAGGAGGGGCCTATCCTTTGGCGGGCAGATATAATGAATGATGTTTTATATTCATGATCGCCAATTAAATGCCACTTTATATTTTAGTCTTGCTGCTAACATAAATAAGGGAGCATACTTTATCAATTTGTGCATGCAACATCAGTGGATTTCAGTTTGGTTATTATTTTGATCATTCTTGACCTGGTCAAACCAGTTTCACCAAGTCAATAGCAAGATCCAAGATAAGGTTGGCAACCAGTGCTCGATTTTGGTTATTCACGGCCATTCAGTGTTCATTAGATTGCTCCATGCTCCACACAATGGTTTTATATGATGGCTTGCATTATTTTTATTATTATCAGCAATTACAGGCCATATCTTTATTATTCGGACATGGATGGATTTATAGATGGATTTCTTGATGGGCACATGGTGTATGAGTACTCGTTCCTAGTGGATTTGGACATTCAAGTAATAATGGCACATTTAGTTTTTGGTTTCGAGCACAGGTACTTGATGTTATGGTCAATTCGTTATCCAGCAATAGATTGCCATGTAAAAATGGCATGTAGATGATTTTCAGAGATTACTCATGTCCTCCTAGGGCACTACAAAGGACACATGGTTATGGGTACTCATCATTACCATATTCCCATGTCTCTGTATTCAATTTTGGACTCAGATGGGGCCTTGGATCACTTAGCAATGAGTTACAGGCATTTTTATTTTTCTTGGGTGATGTTGCGCAGGAAATTAATGGAAGAATGGCTAACTAACAAGGAAATCAATTTGGCCCGGTGAGGCAAGGAAATGACATGAGAATTGTCTGGGAATTAATATCGATGCTTTCTACACCTTCTGGCTTGGTCTTCATCACTTGTAGGGTCCATACGTCCTCATATCTATCATTGGGGGTGTCATCTTTCATATTGAGGGAGACACGTCCAAGTGTCCTTGGTCACCTTATGTTAATATCTTATGATGATGTATTTGGGGTTTGTTAATGGACATGTTTTATACCTCTTAGACCCCCACCATAATGTTATATTGATGTACCTAGTCACATGTTATGTCCTACTTCCCCCCTAGAGCATCATTTAGAGGGTGTCCCCCTTTTTTTAGGGTGATCTATGCATATTTTATCCAGCACTTGTTAGTCGTTCATCTTGATCTATTGTCTTTTGATCCTGGCCCTCCATACTTGTGGGGTTTAGGTTTTTGGATTGTGAGGATCTATTCATATGATCTCTCGCCATTTGTAAGAGGACTTTTGGCTCTTAGATTTTCGACAATTAAGAGAATTTTGTGAAAAATCTTGTTAACTTTATCAAATGTTCTTGCACATGATTAGAAAGTAGTTTCTCTTGGACATTGCTTATGGATCTATTGTTTCCAAACACGTTTTTGCAGGGGGGCATGTGGATTTGCAGGTGGCCATTTGGTGAGGGCGTCTTTATGAGGAGACTCCACTTCTCTCTCCCAAATCGGTCTCAACTCAAGAGTATCTTTATCATATCTTGTTGATCATCTTGATTTTTCATGAGTTGTCTGGTATCTCTTTGTCTTTAGCTTGTTATTCGATTCTGACTATTGGTTGATCATTTTTGCAGGATAAGGGCGCACTCTCGCTCTTGGAGGAAAATCGATTTGATTTGAAAACAACTGAATCTTGGTTGCAATTGCTTTTGGGTGGAAGGATCATCACAATGCTTGGCGGCCGCAAGTATTTCTAGGTAGTTTTTGCTTTATTTTTGCATTTTCGGGATCTATTCCATTTGTCACCATTTAAAATTCAAAGTTTAAAACCCTAGTTTTGTAGATCTGATAGATCCGGCAATCTTTTTGGGATCATAAATCAAAACCCAACTCTAAAATCATTGAAAACCTTGAGGGAGCAAGTTTGGGCCAAAACCAACTCCATTTACCCACAGATCTAGTACCGGTCCACTTTAGGCAATTCGTGCTCCTTGGGTTAGTGGTTATTTTTCTAGATCTATCGGTTGGGTGTTGCTTGAATCTTGTCCAATTGTCAAATCTTGCATCAAGTAACAAATCTCAAGTGTCTTCACTAATCCAAACCCTCATTTGCGGTCATCTTTACTTTCATTGCTTAAACCCTAAGTGGAACAATTTGCGTATTTCCTTAGGCACTTGATCTCTCTAGATCTGATACTTTAATCTTTGCTATTGGGATTTATTTTCACGGTTGAATATTGTTAAACTAGTAGCAACAAGGAAGGTCTTAAATTAGGAAACCAGTTGTATTTTATTTACTTTTCCTAAGTTTACTTTGGAAAATAAATTAAAGTCATCTAAATTAACTTTAGTGAACCACTAGTTAAAGTGAAAGTGAAATTAGGGTTTTTCCTTTACCACTAGTTAAAGTGAAAGTGAAATTAGGGTTTTCGCTTTACCTAAAGTTATAAAAGAGAGATCAATTGGTGGAGAGAACACACACACTTGTATTCCGATAGAGACAGGATACAAATAGGGAGAGAAAGTCAGGCAAAGGATTTAGCTGAGAAGACGGAGGAGTGAGCAACAGGATCATCGAGCTTCGTACAGCTAGATCGTACAGTCACACAGGAGGGTGTTGAGGTTTAGCTGTGATTTGCCTAGTTATTCTGTCGGGTGCTGCAGTCGCCAAGTTTGGGTGAATTTGCAGTGATTGTAAAAGTTCCATATTTTCTCATGATAAAATCTATATCTGCTTGTTGCACCAGTTTTCCCATCTTGTGTTTTTCCAGGGATTTCCATACGCAAAATAATAGTGTCAATATTGTGATGTGATGTTGTGATTTATTTCTCAGTTTTATATTCTGTTGCATACTGTAAAAGATATTCATGTGTGGTTATCAGTTGATATTTTGCATGCACTCTTTAGCCCTAGTTGAATATTAAAGGAAAATTTACAAATATTACACATCACCTAAAACCTCTCAACCTAAACCCAACCTCTTGATCCCATAGTTATCATTATAAATCTAGGGTTCCCATCATTCAAGGCATCTTTGTTTCATCCTTTTATACTTGGCTTGTGTCTTGTTTTTGGTTCGTTGGCCTTCATTGGCTAACTATTGTCTCCCCCTTGATCTTGCATCTAGCTTGATCTAAAGTGCCAAGACCAGTCTGGTGTAACAACTACTTTGTATCAGTAGTAGACGAGGCCGTTGCGGTATCACTTGGTTAGCTGCCCACCTCTACCATCTCGAATAGGATACCATTAGTGGTAACTACACTCAGTGATAACAGTCCATGGTGTGAATCCTATTCTTTTGATGCTTCTTGTTCTTTTTCTTCCTCTTCTTCACAATCTATGTAAAATAGTTTCTTCTCAGTGCACTTGTGACCGTTATTGTATTTGTTATCACTGTTGTAACAAAGCCTTTTTGCTCTTTTTTCCTCTAGTTGTTGTTGCGTCAACCTTCTAAGTTGTAGATGATTCGAGACCATACTTCCTTCTTTATAGTTGTAAGTGTTAGACTTCCTTGTTGCCAAAATTTTCTTTTCAACTTTTCATGTCACCCTAAATGCATGCTCCAAGGATTTAGGTTCATAATGGCGAACCACATGTTGGATGTTATCCTTCAAGGTTCCAATAAAGAGATCCAACAAATTATCTTCTGAAATATTCTTCACTCTAAGACTTAGCTTCTGAAACTGCTTGACATGTTATGTAACTGAACCTTTTTTCTTGAGATTTACCAACTGGCTAAAGAAAGTGTTGCCACTTATATCCGCATAATGTTCAATCAATTCTTCTATGAATATACTAATATAGTCTAAGAGATAATAGAGTCATTTTTTATGTCACAAAGCCATTGGTACCATATAGATTGATCAAGATCTAAATATAAGGATGCAATAGTTACCTTTTGCAATTTTGGCACCTGGTGTAGATCAAAGAATTGCTCCATCTGGGATATCCAAGTTATTGGATCATTGTCATCAAACTTTCTCATATCAATCTTAGGAATAAAGTAGTTCTTTGGACCTAAGTTTAACCCATGATAATGTAGTGAATCATCAAATTTTGAAGACTTGAACTGCTTATTCTCCAATTGTTTTTCAATTTTCTCAATAGGTGACTAGAATAAGTCCCATTTTTCTTCCTTATCCTCTTCTTGAGTAGATAAATGAGGAATAAAGCTATGTTTTATATCATTAATCAATTCATTCAATTCTTGAAGATCTTCTTTACTTGTCATCCCTTGATCCTCTTTGCTAGCCATCTTATTTGCCAATTTAACTAAGTCATCCATTTTCACATTCCCTTTAATCATATCTTCCAACTTAGACACCCTAAAAGGTATGTCTTTACTTCAATCGTATGTCAAGGATGAACCCTCTAGTGGTTTGAGTGGTGTGATTTTTTCCACTTCCTTTTGGTGGCATTTTGAAGAATATAAATATATATCACACCCTAGGGTTCACCACAAATAGATCATTCTACTCAAAGTTATTCAAATTTACAATGGCATACATTTTCAAACCCTGATTGGAAGATTGTTTTCTGGCTGACTTGGAACTGGGGTAAATTTGAAATTCCACCTCCTCTTTGTTTAAAACTTTGGCCTGTTATATCCTGATGTGTCCTATTTGCCATGCCGCAAGTCTGACCTAATTCGGATGCTCCAGTAAGAAGTTATTGCAAATGTCCCAACACTTCTTATTTTTGGTTTGTCCAGAAGAGCAAACTTGTACGGTATGGCATGTGTCCAATATTTTGAATCTGACGATGAAAACTCTACCACATATACTATAGTCTGTCTTCTTTCTAATGCAACAGGTCTCATTCAATTTGGATCTTAGATGCCCCAGATATGACCTTTTCCCCCATAACCCCTGTTTAGACTAGTTTTTGGACCACTAAAAACCCCTATATTCTAAGGCAAATATCTTCAAACCTGTAATGGCTCAGGATCTGAATTTTTTACCACAACTAGCTTGGCCTTTTTAAGAGATGGGTTTTGAGTTTTGTTGTCTGAAACCTTATAGAAATAAAATTATAGTGAATATACCAAGATGACTCGTTTTGAAAAAACCAGTCCCGAGGAAAGAGCTCTCATACCAAATGTTATGCAACCAAGTCCCAGAAATAGCATAAAAAGAGCTGAAATAGACCATAAGAAAGTTATCCACACCTTAAAAATGAAGAACAGAGATGAATAGCAAGCTTCTTCGAGGGGGGAACGTCCTTACACAATGTACTAAGTACATAAGACAAAACACCAAGATGACTCGTTTTGAAGAAACCAGTCCCGAGGAAAGAGCTCTCATACCAAATGTTATGCAACCAAGTCCCAGAATTAGCAAAAAAAGAGCAGAAATAGACCATAAGAAAGTAATCCACGTCTTAACAATGAAGAACAAAGATGAATAGCAAGCCTTTTCGAGGGGGGAACGTCCTTACACAATGTACTAAGTACATAAGACAAAACACAATATGATGACTAAAATGAAAATATCTCCTTCCTATATATAGGAGACAAAGGTGTACAATAACAACTAATAGACCCACTAATAGACCCAAGCCAACATCAATAATACGGAATGCACCACAATATAGGGGGTAATGCGCCACTCTATAGGGGGTAATGTGCCATCATTGAGAGTTTAACAATCTAAGCATGGATTTCTCTCATTCATCTTCAACCAACAAGATGAATTCATGGATCGGCCTGGAATATCTAGAATGCCCCCCCCTAGTGTAAACATGTGACTCAAATAAGGGATTGGTGGTGACCCAACCCTCATCAAAGACCAGATCACCCACTCTAGGCAATTGTGTGAGGTCTCACAGTGGGCGCAATGGGAACTCTTCTCTTCACTCATCGCATCTTACAAGTGTTGAGTTCATTAGGGGCCTCATCTTATAGCATGCACCCAAGTTTTCTCCCAAAAGATAATTCATAAGTTTTGAAAAAAGCAGAATTCACTTTAACTCTGTACCAGAGATCTTTTTATAGCAGTATAAACATAGGATGCTATGTCATATTATAGTGCTGTCCATGGCATACAACACTCCCTTAAGGAAGCACAAAAGAAACACCATAAAGGCAACCACAAGGGATGCTCAGCAATGCAATCATAATTACCAGACCAAAAGACTATGCTCCAATATGAACAGAAGTTTTCCACTTCATTGCCTCCTTGTGATATTTGGACTAGAGAAACAATTAGAAAAAAAAAAACCATGGAAATCCAAATATACCTGTCGAAACAATACCCATGTATAGCATGTATCATGAATAGTTTGTGTGATACCCAAGATTCGCCATGTTGATTTCAAAAGCTCCATGACTTCTTCTACTTCCTAGTAAATGGGGAAAAAAAATGATGTATACATAAAAAGAACAAACAGTAAGGATGTAAGCTGCAGATAAATTAGAAATACTGAACCAACAATATCCTAAAAGAAAGATACACGATAACAATTTTGCTTTCCATAACCTATGTAAACAACCATTCACATTAAAACAAGCAGCAAGCTGATAAACAAACCTCAACAAGCCTGCCCTCATCTAATGTGTCAAACACACTACATAAAAGCTTCTCATAGAGTCGAACATTTAAATGATAACCATCTGCCCAATGACAGACTTCGCCTGTTATGTCACCCCGTGCAGGCCTCTCTGCAAGAGCAAGAGCAACTCCTCTCATAGCTTTTAAAGATTCTGTACGCTGAGTTACACCTGCTGGAGAAGGAAGACCCTAAAAGAAGAAGAAAACAGATGTAATTTTTATGGACCAGGCATTGGAAATGAAACCTCTAAATGATATATTCAGTACAACAATCAAGCGTCAAAAAAGAAATCCATCATGACAAATTTAGAATGGCATATTCCTTGTCTACCTGGCTCAATAAATGTTATCTTACTTGACTGGAGAATGATGCACATTGGACTCCAATGGTTCTAACACAATAAATAAATCCTTTGGCTGCACTGAAATACAATTAAAGGATGTGTTACCTCTCACAAGCATGTACCTCAGCTTCTTCAATCTTCATTAGAAGGACTCTTAATTCAGTTGCAATTCGTTCAGATGTATCAAGCCGAACAGCTGGGTGATTCAGAAGTCCTTCTTCTAGTATATTTAGCTGAGACATATAGCAAGTAAGCAAGTATTAGATAAAATGAAGCAAGAGATAAGCATCAAAGAGTGGTGATATTCTCAGTACAAAATGTTGTGAGGACTCATCACCTGCCGCTTTTGCCACCGCAAATATGATTTTTTGTCAGAGAAATCAGACTGTGAGAGGCAACACAAGAGTTCCAAAGGAACCAAGAGAGTGTCCATCCGTTTGCCCACTCTACCTGCAGCAGCATGGAGCAAACCTTCTCTTGTTCGCCTATCACTGGCTTCAGAAATCTGAAATAAAGGAATGCAAAAGAAACATATTCATAATATGCAACAAAATCCCAACAGATCATATAAAGTCCTACAAGCAGGCAGACGAGTTATCATAAAATGGAACCATTGTAGCAAAAAATAGTGGAAAAAACATGCCGTTTGTTTCCCTTTTTGCCCTCAGCCAAAATCTTTTCTCTTGTTGCTCAACCCTTTGCCCAATGTGTTAACTCTATATGAATTCCATCCATTTTTAGAATAGAGTTGTTCCTTGTGTGCTATAGAAGGAAAAAATATAAAACACCAATAATGGATTCCTTGTGTGCACAGAAGTAAATATCTAGGTTGAGTAGTTCCATTGGGAGAAGGAGAAGCAGCCAAGTGTCTAACATGAGTTCAGGCTTATTACAGTCTATGGACTGTATTTTTGGGCTAAAACTGAAATTAGTTATAAAACTGCTAAGTCTACTTAACTAAGTTCATGCAACCAAGTAGCAAACAAGATACATCAAAAATGAAATCACTAATCTAAGACTCTAGACAATCAATTTCATTACACAATAAACTTTTCAGCATGAAAGATCACAACTCTCACTCCAATCTATTATTTAACAATCACAATGTGTGGAGCTTCAACTCCTGTTTGTTGCGATCTTGAGCCCACAATAACGACACAGTAATCAACAAGCAACAATTATATGGAATAGTGCCACTCTGGCTGTGCCAATAGACAAAATCACCTATGTGTTCAATGCAGGCAAGTCTAAACGCAAATTGTTTGGGTCACTTTGCAGTATGGATTCAAGGTAACAGATGAAACAGCTAAAATAACCTCATGTCAATAAGGTAAGGCCATAAAAACAATTTCATCCATTAATGTAGGGTCAGCACATTCCCACAATCCTTCATGGGGCAAAGGTTGGGGCTAGAAGACCATGAACCAACCCCAAAAGCAGCAATACACTGTTAAACTGTAATGCTGCAAATTTCACAACTCAGGACAATTGTGATGATAATCTTCAATGTGGAAAAGTGAAAGGGTTTTTTAATAGATGACAGGACTCAGGAGTGCATCATCCCATAGTGATCATGCAATCCTACCAGCAAACACAATGTGTAGCACACAAAATACATAGAGTTGTGCATTGTTGCAAAGAGATGAGACAAAATGTATGCTAGGAAAATATAAATGTTGATGCATTTGGGACAAGGTGAGGCTAAGGTAAGGGGTGTGGATCCCACAAGGACATAATTAAGAACTCAAGTAAAACCAGTGTGACTTTATATGTGGCTAGAGGGGCTAGGTGAGTAGTTTTAGGTGTTCCAATGGCCAACTCTAAGGGATTTGACATCGCTAGAGCAAAAATTCTAAGCTAGAACAACTTGCAAAAGAAAAGGGCTAGAACACACAAAGTAAGCAATAAGAGGCGATGGTACTCAAATGAAAACGCAGAGAACCTCTGCATAGTTATGTAATATGTACCTAAGTACACAAACTACACATGTACGTAGGGCTCATACATAGGGTTCATGTGATTGTGTGACAGGCCCAAGTTTTGACATTATACTTGCCCCTTTGACTTAAGAAGAATGTATATGTCAATGCCATCAAGTGTCAAAATGTTTATTAACCACATGTGAACTAAGATACAAATGAAAAAGGGAAGAGACAATCCCTGTGGCTGCTCATGATTGGGATCTCTTCACACCTCAATGTTAGGAGTGATGTGTGATGGAGTCATTGTATTTCTCGTCCAAGCCTTTGAATACCTATACATGTATAACAATGTAAATGACTAAGAGTAGTGTGGTTGACTTAGAGATGTGCAGTGATAACAAGCTTCGCAGTATTCCATTTTACAAATTAGATGGGAATCTGTACACTTGATTTAGTCTAGTTCAATGGTTGCCAAAGCATTTATCAAGTGCAATGATGATATGCAATGCTAAGCCTGTAAAGCTTTGTTGTCAAAGAAGGTAAGGATAATTGATTGCCAACTAACACCCCAGTGAAGCTACAATAATTTACCATGGAGCTCCACTATAAAATAGGATAAGTGATCCACCCAGCAGTTGGCATTGTTTGTCGACTTCAACCTCAACAGATTCAATATCGACTTCAACAAGTTTCGCGCCTCGACAAGTTCAGCATCGACTTCGATAAGTCCCGCACCTCGACAGGTTCAGCATTGACTTCGATAGATTCAGCATCTCGACATGCATCGTCAACGAACAACGACAAATTGTCTCTCTTTCTTACTGCCATCTGTAACGGTTGAACTTCTGAACCGTTCCAACTTCTCTTGTAACTGAACATAACGAGCAAACAACCCAAGCGTTCTAAGCACTCTATTTACGCAGGTACATTATTGTAATTTACAGAGTAATGAACAGTAATGAAGTGACAAAGATTGGTTCGAATTCTTGCATATTGTCTGTGTGTGTGTATGTTTCTGTGTGTAGTGTATTTCTTGCTTTGCTTATTATTAATACGCTTTCGCCATAACAGAGCTCGATTCATACAATCAAACTGTTGTCCCCATCGTGCACCTGGGCACGGTCGAATCATTAGTATCAGAGCTTGTCCGTACTTAAGACGTGTGTAGACACTTCTATCAAGGTTACCTGACTTATGCCTGTTCAAACACGCTTGCAAATTCAGCAATCCAAGCAGACACTACCTTCGACTTCGAAGCATCTATCTACTCGCACTGAAAAACCAAAGATAGTCGAAGAAACAAACAATAGACATGCAACTGATGAGACAAAGCAACTCATAGAGCAAGCACTAGCTCGACAGTGAACCAAAATGTTCGCCTAGTTCAATGATATTCTCACGCGATTCGCCTCGACATCAAGAGAATTCTCAACAAGATCCAACTCTGACAAAATCAGTCTATTCAAAGTGCAAATGAATTTGGACATATCGAATCCTTAAGGAAAGATTGACGCGGAATCCATAGACAATTGGGTACAACCACTGGAATCCTATTACTCTGTGAACCAACTCAGAGAAGCTAAAAAGATCACCAGTGCATCTTTACAGATGTCAACCTCTGTGCACTGTTGATGGGAGAACCTATCGACAAAGATGGAGAAAAACTGAGACCCCATAGATACATGGGAAAAATTTGTCGAGTACGTCTAGAAGGAGTTCTACCCACCCAAGTACATTGAACAGCAGTATAAGAAGTGGCAGCAGCTAAGGCAATGGAAAGACCAATCCATGCAGAGTTACACCGACGAGTTCTATCGACTAATGGCTAGACTTGGCGTTCAAGAAGAAGAGAAATTGCTTGTTTTAAAGTGCATCAACGGATTATCGCTATACATTCAGCAAGAGATGGAGTTTCTGACTATCCGTGCTCTTGTGGATGCATTCCACTATGCCAGTAAGCTCGAAGCCAAACAGAAAGGAAAAGCACAATTCGCGACTAAGCCGACAAGACGAACATCCGACAAGAAGTCACCATCCAACTCCAAAAAGTCAACACACCCTTCTCAGTCCACTCTAACAAAGCAAGACCATGGCAAGAAGCACTCTCAGATTGACAAGAGGGAACGTAGCAAACAACCCCCTGCCGGGAAATGGTGTGATTACCACAATTCATCATGGCATGATACGTCTGAATGAAAGGCTCGAAAGACATTTTTGGCAAAATTGTCTACCTTCGACTTGTCCTACAAAACCCTGGTAGAATCTGATCCAGAAGCATCGACCTTTTTGACATCGACATCGACCACTCCAACAGCCTCGACTATCGTCGACAAGGAAGAACGAGAGTGCCTTTTCCATACACAGATATGGGTTCAAAACAATCCATTGCATTTGATTGTGGATAATGGCAACCATAAGAACTTTGTTTTGTGAAGACCTCGTGAATTTTAGCATTAGCATGAACACTTAAAAAATTTGCAAACTAACAGATAACAAATGACAAGTGCAGTAAAACATCAACACATCAAAAACACTAAACACAAGAGTTTTTCACTGGGAAAACCTTTAAAGGACAAAAACCCAAAAGCATTAGTAATTCATCTCTGAAAATGAGATGACTGAGTTTTTTCAAAAATTCCCAAACCCTGTTGGGCTTGATCCACAGGTAAAATTCACAAAAGAATAATTTTAACATAAGAACCAAATTAGGGATTTTCTGCCCTAATTCATCTAGTTGCCCAGAAATGGCTGCCCGAATAAGTTGTTGCCTGCCTAAGCCTGTTTTTCGGCTCCCCAAAAATACTGTCAGGTTGCCCGGATTATTTCTCTATTGCCCGAGGTCTTGTATGCCTGCCCGAACTTGCTGCTGACCTGCCCGGACTTGCTGCTGACCTGCCCAGACCTGCTGCTGATCTTCCCGAGCCCTGTCCAGGCTGCCTGAATTGTCTACCCTTCCCGAGCTGCTTCCCAAACCACCGGCTGCCCTGTTTGAGGTCCTGCCCGAACCTATGTTGCCCTGTCGAAGGTCAGACAAACCTCTTAAACACTTGCCCGGACCCTCAAAGGGTTGCCCGGAATGTGGTAGCAGGCAGCCTGTTGCTGCCGGAGGCTAGGGGCAGTCTGCCCAAGCCTTACGAGGCTTGTTGTGGATGCTCGGAGGTAGAGGAGGGATGTCGGAGGTGGAGGAGAGTCGCAAGCTTGTCGTGAGGATGGGGGCCTGCTCGTGGAGGAATAAAGGTTTCCTGTGGAAGATAGTAGCAGCCGTGAAGGAGATAACGGCTAGGGTGAAACCCTAGCACGTGTAGAAAAGAGAAGAAAGTTGTTGTTGTTGTTTGTGCTTGAAACCCTAGGTTAGGGTCTATCAAAACCAAATGTGGGTTCCCTAGCTAGACTCATCCATGCTAGGGCATAACCACAAAGATATCCTTCTCTTCCAAAACCAGTAAAAATCTTCCTTCAACAATTGTGAGAGCAAGAGCAAGTGTGTGTGTAATAATGAAATGGATTGATCTTCTTTTATAGCCTTTAAGTCACCTATAAGCGGACCAAAACTCAAAAGAACAAAATAATATTAATTTATTCTTTTATTACTTTGACTTTTACCTTTTGTGGTACCAAATGTCTTTTTTCACTTTCACTTTGACTCCTTAGTGGTACTAAGGGTCCTTATGTATTTTAGACTTTTACTTTAGCCTTCTTCAAGTGCCCCGTGGTCAAAACAAGTGGTCAAGGTTGTCCTTCATCCCCACTCAAAGTACATCATCATAAACAGGGTGAATTAATAATGCTTTTATCTCACACTCTGTGTGACACCAAGATCGCATACTAAGGTGTCTTAACCAAGGGTAGCTAAGCCTTGGAGAAGATCACAAATCCCACTGATCGAGGGTTAGAATGTCACACATGCCCAAACCCGCTCTAGGGCTTATAGTGTTATCCTAGTAACAGACCAGGTGCTTCAGCCATAGGCTGCATAATTTGAAACAAGGTCAAATACTTGGTAAAAGACCAAGCACCTCCATTCTCCCGGAGAATGGCCCTCAGCCTCGAGCTGAGTCCCTAGTCTCGGACTAGGTTAAATTCCTAGTAACTGACCAAGTGCCTCCAATCTGGTCCCGGACCAAATGTCTCCATTCAATAGAATGGTCACTCAACTCAAGGTTGAGTCCCCCAATGTTGGATTGGTTCCATATCCCGGTGCCAGACCAGATATCCCCATTCAACAGAAAGGTCAGTCAACTCAAGGTTGAGTCCCCCAGTGCTGGACTGGTTCCACATCTTGGTCCCAGACCAGATGTCTCCATTCTCCTAAGAGAATGACTCTCGATGCTGCTCAAAAAAATCAACAACTAGACCTTGTCACCACTCCACATCCTCAACCTTATAATATCAGTTGGATGAAGGATGGACAGGAACTAAGGATCACCCAACAATGCAAACTCACCTACTTCATTAATCCTTTTGAAGATGAAGTACTCTGTGACGTGGCACTGCTTTGCGTAGCTGACGCCTTGTTTGGGAAACCTTACTTATGGGAGACATGGTATACCAGAGCGACGACCTACACCAACGATTGCAATGATATCTGCTAAATAGACAAAGAAGCCCATCAACCATGCTCAGAGATTCGCATTAATCATGATTAAGCCTCAACATCCCACGAAACTGCAGCAACTAGTCAACTCACCGACCAATGAAGCTCCCGATAGCAGCAACAGATCGACAATATTCTTGATGAATACCGAAATGTATTTCAAGAGCCAGACGAAGTACCTCTACATTGTCAGGTAAAACACTCCATTGAACTTGCTCTTGGTTCTTCATTGCCTAACGCATCTGTTTACAAAAGATCCATTATCGAGCATGAAGAGATTCGCAGACAGAGTCAAGATTTGATCAACAAAGGTCACATTTGACCCAGCTCCTCTCCTTGTGGAACTGCAGTGTTCCACGGAGATGCGTCCCGAAGGGTTGGGGACGAATTTCGGCGTTTCTCGCGTCCCAAGGACGCCAAAACTCCATGCGAAACGTCTCGGGACGTCTTGCTTTCGGCGAAACTTAGCGAGATGCAGAACAAAATGTTTCGGTGGGCAACGAAACTTGACGAAATTTGGGGGGACTTCTTGACGTCCCTCCTGAAACTCCGAAACTTCGTCAAGACTTGTGGGCGTCCTGCCCGAAACTCCGAAACTTTGACAGGATATTTTCAAATCTTCTTAACCTACACTTAAAAATAAATAAAATTGAAACAAGAGTTTAATTAAATAAATCATTAAAGAAAACTTATATATTAAAATTTAAAATTTGAAACATAAAAATATATTCCTAAGCTATCAAGATCAACTCTTTAATATTTATTTCTGATTTCATTTGGCATTAAAAACTTACAAAGCCATGAAAGTTTATTCAACAACCATCGTGAGAGGAGAGAGTAACAAATTTGAAATATCATCGATTCATTTTTTCAATCACTTAAAAGTCAAATCTGAAATATCAAATATCAAATGACAAAGACTCAGAACATAGAAGTGAAAAACATGAAATATGATGTTCATGTTAATCATAGATTCATATATTGATTATTAATATAATGATAATCTTGATGAATCGTGTAATGTGTTTGAACTTTGCATTTACATTGCATGATTGCAGAATGATGAATGTAGCATTACTATTTAGTAATTCACTAATTTGCATAAAATGGTTTGTTATTGTTGGGATTTATATTTTTCAAATTTTTTATATTTTTAAATTTTTTATGACTATCGCATTCTGTCGTCCCCCCATCCCCCCTGAATTTCTCTAAAATTTGGGGGTGGTCTCCACACGTCCTAAATTTGCATCTCCCCGCTCCCGCGTCCCACCGTCCCGAAACCTTGGGGGAACATTGTGTGGGAGTCCAGTCGTCCTCATTCCAAAGAAAGATGGAACTCGACGCATGTGCATCAACTATCAGGCTCTCAACAAGATTTCAATAAAGAATAGATACCCTCTGCCAAGGATAGACGAACTAATCGACTGTCTGAAAGGTGCTAAATCCTTTACTAAGCTCGACCTCAAGTCAGGATATCATCAAATTCTGATCAAGCCCAACGATGTATGGAAAACTGCTTTCAAAACCAAGGATTGTTTGAATGGTTAGTCATGCCTTTCGACTTACACAATGCACCCGCAACCATTATGCGATACATGGATGACATTCTTCGACCTTTCATCAGCAAGTGTGTCATTGTCTACCTAGACGATATCTTGATTTTCAGTCAATCAAGGGAAGAACATGTCCAACAACTTCGACAAGTCCTCGACACTCTTCAACAACATCGACTCTATTTGAACATGGACAAATGTTCATTTGCGATGAACAACATCAAATATTTGGTGTCAGTAAACAACTCTGCAAACATTCACGTCGATCCAAACAAAGTACAAATCCTTAAAGAGTGGCCCATTCCTCAAAAATTCATGAACTAAGAAGTTTTCTTGGTTTGGCGAAATTTTGCCGACAATTCGTACTTGGCTTCAGTCACATAGCCTGGCCTTTGAATCAGTTGACTAAGGGAAATGCGAACATTGTCTTCAAATGGACATCGACACAACAACAAGCTTTTGAGCAGCTCAAACACAAGCTCTGTACTACACCAATACTTTTGTTACCTTATTTGCATCAGCCTTTTGAGATTGAGACAGACGCATCGAACTATGCCTTGGGCGCAGTGATCACTCAGTCTAGTCACCCAATCGCTTTTCATTCCGAAACTTTCAACGACACCATCATAAGGCATTCGATGTACGAAAAGGAACTGTATGCCATTATGCAGGCCCCTAAGCAATGGAGACATTACATTCTTGGCAAGGAAACATTCATTTTTACAGACCACAAGCCTTTACAGTTTTCCCCGTCCCAGTCGAAGTTACAAACAACTCGACAACTCAAGTGGATTAATTACCTGCAACAATTCCAGTTGATAATTAAGTATCGGAAAAGTAAAGAGAATGCCGCAGTCGATTGTCTGAGTCGACCACCCATTACTCTCCTTTTTACAGTGATGAGTATGAAGGGATACGACATCACTACTTGGTCTCAATTGTATTAGGTAGACTGCGATTTTTCTGCAATTTATCAACAGCTTCAAACCGACCCGTCGTCCACTACCAACTATTTCCTGAAAGATACCTTGCTATACAAGCTTGGACAGCTTTGTGTATCGACAGGTGAGCACCAAAAAAAGCTCATTTGGGATCACACTACAGCAAGACTGCAGGACACTTTGTAGTAGCGAAGACCCTTCCATCCTCCAAAAGTATTTTTATTGGCCTTCACTTAAGTATGATGTCAACAAGCACATTCAATCATGTGTGGTTTGTGCCATTGCTAAACCACCGAATCGACGACAAGAATTGTACATGCCTTTGTCAGTTCCTAGTCGACCATGGAAATCTATTTCTATGGACTACTTGTTGAGATATCCTACCACAAAACATCAGCATGATGCGATCTTAGTAGTCGATAGATTTTCCAAGATGGCCATTCTCCTTCCATGCAAGAAGACTACAACAACGCTGCAGACTGCTCAGCTCTTCTTAGGACATGTCTAGAAACATTATGGCTTAGCAACAACCATCATTTCTAACAGAGATGCCAGATTTGTCAAAACCTTTTGGAAGACTCTCTAGCAACAGCTCGATATGTGACTCTCCTTATCAACAGCTTTCCATCCTCAAATAGACGAACATACGGAAGTTGTGAATCGCTTGGTAGTACAACTACTCTGCGTGTACAACCACAAGCATCGTCTGAGATGGGATGAAAGTCTCCCATATATACATCACAGTTACAATCATGCTCAACACAGCTCTACAGGCAAGAGTCCATTTGATATCTGTTATGGATTTCAACCCTCAATGCCCATCGACTTGATTAGATCATCGACACAGTCGAACAACACCGACTTTGACCAACAAGAAGTTGAAAAAGCATTGAAGTTTCGAGATCAAATCTGCAACATCCAGAAACAAGCACAGGAAATGTTGCAACGAGCTAATGCGAAAGCTAAGGCCCGACACAATAAGCATCGTATTCCTCATTCATTTCAAATTGGGGATCAGGTATGGTTGCATCTCAAGAAGGAACACTTCATTGGTCCATACAGGAAGCTGAATCCTTTGCGATATGGTTCGTACAGTATCCTTAAGCAGATTGGAGAAAACGCTTTCCAGCTCGACATTCCTTCATGCCTGAGTCTGCATCCAGTATTTAATGTGGATCTACTTTGACCATACCACGCACCATTGTTGGAATAGAACGACTTGCAGACAATCGAACCCGAAGGAATCCATCTAGATGTTCAGGAGCCTCTTCCTTGCGACACCATTGTGGGACGACGCATACGCCATACAAGCACAAACGCAAATCCCTTGTTTCAGGTAGCTAAAGTCGGACAGTTCCCAGCACAAGGAAAATGGCACTCTACTACTGAACTAACCAACAAGTTTCCTCATCTGTACAAGCAAACAATGGGGACCATTGTTTCTTAAGGCAAGAGGTATGATCCACCCAGCAATTGGCATTGTTTGTCGACTTCGACCTCGACAGGTTCAATATCGACTTCGACAAGTTCCACACCTCGATAGGTTCAGCATCGACTTTGACATATTCAGCATCTCGACATGAATCGTCGACACCGGCGACCGACGAACTACAACAAATTGTCTCTCTGTCTTCCAATCGTCTGTAACAGTTGAACTTCTGAAGCGTTCCAACTTCTCTTATGTAACTAAACATAATGGGCAGACAACCCAAGCGTTCTCAACACTCTATTTAAGCATGTACATTATTATAATTTACAGAGTAATGAAGCAGTAATGGAGTAACAGAGATTGGTTCAAATTCTTGTATATTGTATGTGTGTGTGTATGTTTCTACGTGTAGTGTATTTCCTGCTTTGCTTATTATTAATATGCTTCTGCCATAACAGCAATCGATTCATACAATCGAACTGTTGTCCCCATCATGCACCTAGGCACGATCGGATCAATCAGGAAAACTTGATCACCACTTGACACCTTAGTGGAGGAGTGGAGTGTATAACACATTGCCCCACTACCACATAGGGTAAAAGCATTTTGAAGAATAATTGATTCCCTAGTGGTATCATGTCAGTGTCATTGAAACTTGCCAGTCCAAAGCATTTCACAAGTTACACCCCCCTGAACCATAGTTTTAAAAATTAGAATCGCACTCAGAATCAGTCAAGGTCAACTCAGAATCGGAATCAAAATCGGTCATAAATTGGCTGATTTTAATTTAATGACTCGGTTTACTCAAAAAACATAAAATATTTAAATTTTAAAGAAACACAACATTTTCAAGATTCTAATCCATGATTCCAAAGTATTAGAGACAAAATATCCAAAGTCTGCTCATGTATATACCATATAAGAGTCAATATATCAAAGTGCCTAAATAAAAGTCCACGTTATAATCAAATCGTAGTCGATACTCATCAAAACTCATCTAACACAAACCCTGGACGGGCCATGACATGATAAATTTTATTTTTTGGTGGAATTTAAAGCATTTTAAGACTTAAACTTTAGCAGAACATGCTTCCTTTTCCCTCGAGAAAAGATTGGCCATGATTTATGCAACTTTTTCCATTCGATGCTCCATTCAAAGGTTGTCTGGTAATTAATTGAAATATCAAACGGTTTTCAATGGATGGAGGCTCAAAAAACGACAATTTGTACCTTGTTTCAATGATAGAATACCGAAACGTAACAGTAAAATGGTCCTATTGAGTTATATAATATCAAAATCTGAGGCCCTTCCCCTTCTCGCCCTCTAATATCAATCTCTATTAATGGATTGCAAATCGATCTCTACTCGACCAATTTTTTATGTAGAACGGCCAAACTGACTGGTTCGTTGTCGAACCAGTTGACCAAACCGATCTATGGACCATTTTTTATTTCTTTGAAAATTTTGATTAAAACAAAGCATTCATCGTCAAAATTCTTCACATAAATGAAATTGTAATGAACAAATGAAATCATAATAAAGTAGTAAAGGAAAAAAATAACCAGCAGTAGTAATGAGGTAAAGCTTGCCTTAATTTAAACAACAAGGTCCCAAGACAAGCATGGTTTCAAAAAGGCATCTAAACATAGTATAACAGAAATGCAATTAATTATTACAATTTTTAAAAAAAATAGATTCAAATTAAAATTTCATAAAAAGTAAACAACATGATGTTCCCATTTTGATGGATATTCGGCAGGCAGCTAGAACAAGGGTCACACTGTTGTGGCCACGAATCTATGAATGAAGAGATAGGCCGAGCAACTAGTGCCAGATCCAAGGGCCTAGAACCATAAAGTGCAACAAAGCAATGATGCAGAGTGAATTTCCAAGATTCCTAATAAGGAGAAGGTGTATTCTATAGAAGTCCATCTCTTAATTGTAATTGGGCGATCTTACAGGCAAACAAAGTCTGCAAATACTAACATAGATTTGTTTTGTCTTCGTTAAAGAAATATTTAAAAAACTGAATATTTTTAAGAAAAGATTGAGTTATCCACTTGAAGGGGATCTAAATAACGTAGGCTTTTGTAATTGGAGTGTGCTTCTCACTTTCTGTACTTTATTCTATAAATAAAGACTAATACAATGTCACCTTATGTGTGGCCTTAGCCTGTCTATTCTTGTTCTTCAATTAGTAAATATAATATGCCTGCACACCTAGAGACAAAGGCCTAATGGTGTCTACAAATTTGGCAGCTGTCTAATTTCCACATGATATTATTAACCGCAGCTACTGTGACTTAGTCAAAATTTCAAACTGAATAGAATTTGAAGAAAAATTTCACACTCAATCGAATTTAAGAAAATGAAACTTGAGGTTATAATAAATTATTCATATCTCTTACTTGTTATCCTCCTCAACCTATGTAGTCCAACCAACGCGGAAATCTAGTACTCGTGTGTCCAGCCTAGTTTGCAATCTTACAATTTCAAAACCCCCAAACCTCCCATACGCCTCCAAGAGACAACTGTTTCAATAGAAAAATCTCCACGATATCGTATGCCTTGGTTGCCTTGTAATCTTTCCATGGGCTGCGGTGAGGCAGACAGCAATTGTCTCTCCTCTCTGAAACCAAGGGAGAAGCAGTGTGAACCTTCTCTGTTGGTCGCCAATACATATTGATTTGAGGACCTCAGCGAGTCAGCAACTCAGCTAAAGAAGTGCTTTCAAATTTAACGTTCCATGCAGGGGGAACAGGAATTTGTGCATTCAATATCATTAATTTTTTCTTCTACCAACTTACCCTTTACTTAGAAAAAAACTAAATTCACCTAAAAACCTTAATTACAGCGATAGTGGGCGTTGACCGTACAAATTCATAGGAGGAGCATTGATCAAAGCGACTAGACCCTGAAGGATAATCTCTCTCGCTACCTGCCGCACTAGAATATGAAAGTTGGAATGTAGCTTTATCTGCTGAGAAGAAGTTCCCTCACCCTCCTGGAACCACTGGGGAAGAAAGAGGCGGTTCAACACCAGCTTCAAGTTATAAGGCCGGTTCGATACTTTATCATTTCAGGCAGATAAAGTATCCATACTTTCGCTGCCGAAAAAATTTACGTGCTGTGTATCCTTTACCTGCTGTGGAAGCTAACCATCTGCTGCCATTCATTATCCACTGGAGACAAAAACTGACTCAGAAATGAAAGGAAACAAGACCAGTTCCCTGAGAAATTGAAAACCGTTTTTGGGGAAAACACCCTGAGAAACGATTTGTTTCTGAAGAAACGATTTTTCACCTTTAGAAACGGGAACGGCTGTAGAAAACGCCAGTTTCTATCCCATCTCCGATTCTATCTCGTTTTTCTCAAAAACGTGAACAGCCGTCCCGTTTCTGGTAACAGAGATTTCATGTTGCTATTCATTATTAATCATCTTTGTAGATGATGAGTTCTTAGAGATCTAAATTGACAGCCATTAAGCTGTAAGTTTTATAACTTAAAGTTAAAAGTTGATAATCAGGATTTATAATTTTACATTTTTATGGAAACCCTAATTTGCTGATTCCCTTTAATAAAAATTGTCTCCTATGTCCCTATAACTTCCCTGTCTTGTGATTCCATTTAAAGAAAAATGAATTAATGAAACAATGGCACATCCAAGAGACTAAGGTTTTCGCAATAGCCAGATATTATATAAATAAGTAATAAACAGAGAGTAAAACACAATCAAGAATCTAACGTTAATATTATTCCAATCATCATTCCTATATGGAAATTGGAAATCCTATGGAGAAAAGAGATTTATTCCAAAATAGTATAGACTTACAGAAAAATAGCAGACCCTAATGTGTCACGTGTGGATGCAAGAGAAAAATAAACACGATACAAGTTGTTACTTACCTCCATTTGTATGCGCATTGTGTCAAGTAAGCCAGCCAAGCCTGGTGCACATTGAGGCTGAAGCTGGGATTTCTCACTCTTGCTACGAGTGAGCTTCTTCATTAACTTAGATTTTTTCTCCTTTTTCTTTTCCTTGGTTGGTAGCACAAGACCACTATCATAGAAAACTAAAAAATGTAAGATGACTATGTTTTGTCATTTCAAATTAGTTTAATTACTTTCAATGTGAGGGACATATGTTTGCTGACAGAACAAAAAAATTAGCATATACCTGGACCTTAAATATAGTAGACACAAGGAAAATGCTTACCCCGAGGCACCTACAGAAGCTAATAAGACTTCATAAGCAGTCTCTCGAAGATCGTCATCCGAAAGACCTGCATGATCAATAAAACCCATTTAAAGCAAGGCTGTCAAGGTCTGGTATCCAAGAAAAATATTTCCTTTGTTCTACTTTTACTCTTCACATATAAAGGCTTGGTTCCCACCCTAGATATCATCATGTATATAGCGTCTGTAATAATTACTCAAAGCTGATCATATTTTGAAGCAGGATTTCTCCCTAACTAGGAACGATTCGAACATAAATATGTCAAAGTGTATTTCAGAAACAGCTTGACAATTTGCATGTCTTTTGCATTGGAACTACTTTCAAGTTTCAACAGAACTGGAAGTGACTATTCATACTGATTATTTAAGCTTTCCTGTAGCATAAACATATAGCAACCCTGTTGTTCCCACACAGATTTATGTCAAAATGGTGGTGAACAGCTTGTTCTTTGAACTTTCTTATACCTGTTTTGAAAGAAGGCAATTCTAGCACAAGATCGCTAACATCATTCAAACGGCGCCTCGAGGTATACTCTGTTGATTCATCATCTTCCTCTTCGTCTTCAAAATCATCAATCTCATCGTCAACTGTTAATTTTTGAGAAGGTGCAGAATGAAGGGAATATGTTTTCGAGAGGCTTGCTGGAGAAGGTACTGGCATACTGTTGGCAATTGGAGGGGGTGTCCGTGGTGGAGGTGACCCAGATAATTCTGGATTTGTAACCAAAAGGTATGCCTTCGCTAACCCTGAACCAGTCTGCACATATAAAAGGAACACTAAGTTAGCTTAGTCTGACTTGGACACAAGCTAAACCTATACCAACTCCAAATTTGCAACAGGAACAACTGAATTAGAAGATCCTTTTCATAAAATAGTATCATTTCTACTTCCTTCAATTAAAACCAGTTGCAAATTTAATTTCATTAAATTCTTCTCATCCATACAACTGAGCAACAACTGAGGTATGGAGATGGCAAGTTTGTCTGTTAGGATGTGAACCAAAATACCTGATCACAAATCAGGAGGTAATATTTACAACTAACAATAGAATGAAATATAGATTAAGCAAAAAAATGGATTACATAATAAAAAAGCAAGTCAGCAGACAGACGGGACAGATCACTGGATCAATAAGAAATCCACTGCAGGCAGAAAATCACCTCAATTTGATTTATTAGTCCAACTTTAAAATTTAGAAAAAACTTACAATAGTAGATACAGAATTCAAAAATAGAATTGGACAGAGAAGCGATCATATTGTAGGGTTTGTTAGCACCCAGAAATGCACCCATGCTAACTTGTAGATTTGTTCATCAGGCTAATTCAATGGAGGCAATCCTTTGTAGAATTGTTGGTATAGAAGTTGTAGATCATTCATTACAGAGATCAGTTCACACCTGGGGACCATTTTGTTTGACAGTCAGAGGTGATCCATGGCAATGTTATCAGAACCAAAAGGCCCTAAAATCTGAACTGCACCGGAACCAGAAGAAAACAGAAAAAAAAACCCAAAAAACGGTCCACCAACAAATACATAAAATGTTCAAACTTTGAAAAAACATATATATTCATGTGCATCCATACGAATCCAAACCATTATACACAAATATGCAAAGTTTCTCATATATATAGCAAGGGTGCATATCACTAAAATAGTAAAATACCATCAATTACAATCCATATCTGACCCAAAATGCATAAGCAAAGAAGCTCTAAATGGCCTCTATAGTCCAAAAAATTTCATGCTACAACAAATAACTACACATCTTCAAAACCATTGCCTATAATGGAATCCTTGGCACCAATAGCACCCTGTGCCCCCCTCCTCTAGGTTCTATCCCTTGCCTCTACCTTGAATCTCGAACTTGATACTCCAAGAACATGTCAAACACCTTACAATTTTGATGAAACTTCCAAATCCAAACATTAAAATAAGGAAGAATTTAGAAAACGCTTCACATACTTAATAAGTGATTTTGCTTGAGTGAAGGGTACATTTTTATTAAAATTGTGATAGAGGAGTTCAACAATCAGCACCACCAACATCAAGGTACATAGAGGGGTTGTTGTGCTTGATTAAATGTCAACCCCGTACCCTTGTACATGATAGAATCTAGTGGAAACAATGCAATCTTGAAATCATGAGAACTGTTAAGTCTATTGAATTTTGAATGGGATCTAAAATTCTAGTTTTTGCATATGAAGTCCGATGAGGTTGAAACCACTCTCAAAGATCTTGAAACAATTAATGGTAATGTTAAAAATTTAAGTAAAAGTGGCATTCTCCTTATCTTTCATTTGTTATCTTCTACATTAAGAATTTAATATTACAATTTAATAATACTGATGATTACTAGAGTTTACCTTTATTTTATATATTTCATGTTCAAAATTATGGTGTACAGACTTGTACAAAACCAGCAAGTGCATTTATGGCCGGTTCAGTACAAAATTAGTCGATTCAATATGGAACCGACCATCTTCGGTTAGAACTTAGAAACACTGATCCAAAGCAAAAAATGGCCAAAACCTATAGAACCGACCAATTTTGCCAGTTCCGGTCAAGTTTTGAATCTTGATAACACTGATCCATGGTACATTCATGGCTTCACAAGTGCATATGGAGTTTGTTCTCAATCAGCATGTAACATGCATGTGATATTGAGATACTGTTATTTTTAGCACTTGGGGCTATAGGGATTGCATGCCAAACCAAATAGCATATTCTTAATCATTGGAAGCTCACGAGTCAGATGAGACCATTTTCAGGGACATGTGAGATGGTGTAATTTTTAGAAGCGTTTAATTTTTGACATGCTATTATAGTAATTGTCACATGTGTCATTTTGTAGGAGGTTCCTATTTTATAGATGGCTCGCTACTATTTTTATCACACCTATTTTTAGGCAATGACATGGCACTTACAGGGTGATGATTGGTCAGAGAGTTGTGTTAGGGTGGTAGAAAACATCATTTCCTTAATTATAATTTCATGAGCATGAGGATATTGACATGTCCCTTGGTGTGGATAAAGATGAAAATAATAAATAAAGTTAACAATATCCCTGACCTCAGATATCTCTAGAGAAGATTACATCTTATCTAAGTTGCACAAAACTTGAAAACAGGTACAGGTTTCGTAAAGGGGAACGCCTGGAAACACAACCCCCTCCAAGCAAGTACGTAGGGGAAAACATGATATATGCATATATGATACATTGTCTTGCAAGAAAATAGGAACGATAGGTCAATTTGTAGTTAGGTTTAGAAATGAATTAGAGATTAACATGTCTTCATTTAAAATGGCATAAACATGAGGACAATGACATATCCCTTGATGTGGATAAAGATTAAAATAATTACTAAAGTTAGCAATATCTCTGACCCCAGATATCTTTGGATTAATTACATCTTATCTAAGTTACACAAAACTAGGAAACATGTCAAGATTTCGTAGAGGGGGATGCCTGGAGACACAACCCCCTCCAAGCAAGTACGTAGGGGGAAACACGATATATATAACACATTGTCTTGCAAGAAAATAGGAATGATAGGTCAAATTCTAGATAGGTTAATTAGAGATTAATTTGTCTTCATTTAAAATAGCACTTACAGGGTGATGATTGGTTGGAGAGATGTTGCCATGTGTCGAAGTGGCAGAAAACATAATTTCCTTAATTAAAGTTTCATGAGCATGAGGATATTGACATGTCCCTTGGTGTGGATAAAGATGAAAATAATTAATAAAGTTAACAATATCTCTAGCCCCAGACATCTTTGGAAAACATTACATCTTATCTAACTTGCATGAAAACTTGGAAACAGGCACAAGTTTCTAAAGGGGAACGCCTGGAAACAAAACCCCCTCCAAGCAAGTACAGTGTTTACCCCTGCGTACCTTTTTGGAGGGAGTATATATATTCACCATGTCTCTGTAGAATTTTCAGCACTCTCCCAACCCGGTTTCCAACTCCATTTATAACATTGTTTAATGCCCAACCCAATTTGTTTTTCTGCTGCAAATTAGATCTTTCTCATAAACAATAAGGACTGAAACACAAAAAGAGTTTCTACAACATTTCCATGAACAGCAAATAAACCACATTCAACCATAAATTTCGGACACAGTATTTTTGGTCCAATGACCCAGGAAAGACCCCAACCTGCGGTGAAAACCTGTGAGAGAGAGAAATTTTTATTATCAGGAAAATTTATAGCAACAGACAGAAAAGTTTTCAGACCAACTTATCTCAACCGGACGAAAATATCTTTCTTGTTTTTCGTGCCAAACAAGAAAAATATCAAACTGTGCCCCAATCTGCCTCGAAAATTGTGATGTACTTATGCCTCGGGATTCGTGCTGGTGTACAAAATCCATAGCGTACGGCTTGTACGAACCAACAATAAATGTCGTTGTCTGCTACCTTGATTTTCATTCTCTGTTGTTGTTGTTTCCTTCCTCGATTTACGTGCCAAGAGAAAAAAAACTCCTGCTACTATTTTTCTCCTCTTTCTCAGAAAATGGCTCTCTCTTCTCTCAAATGCAAAAAGTGCCTCTTCACTTGGAAACTTTCTTTTTTTGGTGAAAAAATTGGGGTGAATGAAAAGCCATCTAATCCTAGGGCTCAAATTAGTCTAGATGAGTGGTTGTGATTAAAATCACTTTTCTCCACAAAATAATTAATTTCACTCACTTTTTAAATATTTCACTTAAAGTGCACTTTATTCTCTAAAGTGCAATTAATGCTCATCTCAAGGAATTAATATAAAGTCCAAGTGACTTAACCCCTTTTCCTAGTGACTTAGGCAAATGTCACTTAGGGGAACAACTCCAAGTTATAAAATCTCAACACTCCCTCTTACCGAGGAAGTTGTTCTTCACCACACCCAACTTGTCTCTGAAATGAATAAACTTGCCTCTTCCAAGAGACTTTGTCAAGATATCCGCAACCTACTCATCAATGGAAATGTACTGCAATGTCATTGCTCCTCTCTGAACATAATCACGAATGAAATGATACCTGAACTCAATATGCTTTGACCTGTCGTGAAATACAAGATTCTCAGAGAGTTGGATGCAACTCTGATTGTCATAGTAAATCAAATAAGTCCACCAGGAACTTGCAAAGCCACGGCGCCTTGCAACTGGCCTGACTGGCTTCCATATACTCGGCCTTTGCAAAACTCAAAGCAACAGACTTTTGCTTCCGACTGAACCACGACACTGTTGCCGAGCCCAAACTGAAACAACATCTGGAAGTGCTCTTTCGGTCTGCCACACTGCCTGCCCAATTTGAATCTATGAAGCCAATCAATCTAATCCCATCTAATCTCCTGTAGTCCAAACCATACTCCACTGTCCCTGTAAGGTATCTCAACACATGTTTTGCGGCTACCCAGTGCACTCTCCTAGGCTCTACCATGAACTCACTGAGAGTGTTCACCGCAAAACATAAATCTAGCCTGGAGTTAACCAAATACATCAAAGAACCAATGAGCTGACGAAATAGTGTAGGATCCACCAACTCTCCCTCAGAAGCATGAAGCTTCTTCCAGTTGGTGAACATCGGTGTAGACATCGACCTGCAATCCTCCATCCGAAATTTCCTCAGAATATCAACTTCATACTTTCCATGTCCCAAGAAAATATGACCAGGCTCCTGCCACACCTCCAATCCCAAAAAATAGTGCATCAGCCCAATGTCCATCATCTCATACTCTGAAGCAAGATCTCTCTTGCAAACTGCAATAGGCTTCTCTCCTCCTGTGATAAACAAGTCATCGACATACAACAGAAGTATGAGCGGATCATCTCTAACCATGATGAAATAGAGATTCGGATCTGCCTCACTCTTCTGAAAACCCATCTGCTGCAAGTAAGAGTCAATCTTGGAGTACCAAGCTCTAGGAGCTTGCTTCAGCCCATACAAGGCTTTCTTCAGCCTGCACACATGAGACTCTCTCCCATGAATCTCAAATCCCTGAGGCTGCTCAACATAAACCTCCTCCTATATGATTCCATTGAGAAATGCGGTCTTCACATCCATCTGATGGATCTTCCAACCCATTTCCGCAGCAATGGAAATCAAAGCCCTGATAGAAGTATAACGAGCAACCGATGCAAAGGTCTCATCATAATCAACTCACTCAACCTGTAAGAACCCCCGCGCCACAAACCGAGCCTTGTACTTCTCCACACTACCATCTGCAGCATGTTTTAGCTTGTAAAGCCAACGAGAAGTCACCACTGATTTCCCCTCAGATCTCGGAACAACCTCCCAAACATCGTTCTTCATGATGGCATGGTACTCTTCCATCATGGCATCTCTCCAAACATGATGCTAAGAGGCCTCCTCAAAAGTAGAAGGTTTTGAATCATGAAGACTAGCCACTAATGCCATACCCAATCTGTCTGGCATCTGAATAGCCCTCACTGGCTCCTTGGGTGTTCTAAACTCCTTTGCTTCCTTCAAGGTGTCCCAAAGCCACTTAGGCTTCTTCTTCCCTAAAGACTGCTCCCACACTGGTCTATCCTCATCTGATGAACTCCCAGAGGTAGAAACCCCAGTAACCTGTGAACCAGAAGCTGGAGTACCAACAACTGGTGAACCCAGTGATCATGAAGCTCTGTACAGTGAACCTGTAAACTGAGACCCAAAACCTGTCCCCGAAGATCTTGTTGGCTGAACCACTGAAACTGGAGAACCTGTGCCTATACTCTGTGGTCCAGTAACCCCGGAAACCTGTGAACATGTCTGTTGCACTGAAGGTACCTGTGAAGCTACCTGAGGTGTGGCCCGCTCCTCAAATCTCACTTCCCTCCTCGCAACAACCTTCCTCTGAGAAGGAAGATAAATGCAAAAGGCCTTTGAAGTCTCATCATACCCCACAAAGATGCCTCTCTCTGCTATGGGCTCAAACTTTGTCCTCTTCTCAGAAGGGACATGTGAATATGTCAGGCAACCAAATATCCTAAAATGACTCACCTCAGGCTTCTTTCCTGTGAAACTCTCCTCAGGTGTCTTATTCCCCATAGCACGATGGGGACTCCTAATCTGAAGGTATACAATTGTGTTGCATGCCTCCGCCCAAAGCAAGAAAGGAAGTGACTGATCATGCAACATGGCTCTCGCAGCTCCAACTATAGATCTAATCTTCCTTTTTGCCACTCCATTTTGCCCAGGAGTGTATGGCGCCATCAACTGTCTCTAAATGCCCTCCTGTCTGCAATACTCATCGAGCTCCTTGGAGGTATACTCACCCCCGTTATCTGATCTGAGTGCCTGAATTTCCCTCTCTATCTGGTTCTCGACAAGAGCTTTGAACTCTTGGAACCTCTGCAAGACCTCCTCATATTTCTTGCTCTTTAGGAAGTAGATCCACGTCTTCCTGGAATGGTCATATATGAATGTCACATAATACTCGAACCCTTTCAGAGAAACAACTGACATAGGTCCACATAAGTCAGAGTGTATCAAGTCAAGAACTCCTGCTGGCCTGCTATCACTGCTCGTAAAAGCAGTCTTGGTGTACTTTCCCATAGCACACCCCCTGTATACCTCATTGTGCTCCATGTTAAACTCTGGCAACCATGTAACCATATACATCAACATATGCAAAGCTAGATGATGCAAATGAGCCATCCTCCTGTGCCACAACTCACAAAGCTCGTTGTTGTTGTTATGTGCCAAAGCATGTTGGGGCTTAAATAAGAGCTTGTACAGTTTCCCACATCTGACTCCAATGGTGTATGAAGGAGATGGTCCTGCAATCTTAGGAAACACACGCACATGTCCATCCAGGAAGGACACCCCAAGACCCCTATCCTCAATCATGGAAACTGAGATCAAGTTCTTCTCCAGCCCGGGTACATACAGTACATCTCTCAAAATCATGGGACTCATGGACTCCGTCTGAAAAGTAATGGTCCCACGCCCAACTGCTCTAACAACTGTGTCATCCCCCAACACTACCTCCACATCAATCTCTGACTATGAAAGCTCGAAGAACATCTCTCGAGCACCTGTCATGTGGCTCGAAGCTCCATTATCAATATACCACGTGCCGGTGGTGGATGCACTCAAAGAATGACCTGTCAACAAGGAATACTCCCTCTCACTATCAACATCTGCACTGGTGATGATGGATGCTCTCTCTCTATCAACATGCCCAGTACAGAAAGAAAACTTTCTCTCAAATCTCGCTGTAAACTACTCCACCTTTGCCGAAGCTGATGTCTATTATTGCTTCTTCTTCTTCTATGAACATCGCCCAGCATAGTGTCCAAACTTCTAACAAGCGAAGCACTTCACAGTGCTCAAATTCTTCTTCTGCCCCTCCTGCTGCTTAGCCCCACCCTTCTTGGGGCCCTTCTTGAACTTCTTCTTCCCCTTTGCAGTCAATGCCACATTCTCCTCATCCTCCCTACTAGTAGAAGCGTTGCCCTGCACAAGACCTCTCTGGGTATCCTCCTGAACAAAATCATCACAAATTCTGTCCCATGTAGGTAAGTTCTCCCTAGCCACTAAAGCCTCCACAAACACAGCCCCAAGGCTTTGAAACCCCATTCAAAGTTGTCTGCACTAGGAACAACCTCCCCCACTGCTGCAAGCTCATCTCTCACCTGAGAGATCTTAGTAAGGTAAGATATCACATCCTCTGCTTTGGCCATCTTGATACTTTTCAACTTCTCCCTCAAAACCATCTTCCTATTTTCATTTGAGCTTTGAAAAAAGCCAATCAAAGCATCCCACATCTGAAAAGCACGGGTCTTACTCAAGATGTGCGGGATCACATGGTCTTTCATTGCATCTAGGATTATTCTTCTATCTTTTATGTCCTTGTTGAAAGCAGTAAGTGCGACTGCATTGGTGGAAGGGGGAAAACCAATGGGATTTGTTGTAGTGTTATGAACCACCTCATCCCAAAACTCATTTTCCTTCAATATCAACACTAGCCTAGCTTTCCATGGGATAAAATTCCCAGCCCCATCAAGCCTATCCTCCAACCTAAAAGACCTGTAGCCATTCTCTATGCAAAGTTCAAGTTTCAACAAGGTGTTGCCCACTGACAAAAGAAATCATAGAAGTCTAAAATTTTCCACTGTGTATAAATCCGCCCTCTCTTTAACAAAGCTCTGATACCATGTAGAATTTTCAGCACTCTCTGAACCCTGTTTCCAACTCTATTTATAACATTGTTTAATGCCCAACCCAATTTGTTTTTTTGCTACAAATTAGATTTTTCTCATAAAGAACAAGGGCTGAAACACAAAAAGAGTTTCTACAACATTTATTTGAACAGCAAATAAACCACATTCAACCATAAATTTTGGACACAGTATTTTTGGTCCAATGACCCAAGAAAAACCCCAACCTCCGAGGAAACCCTGTGAGAGAGAAATTTTTATTATCAAGAAAATTTATAGCAATAGACAAAAAAAAATTTAGACCAACTTATCTCAATCGAACAAAAATATCTGTCTCGTTTTCCATGCCTAACAGGAAAAATATTAAACTCAGAAATTTCCTATAGCTGCGTCGATTTCTGTGTTGTTGTACGGACTGTATGGCAACCGTATGGACTGGTTGTACAACCTGTCTGTATGGTCCTGTCTCAAGAATCGTGCCTGCAATAGATGCCTCGGGATTTGTGCCCAAGTTTTCTACCTCGAAAACTGTGCTCCAATCTGCCTTGAAAATCGTGTTGTACTTTTGCATTAAGATCCGTGTTGTTGTATGGAATCCGTACCATGTGGCCTGTACGAACCAGCAATAAATGTTGTTGTCTACTACCTCGATTTTCATGCCCTGCTGCTATTGTTTCCTTCCTCGATTTGCATGCCAAGAGAAAAAAACTCCTGCTGCTATTTTTCTCCTCTTTCTTAGAAAATGGCTCTCTCTTCTCTCAAATGCAAAAAAGGGCCTTTTTTCACTTGGAAAACTTTCCTTTTTTGGTGAAAAAAATAGGGTGAATGAAAAGCCATCTAATCCTAGGGTTCAGATTAGTTTAGATGAGTGATTGTGCTTAAAATCACTTTTCTCCACAAAATAATTAATTTCACTCACTTTTTAAATATTTCACTTAAGTGCAATTAATGCTCATCTCAAGTCAATAATATAAAGTCCAAGTGACGTAACCCCTTTTCCTAGTGAATTAGGCACATGTCATTTAGGGGAACAACTCCAAGGTATAAAATCTCAACAGTTTCCCACCTTTGGATCTAATTCCAAAAGGTCGATATACAATCTCTCCCTGGGTCCATGCTCCAACCACATGCTTTAATTGACAAGGCTCTATCCAATGACACATAAACTTACTTAGGTATCCAATTTACAGGTCCTCAATTTAGCTTGAGGCCTACTTCTTAACTCCAACTAAATCAGGTGTATGGGTCTCCTTCTGTACTTGAGCATCAATGTTTCCTACCACACTTTCAGGTGATACTCTCAAAGATGCATCGATTTGACAAGATTATCAAATCCACTATGATTTATGGTTGTTGAATTTGGGGACTCAATCTACTACATGTTGATTGGACATGATTGAGAAGAGTCTAATCCATCATGCTTCAATGCATGATCCATTTTAAATGAATGGTTCCTGTTACACCATATCCTGCAAGAGCGGCATGAAGATATTTTCACTTGTGATTTTATCAAACACACCAATTCCACAGAGGTGACAAATGGATGTTTTGCATCAGATACACTTCTAGCATTTTTTCAGCTAACATATCAGGGTGATTTGATGATAGACATGCTCCAGTGCTATGCCATGTGCCCTCTCCACATGCATGATGATTCTTCTTTGCTTGGATCGTGATTTTGAGTCATGACAACTTATAGTGTTCACTCCGTAATGGCTCATAACACAATTTTTTTGTCTCTTGTTAGGTTGATTACATGGCGTTTTCATAAATTACCGTTAGATAAGTGTGTCATTCTGTCAGTTGAGGTATGTCCCTAGTGGCTTAGGTGGGTATTATGTATGATTCATAACATTTCCATCATTTCCCCTAGCCATTTTTTCATCCCTTTTCATTTCATCACATTTTCTGTCCATATTCATCATTTTCCCTTTTGTGACTAGCTTATCATATGTCATGTTGTCAAGTCTAGCATTTCCCATGTAAAAAGAACCAAACAAAAATGGAAGCAGCCTTCTATCATATTATATAGTTGAGACGTGCCATCTTGCTAAAAGGCCTTATTTCATATGTCCCTTGATCAAATAAAAAAAAATGACAAGGAACTAAAGCCAAATCAAATTTTATTTTTTATTTTTTTAAAGGGAATTAAAAAAGGTCAAGGAATGGTAACTCATGCTAGGCACTCCCTCTAAAGGCATGCATGTGGAATCAAGTAAAGTATTCCTAGCTCAAAAAAGGCTATGATAACCTTTACTCATTCATGCTATATGACTATGTAGTTTATTTTTATAATGTAATAAAAATGTTCTAAATAGTCTTCTGGTAACTAGAGCCAAAGAGATAAATAAACTCTAAAGTTGAGGAGGTAAGTACATAACCCCATAGATTACTTGACTTGAAGTGTTTCTTTAACATCTAATCTCATTTCATTAACTAGTCGCGGAGAAAAGTAATAAGGCCAAGTAAAGAAGCCATAACTCCATAGACAAGGAAGGTCAAGGGAGGTCCTTGAATGACCTAGGAAAGTCTATCAATGGCCCTTAGTATACAAAGTATTGCTTAAATTGACTCCTATCATTTTAGTAAGTAAAACCAAGGAGTTTCGGCCGATTGATCACATTCTATCTCCCAAAAGCATTATTAAACATCTTTAAGAGTATAAGAGTGATTTGGAATTCGAAGTCAAAACTTAAATAAAGAAATGTCATGATCCATTTCTGACATTGGGAATTTACGTTTTGTCAATCCAGGCATCTAAGAGCTCCTTTGAGGAGAATTCAAAAGAAACGTGAAGCGAAGGGTCTCAATAAACCATCCCTTCAAGTTAGTTCCCCAAGGTCTTTTAAGGGAGGAATACAAATGTTAGTGTAATAGATAGAGGTAGTCTATCCTTTATTTCCTCTCAAAAGATAACCAACAACAACACATGAGAATTGAAGATACCAAGAAATGGGGTGGTTATCTCTAAGTTTAGTAATTATCCATGTTGCCTCCTTTCACATACCTGGGGGGGCGTGGCATAAATCTTCAAGCCACTCGATGTGTCCTTGCGAGTGTCGCCGCCTTTCACACACCTGGGGGGAACGTGGCATAAATCTTCAAGCCACTCGGTGTGTCCTTGGGGGCAAGTCTCGAGTCAACGCTGTCACCTTGTTCTTGACTCCTCCATTTAGGCCAACTCCTAACGAAACCAAGGGGGGTAGACCCTATTTAGTTGCTAAGGTTGTTAAAGCTTAGTGTGATGGTGATGAATGAGTTATTTAGAAGTTTGATAAACAAAACTAACACAAGATATTGCAACGCAATTAAAACACAACAACATAAAGATCAATATATGATATATAAAGCTTGTGGAAACAGATGATTATATCAAGTAAAGAACCAGTGCCAAAATGCTGTCCACAAATAAAGTGTTGTTGTATTGCTGAAAGAAAAATGTTGCAAGTGCTCTTGGTCCGTTTTAAATTAATGTGGAGATGAGTTGATTAACTTAAGGGGAAGAAGGAACTCCAAATATACCCGAAGGTACGAGGAGTATGTCCAAAAACGTTATTCGATGTGGCTCCCCGCAAGGAATATGTGGGTTGGTTGGAGTCTCTGAGACGTGTTCAACACTACACCAACAAGGGTGTAGCCTAACGGTGTCTCAAGGTCACTACCCAGTTGTTCCCGCTTCCTTTGTGGATTTTGCCACCACAACAAATTAATTCGAGGCGTTGGATTTTCGCAGAGGAGGTTAATTGGGGAGTGAAAACTTAATTAATCTAGTCACCCACGTGTTTTTGATGCAGCCAATTGTTCGAATGAACCGCAACAGTGTAGAGCATACACAACGAAGTCTAAAGGATTTTAAGGATTTTAATAATCGTTTTGTTGTTAAAAGAAGAAAAGTGACCTCCAAGAATCTCTTTCGGTTCAAGTGAACCGCAATCAGAAAAGCAAGGAGGGGTTGATTTTATTAATGTTTTTAGCTTTTGAACTTAGAATTAAAGTGCAAGAAAGGAAAACAGGTTATTTAATTAATCTACCAGGAATCTCTTTCCCCTGTTGGTTCACTCGAGAAATCGTGAGGTAAGTAGTAGTATTACTTTGAAAAAACTAAAAAATGTAAACAGTTTTGCAATATCAAACAAAGTACACTACTTACAGATGAATGAATGAAACTAAACTGAAGCAAAATATAGAAAAAATATATATATGCGAACAAAAAAGGAAAAACAACGTGGATCCCCCCAAGGGGGATGGGGAGTGGGATAGAAAAAGCCTACTCGAATTGCTTTTTATTATACTTGATTACAACTTAATAGAAATAACCACTTGGTTCTTATACAAGAAAAACCCCAAGGGGTTGCAAAAAGGTCCAAAAGTTAACACAGAAGAAGGATAAGCCCCTAGGGGTCTCCGGATGGCCCAAAAAGCGATTTTCGGACAGCACTTCCTCCTCTTTTATGACGGACCTGATAAAAACCAGCAAGCTTCTATTAGTATAAAGTGCCCCAAAACACTTTAATAGTGTTTTTGGACAACACAAAAAAAAAAAATTAAAAAACTAAGTTAAAACTAGGCATTGGGATCTTGGATTGCTTTTTAGGGCAGCCAATATGATATGCAACCAAAAGTTAGATTTATCTTTTAAACCTTGCAATAAACTACCCTTGAACAAGCTAAAAATTTCCTTTATAATACTTGCAAAAGAGAGTAATTTGAACTAGATCTCTTTAAATATAAGCTTTGCATGCAAAATAAAACTAAGATCTAATCTTAGAAAAGGATCTTACTAACTAGATCTATATATGATTTGCTTAATGAGATAGATCTAAGCAATAAGAGTCTTAAATGGTACCCGATTTGAAGAAAATTTAATTTTTGAAGGAGGAAAAGAAAAAGAATAGTGCTTGTAGCTGGAATAGATCTGCAAAAGAAACTTGTTAGTGAAGCACCGAGGGACACAATCTTCGCAATCTTGTTGGAAAATCAATGGAATCAACCTTGAACCAAAGTTCTTCCAAGCACAGCAAACCTGCAAGCTATAAGAGAAATCCTGCAAACAAACTTATCAAATCTGAAGATACATATAAAAAGAAGAATAACATAGCATGAAAAATAATCTTATTTGGCATGCATAATTAACTCATTCAAACATATGTAGCAAAATAGGAGTAAGTAACCTTACGTACAACAATCTATTCCTATGATTCCAATAATCATTCAAGCAGACAACAGTTAAATGCAAAAAATTGAAAAAATAGCAGTTCACCTCAAAAGCAGCATGATAATGGGGATCCACACATGAAAAGCACTCCACAATTTAGCCTCCAAAGCTTCTCTTTTATTCCAACAAAAGAATTATCAATATAATTACAACAATAGCAAGCCTTTCTCCCCAACTCTAACAAGTTTGAATGAGAGAAAGGCAGCTTTATTTATAGCCAAACCGACCAAGAGGGGCGCCTTTGCCAACTAAAGAACACTGAGGGCGAATTTGAGATTGAGAGTGAGTTTATCCCATGATTTGGGCGAGTTAGAGGGAGTTATACTCAAGAAAAATGTGCCACCTCTCAAGAGGTAGGCACAACCCCTCTTCGGGATCTCCAAAACATGCCAAATGGGTGCCACATGAGTAACTATGCCTCCTTCTAAGGAGAAAAACGTCCCCTTAATCTGGCAAACTTGTAGTAGCCTCAATCAACACTGAAGATGACGCTTTAATCAAGGAGATGTCTTGTCTTAAATCAGGGAAGCCAATAGAAACTGATTTCAATCAAATCAGAGCATTTTCCACTGATTTAGGAAATCGGAAATATTCTCCACTTATTAATTATTTCTATTTTTAAATTAATAAATTTGATTTTTTGGAGATTTTTTACTTAAGTGATAAATTTATCACTTAGAACTTAGGAAAAGTGGGTTTTTGGGTCAAACGGGTGCTCTGAGTTAGAAAAAGAGCACCCCCATTGCAAAATCCGATCCCTAACCACACTTTTATTACATTTCTAAATTTTCCAATTAGACTATTAAAAAATAGCCTAAGTTTACAAGAAAACATATTTTTCTCGGAATCAAACGAAACTCTAGGGGGACCTAGCACATGTCCATACGACTCAAATTGAATGCCTAGCATATTGAAAAACACTGACACGAAGGCTTTAATAACTTCCTAAGGCCGAAACACCAAGACTACTACCCCAACTTTGGAGGTGTGGGTGAAAAACTCATAAATTATTAGTCATTTGTTCAACAACCAATAATAACCAAGGGAAAAAACACTCTGGGCTACGCGTCTTGATGCTTAAGTCTGGGAAGCCGAGCCTTTTATAAAAAATTATCATGCTAGGACATTTTTACAATTTCCCCAAGGGAATATGAACATGTGTTACAAAACAAAACGAATCGAAACCCAAAAAAAGGTTGGCGGTCTTCTGAACTCTGATCATGCACAAGTGTATTTGTTCTACTTCGTCGGCTCACTTGAAAAAACCACCAAGTACAACTTAGGTGGTAACAAGGGGCAAGCTTCGAGTCAAGGTTGTCACCTTGTTCTTGACTCCTCTGTTTAGGCCAACTCCTAATCGAAGCCAAGGGGGGTAGACACTATTAGTTTCTAAGGCTGAAAGTCTTTAGTGTGTTTGTGGATGAGTGAAAATATTTAGGAGTTTAAAAAAGGTAACAAAATACTTGCAAATAGTTTATGAGATAATACTTGAAATAAAGAGCACAACAGCATATGAGAGTAAAATCTTGGTAACACAATTGTTTAATTTACACCGGAATTTAGATTACTTAGTAGAGCATACAAAAAACAGACCAATGCCTTAAATGGAGTCACCAATGAAATAGGAGTGTTGAAAGTGCTAAAAGATATGTTTTGCAAGTGCTCTTGGTAATTTTATTTTAAAATGTGAAGATGCGTGAATTAGATTAGGGGGAAGGGAACTCCAAATATACCTGACGGTACGCAGAGTATGTCCACAACCCTTATCCGATGCGGTTCTACACGAGGAATATGTGGGCTGGATTGGAGTCCTTGAGACATGTCCAACACTACACCAACATGAGTGTAGCCTGAGATGGTGTCCTGAGGTCCCTACCCAGTTGTTCCCGCTTCCTCTATGAACTTTCCCCGCAACGGATTAAATCGAGGTGTTGGATTTTCGCCTATTCAAGGGGGAGTTGATTTTATTAAGATGAATTTTTCTTAGATGTGAAACTTATTTGAATGCAACAAACCTCATTTCTGAGTATCCCAAAGCTCCGATAATCCTGCGATGGGTAGAGCATACGCGAAGGTCTGTGCGAAATGTTTGTTCCAGTTTAAGATTGTGAAAGCTAAAAAAGGGTACAATGTGTGACTTAATTACTACAACCAAGAGTCTCTTTTCGGTCCAGTACTTGGGCAAGCCCTTGTCCGTGAACCGTAATCGGAAAAGCAAGGTTGGGTTAGTATTCAATTACTTTTACAAAAAAACTAAAGAATAATCAATCTAACTAAAGCATAACTATTCTAAAGCAATAATGATACCGAAAACACATAAAGGGGACGACACGAATCCCCCAGGGGGGATGGGGTGCAGGCACTTGGAAAGGCCACTTGCTTTTCTTATAATTATTATATTACAAGTGAAAATGGTGGCCGACTTTGGTCCTTACAGATCTAGATCCAAAGGATTACAAGTTTTAGGAATGAAGGAGGAAAGAAGAAGGGTGTTTCGGGAGGCCTTTGATGGCCTAGATCTTCAATTTTTCAACAACACTTCCCTTTGTCTTGTCAACAAAAGTGAAAAACCAGCCACCTGTGATGCACCAAATGTGCCAAATAAAGCATTAAGAACATAAAAATTTAAGTACTTAGATGATAAACAATAAGCCTGAGTACTTAATCAATCTAGATCTACTCAGAATAAAGCTTTAAGATTAGGATCTAGCAATGTCTTAAATAAATCAGTCTTTGAATAATCTTTTAAAAGAAACTAATTTACTTAAGCATTTACAAAGTAACCGGAACCAGAGATAAAGTTTAATTTTAAAGATGAAGGAAAGAAGGAAGAAGGAAGTGCTCAAGCAGAGTGCCTAGATCTAAGGAATCCAGCGGTGGGAAGAGGGACTATGTCTTTCTTAAAAGTGCTTGAAGAATGGTATATTCAACTGAGATCATCCACTCCAATCAAGCTAGGAAACCTGCATCACTAACAATACTTGAACAAAGGGGATCAAATCTGCTATTTCAACAAATGAAGATTGAGAGAGCATAAGTACAACCTAGTACAGTCTGCTACTCCTAGATCTTTATAAGCAGAGAATAGTAAATGAAATCAAACTAGAATCATTTACCCTATATGTTAACAACAATCTTAAGGCCAGATAGATCGCCACATTAAGCAAAGAAAAAAGCAGCAATACAATTACCTCATATGCCAATGACAATATTCATGCACACACTAATGCAACACACCATGGACCTCCAAAGTCTTTCTATTAATCAGAAAAATAATTACAGTACAAAGCTTCATAGCTTGGGCAAAGCCTTCAGTCCTCTGACCATGAGAAAATGAAGAAAGGATGCCCGCTTAAATAGCCAACAAAGATCTAGGGGCGGTGCTACCTACACTGACAGAAGG